>JASAOG010000156.1:600000-1200000 GCA_030265305.1 Biomphalaria pfeifferi
CGTTAACGTTTGACCGATTAACTGGTCCAGATAACGTTTGACCGATTAACTGGTCCAGATAACGTTTGACCTATAAACTGGTCTAGATAACGTTTGAACGATGAAATGTTTGTAAAGAAAACTTTACTTACTAAATACAAGTTGTCATTAGAAATACAGTTTACTACTTAATTATCATACAGAGATGGAGACAAAGAGACAGAGTTGGAGAGAGGCAGTGACAGAGGGAGACAGACAGGGATAGACAGAGACAGAGACTGACAGAGATAGAGAAAGTGGCAGAGATGGAGACAGACTGGGTAGGAAAGATAGGCACGACATTATTGGCATCATTGTAGATTGTTTAGACTAAAAAGAAAATATTTTAGTTTAATGTAATCAGATAAATTAATATAACATCAAGTTTCAATAGATTACATAAAAAGCTTTTGTAAGTTGTGACCTCAAAAAGTTGTGATTCTTTTAGAAAGAATTGGCATTTTCAGTGTAACATGAATAATTATGATATTAAGTTTAATATTTCCCCTTTATATATATAGATATAAACTTCTTAATTGTAGCCTATATCAGTTTAATGCTCAATGTATCTGAAAATCCTATTAAGCACTGACAAAAAATGGACAGATAAAGGGCTCCAATTCTCAAATAGATTGGGATTAGATCATGTCTGGCTCCGGCCCTGAAAGAGTGACACTTCCTAACCATGAATGCAACTTTCTAACCATAAATCGTTTCTAAAACAATCTGATCTCTCTTAAATTATATTATCTCTGAACTTGGCCATGTTTCTTTAACAAAGTTATTTAATTTCTCTTCAAAGCTATCTGATACAAACGCCTGAAAATGTATTTTTAAAGCATACATTTTTTTAGTCATTATTTTGATTTACATTTGTATCCTTAGAATGTAAACAATAGGCTTGTCGGCGATAAAAAACATTAGTGTTGGTTTAGATATAGCTCAGCATAAAAAGATTAGCATTGGAGTTTAGCTTACATTAATTGTTTGGTTGTTGTATTGATTTTAGTTTTTCAATATTAGTTGCAACCCGTCAAAACAATGAAAAGAAATTCCATTCTATTTAATCCTGTGCCCATATTTTTACAGACATCAAGGAAGGGGGATAGCTAACATCCCCCTAAAAAAATAATTCTATCTTTGGGGTTGACAATATTGTTTTTCATTTATTATACACCTACTAACACTAAGAGTACACGCCCCTTTTGGGGGAAACCTCGAAATAGAATGCAAAAGTTTGATAGAAAATTGTTTTTGTTTTTGTCTTTTTTATTTTGGCGAATTGCTGTGGTCAGATTCAGAATCTGTCATAAACGGTTCTTAGTAAGCGCTTAGAAGGCAAAAGGAACGTGTACGAAATTCCATTAGAATCCGTACGACGGTTGGTGAGATCAATCAGTCAGTCTATGGTATTTTGCGCTTATAATATAGATTGAAATGGATTCCTGAAAAACAAAACGGAATAGTCGGATGAAGTTTCAAATGATGTCTAAATCTAAGATTATCGAGTTGTATAATATGTTTGCCTAGGACAAATTTGTACAAATGCTCCTTCCTTAGTGTTATAAGAGCATGGAATGGGTTACCTGAGCTAGCCAGGAAAACCAGTGACTTGGCAGAATTTAGGTCATTGGTTAATATGCATGCATTACGCGTAGGACATAATCATCTTCTTTTTTGAAGTATCGTCTGTATTATATAAGATATGATAAGAGAAACACAACAAAGCCTAACTTTGTAAGAAATTGACAGCTTTGTAAAATATATCTTGTACCTAATATAAATGTAATATGTGACATTTTGTTTACAATTTATAAAAGTCAATTTGTTCATCGTGTTAAAAAAATAATTCAATATTCACCTTGAACAGGATGTGATTGTGTGTGTGATCGCAGTCTTGTTTGAAATGAACATTTTGTATGGAGACAATTAGTCCTAAGATCGTGGTTATTGATAATTCACAGTTCAAAGTTTCTGAGATCCATACAGAAAGTTTCCAATGACTCTTTATTTTGTGAACTCAAAAAGTAAGCTTAGCTCTTTGTAACTATAAATACAATTACTACTAGCATTGTCATCTTTTTAAAAAAATCAACGAAAAAAATTATATTGCAATAGAGCTTTTAGATAAATACACATTTTAATTAGATCGCAATAGAGCCAATGTTTATTTTTCTCAGAAGTCATAAAGCTATAGGCATTGGCGGATCCAGGGGGGGGGGCGGAAGGGGCGATCGACCCCCCCCCCCCGAAGTGTTAAAAACATATACTAATTATTTATATTTCAACCTATTTTTAGATTATTTCGCCCCCCCCCCTCTAGTATGTTGGCTGATTTGGTGGGGTCGGGAGGGGGCGATTGTATCAATACCGCCCCCCCCCCCTTACACTTTCGAGTGGGGGGGGGCGGTCAGATTTATTTGTAGAAATCACAGCTTGCTAACAAAATCAATTAAATATCTATATCATAAAAACTTGTTATTGATATTTTAACCGATCTTTTTATTAAGCGTGGTCGAGAGGCCAAGTGCGCTTGAACTTGGTTTGTCTTGGCTACCTAGAAGGGGGCTCGAGGTTCGACACCCGACTCTGGCAGAGTTGTGTTTACTGAGCGCCTGAAGGCAGCACGGAAAACCAACTCCTAGATACTCCCTCCCCCACCCCCACTGGTCCACAAATAAGATAGGAGCTCTGAGCATTCTATAAGCATGAAAGTAGCGCAATATAAAAGCTATAATAATAATTATGTCGTTCCCTGTTTGCCGATTGGTGGGGGGGGGGGGGGGGCGAATACCTCTACTGCCCTTTCCACCTAAAGCCTTTGAGTGGGGGGGGAGGTCCGTTTTTATGGAGAAATCATAGTTTGTGAAACAAAATTAGTTGAATTAATATATAAATTTTATATTATGTCGCTCCCTTTCAGGTATTTTGGCCGATTCGGTGGGGTGAGGGGGGGGTGCGATTGCATGTACTGCCCTCTCAACTCTAGCCCTCTGAGTGCTGGGGGGCGGTCCTATTTTTGTGGAGAATCATAGTTTGTGAATAAAATTTGTTGAATATCTATATAATATAAACTACGTATTGATATGTGACCCATTGTATATTATGTCGTACCACAATCTTATCTCAAATTGTATCATTAGTAAATTTAAATGAAAAAGGGTTGTACCAGGTGGGAGTGGCGATACATGCAATCGCATTTCCCCCATCGGACAAATCAATACTTTTTCTTTTTGTATTATAGTTAAGAAATTACAAAATTAAAAACATCTGTCACTAATATAATTTATATATACTATAAATTAAATTCTTATATCGAGTCGCCCCACCCCTATTCTTTAATGCCAAATGCAATCTTTAGCAGAAATTATTAAAGGAGCGAGGATTAATCATTTTCACTCTACCGCCATTCCCATTTCCAGACAAAGTCTTTGTAATTTCACATGAATTTATCATAATTATTTTAAGAAAGACTTTGCATTGGAAAAGTTAGAATTCAAACCAAATTTTTTTTTTATAAGAGTCATGATTGAGATGAGTTCTAAACTCAAATAATGTTATCATAGTCGCCTTTTCCCCAACCTTTACTCAATCTGATATTTTTCTAGCTAATTAAATTTGGGACTATAACTCACAATTTATACTAGAGTTTTCTTAAATACTATTTATCGAATAAGTTTTTTTTCGACGGTGATCCTCAAAGCAAAAATCTAAATATATGGGGTATCTTATCTTTTCAAGGAACAAATCGGTTTTATTTGCAATGTATTATGGGCCTTTAAATTCATATTATAATATTTTTCAAGTACAACATTATTCGAAAGGTACTTTTTTAATACTATGAATAATGAGCTTTAGGGCAGGAGAATGCGTTTCTGCAGTGAAGAATGCAAGAAAACGCTTTTGGGGTCGCCCCGAACTCCATTTATGAATAATGAGTTGTAAATGTCAGGAGAATGCGTTTCTGCAATGAAGAATGCAAGAAAATGATTTTGGAGTCGGGGCTTCGCCCCGAACTCCACAAGAGAACCTTAACGCGCTGCCCCAGTTGTTTTGTTTTTCGCCGAAGGTTTTATTTTTTATTCTTATATATATATATATATATATATATATATATATATATATATATATATATATATGTATGTGTGTGTGTGTGTGTGTGTGTGTGTGTGTGTGTGTGTGTGTGTGTGCGTGTGCGTGTGCGTGCGCTGTACGCACGTTTATGCGTAGGGTTAGGGTTTACTGGGCGTTAGGGTTAGGGTTTGGAAAAAAAATCGCCCCCCCCCACACACACCAAAGTTCTGGATCCGCTAGTGGCTATAGGCCTACATATTTTGAAGTAGTAGATGGTTGAACATATTTTCATAAATCCTTCTTTTAAAGAAGAAGAACTAAGATGGCGAAAAAGAAGGAAAAGAAGAAGAAAGAAAAAAGAAACCAAAGAGATGTGAACAAATAAATGGCGCCGTATTGTGATGGGTGTATTTGTTACAAAGCAAGTATTATAGTAGCTTGGATAGTATTTTTATCGGATCTACTATAAGGACAGTCCCACCAATACTTACTACGAATCAAAAGTGGGTGATCCTTCAAGTTTACAATTTCAACTTCTGTCCCATATAATTCTCAAACACAAATCTCCGAAGAACTTTTGTTAGTAAAAGGCAAACACATGCGGAAAAGATTCAACTCGAGTTGCAGATTTTTCAACTTACACGAATATAAATCAAATCAAAGAACGATACCAGAATTCGTGTTTCTTCTAAACGAGAACAAACACAGCTACTATCGAGACAAACCGAGAATTCAACCCAACTAACTGATCGGTGTCTCGAAAATAATTAACATAAATAAACACTATGTTGATGACACACGAGACACCAAACACACAGACGCTCTGGAAGACACACAGCCTTGATGAAAAGTGTAAGGTAACACAGAGTCACAACATCCGCAGAGAGGCGAGATACAAAGGGAGATCAATACTGAAGCTCTACGAGTATCTTCTCTCCCTTAGCTAACAGCGCGCGCATTTCCCAATAGCGCAAAGTGTTTAGCTTCGTGACGGCTTTAGATGTCGAAAACTAGATCTACATTCTGATCTATTTGAAAAAAAAAGTATGGGCCTCTTATTTTATATTTATTTATCAAATTACAAAGATGTATCAATTTACATACTCTGTCACGTGATTAGCCGAGAGATGTGTTCGCAGATTTCAGGTTTTCATTTCATGTAATTATTTCGCATAAGGAAAAGATAAAATTAAGGCACTGTGCTGGCATAGGACTGATAGACTCCGATAGTGGTCAAACAACTTTCTTCCCTAAAAACTTTTTGCCGCTATTTTGTTGCATGGCTATTGTGCATCGATATCGGATAATTCTTCAGGGAACAGTATCAGGAAAAAGAAGAAGAGGCAGACAGGGAAAGCGATGGGAGGACAACATAAAAAAATGGACGGACCTGCATTGAAAGAGGCTCTAACTAAGGCAAAAGATAGAGAGGAATGAAGAAAGACGATCGACGAATCTTGCATGGTGCCCCAACGGTCCAACAGGCTAAGGAATATATAAAAAGGTAAAGGTAAATCGGATAATTGTAAATAGCTAAAGATTTTTTTGCTGACTAACAATACTAAAGAGCCTTAGTCTACCGGACCTGTGTGATGAACACTTTGCTATACGGAAGTGAAACATGGTCAACTTACTCATAGTAGGAAAAAAAGCTGAATGTCTTCCACCTCCTATGCCTCAGGCGGATCTTTAAAATATGGTGGCAAGATAAAATGGCCAATGAGGAAGTACTACGAAGAGCAGGGTGCAAGGGCGTCCGCTGTGTTATCAACAGCAGACGCTTTGGCTGGCTTTGTCACGTTTATAGAATGCCAGAAGGTCGACTTCCACAAGACATTCTGTATGGTGATCTAACAGAACGCAGGAAAGATATGCAAACGCGACATAAAGCTCTTCAAAATCGACACTAGCAGCTGGGAAAAAAGTGGCACTGGATTGATCCACATGGAGAGCGAACATAAAGGAAGGTTACCGGATTGCAGATACCATAGGATTAGCGTTAGGATATGGCTAGGGTTAGGGTTACAGTAGTAGAAAGAAGGTTGAAAATTCAACGGCGCTTGATTACATATTGCCCATCGTGTGACCGAAGCTGTGTATCAAGGATTGGCCTCTTTAGTCACACAAGAAGTTGCAAAGGGAAAAGATCGTCTCTCGAGACGTAAAATGCCTCAGTAGAGATTTTGTGTGTATCCAGTGTACAGAATACAGAATGTATACAGAATACAGAAGTGTCGATAATAAATTTAAAAACCATGTCCTTTTTTTTTCACTTTACGTCACTTTAGAATCAAATTTCTAGTCGCTTTTGCGCAGCTCAAAAAAAACAATCTACTCTTGGCATCAGGGGAAATTTTTTTAAAATAAGAATAATGACGTCATGTATTCATGAGTTCTAGAATAAAAATGTGACGACTGTGTCTCGTCTGGTTTTCAATCGTAGATGCTAGAAGACATAAACCACAGACTAAATATATATATATATATATAGGTCTGTGATGTAAACATTATAAAAGGGATGCAATCTAGCAGTCTGGGGACAGTCGAGACATTTGGTCCAATGAATTGGTATTACTTGTTTGACATTACAAATCTCTATAATTTCAGTCTTGTTACTCTGGCTACCTGGTCGTGCTGTTTGCGCGCTGGACTGTCGTTCAGATTTATCGATGGTCCAGGGTTCAAACCCTGCCCGCTCCCATCCCCCGTCGTCCTGCGGGAGGTTTGGACTAGGAAGTAATTATCTTCAACTCTGAAGGAACATCCGAAACATGTAAAGCATTTTACAACAAAACATTTTACAAACGTGTTCTTCTCTTTGGATGTATTAATTAAAGTGAACTTTTTGTTCAATGCTTTGTTCATTTATGAGTTTCTGTGTGTTTATTTCAGACAAAAAGATCCGTATGATCTAACCAGGAGGCTCTCAATCTGCACACTTCCAGAGCCTCCTCCTTATTAGAATCTTGTCGGTTCACAAGGACAAGGAAGTAGATCTAGGAGTCAATTTAAAAAAAATCGCTTTAACTCACAGCCTGGCACAATGTCAGTGGCTCGTTTGTTCTGTTGTAAGCACGGAGAGCGCGTCTTTTTCTGTGCAGAACTAGATCTAGATCCGGTTGTTCCACATTATCGTTCGAATTTCAATCGCTAACCCAGGGGAGATAACCAGGCGGAAGTTGATAGTCCCCAACAATAACTTTTTTTTTTCTGACGGGCGTCATTTTTACGGCTTTGTGCCATGTGATAGTGTTATGATTATGAACATCCATCTATAATGCTTTTATGTCTTTTCTTTTTGGTCAGTAATGTTTGTGCGCGTGGGCGTGTGTGTTTGGATGAAATACAGCTATATATTTCAAGTAGTAGTTTGAATTGTACAAATTACAAATTACACCAATCGTAGACAAACACCATTGAGTCATGTGCTTCCTATCTATTATATACAACTTATGACCTAATTCGAATAAAAATGGTTATCACGTGACATGTTTTCCGTTGTTTTACCAATGGTCTTCATGTGACCATTTGCTTTGGTGAATGATGTCCATTTATGTGCTCTACTCATGAAAAGACAAAAATTACCAGAGAAAATGACACTGCACAATTGCGGTGGACAGCATCACTACCAGCATGGCGTTAAAAACAACTATATTTTATATATTTTACTAATGCTCTACAGGCAAAATGCAGTAGATATTTCTTATACAGATATAGAGTTCACTGTATGCATGTGTAAAGTTATTGATACATTATCAAACTTAACATAATGATTTTGAGGACAGGTAGACCTATGATTGGATTCCCGATCATATGAAATACAAATTATGGGTACAGAAATGCCCTGGCCGATTTCGACACCCAGAGTATACCGTATATCAACATAATTTGTTGTTTGTTTTTTTAAATGACCATATATAAGATACAATTTCGGTTAAAGAGATTATATTTAATGCAATTATTAATTATAACAATGTTTCTTACACCGGGATAAAACTCAAGAGTTCTCATTTGTTGTGGTAGAAGCGCTGTTCGTACATGCCTCACAAAGTGTCTTCTCAGTTACAGCTTCATCATAAAGGTCTTTAGATCTATACTTTATATAATTTAATGCAATGCAAATAACCTGCCCAGTGTGCAGCCGAATATTCCAGGCCATGAGGAGGCACAAAGTCCTCAGCCACAGGAATGACGAACGTTGTCATTATCAAATTTCAAAGGGGAAGAACCCTGGATAGTTTATAGAACTAGTGACGACGTTGACAACGACAAAGAGATTTATTTCATTAAAAAACTTTGTTTTTATTTATTTATTTATTTGCCTAGCTCCGTGTTATAACTCTAATAGCTGTACACATGCAAATGTAAGTTATCTTTTCAAATGACATTAGTCACTTCGTTGATCAAACCACCTACTTCCAACTTTCTATCATTCCCCCCCCCCCTTTCTGGTCGCCTCCCCATCTTCGTAATTCTAGCTAAGTCCACTCTGCATGTCCACTCTGCATGTACACAGGAACCTACCTGGTTATTATGTCATTTCTGTACTGTCGAGGCAGATGTTCTCTGTAAAGTGGCTTCCACAAATGGAATGGCCAACTTTTGTTTAAGCCGACGAGAGATTGTGATGAATTTTTAAAAAGTTGGTTTTGTTTCGTTTACTATAACCGAATTTTGAAACACCAAATCTGTTTATAATTTAAAATTTTGCTCAACACCAAGGACTACAGTTGTAGCATCAATAGATACAAAGAAAATAGCTTTATAGAAGTTTTAATATAAGTTTTATTAGGTTTAGAGATACATAATTTTATTAGAGAACTGCAAGGAGAAAAAGAGAGAGAGAGAGTAAGAGAAATATAAAAATATTTTGAAAAAAACAACAAAGCTTATTTACAGCTATATCCCTCAATACTGCATAATTTATTTTCCTTTTTTCGATATCAAACAAACTAATTAATTACCAATAATATATGAACTAATTGGTTATTATTTTTATTGATTCATGTTTTTTAGGCACAATTAATTGTTATTTAAAGTTTTAACTTAATCCAAGAATGGGAGTGGGAGAAACAAAAACGTCTATACTTATCTAAAGGAAGAAAACCCCACATATGTAGCAATATCTCCTAATACATTAAGATTAATTTCCCTTTTTGGTATCAAACAAAATAATTAAATGCCAGCAATTGATGGACTAATTTGTCATTTTTTTACTTGATTCATATGTTTTAGCTACAATAAATAATTGTTTTTAAAGTTTCAACTTGATTCGAGAAGGGGGGGGGGGGGGGGGAACTAACGTGTTCCAAATATCAGACAGACAGACAGACAGAGTTAATATAAGAGATAGGGAGCAAGAAAGAGAGAAAGAAGTGGAGTAAGAAAAGAAAAAAGATGAAGATACAGAAAGAGAGCTGTGAGATAGAAGAAAGAGGGAAAGAGAGGGGTAGACAGTCTTTTAAGAAGAAACAAAAACAGAAAAAAAAACTTGGAATTTAAGATGACCATGTACAAAGCAAGGCACACTAGCAAATCTAAAATGTAGTTTTTTCTATCCACTATGACTTGACATGATGTACTAGTAAATAGACAATGAAGTTCGCCCCCTACAGGGAATTAGCATTACTAATCGTTATTGACGTTCACCCTTACTGAGCCTTCAGACAAGTCACATCTGATTTCCTGGACTCGCGTCCAAGACAAGACAGGTTATGAATATAATTGAGCATAGATCTCGAAGTTGTTTCTAGCCGTCTCATCGGTCTTCTCAGTAAAGTACATCCAAGAAGAAGATATGACCTTTATAGTGTACAAGTTGTTATGTATTTCTGTAGGTCTTTAGACAAATCCTAATTCTTAACAATATCACTGGTTTGTCTTTTTTTTTATCAATTTGTGGATTTATACAAGAGACATATATATATATATATATATATATATATATATATATATATATATATATAGTTCGTCCATCGTGATTCGATGATGACCACTTTGTCATCCAGAGGGCTGAGGGGTTAGCACTGTGGTTTTATGCCTCCTCATGTGGCTGGTGAGACCTATATGAGCCCGGAATGTTCGGCCGCACACTGGGCAGGTTATTCCAGCTGGAGCTAGTGTCGTTTGCCTTGCTTTTCTTCTCTGGCGTTTTTCTTCTGCAAGCGTTGTTCTCTTTTATATATATATATATATGGCTCCTTATGTCTCGGAAGACAATGGATGCGCCTAGGTGAATCAATGGCTTTGGTTTCGTCATGAGACAGGGCAGAACCTGGTGTGACTAATCAAGCCGATTCTGGAGCGGCAGAGTTTGCCACAGTTCGTGCATGTGTATGTATCTGACTTAGGACTACCGGTAGTTGACAGGGAGGCAGCTTTCTTCTTTCTCTGGACTGATGCAGCTTCGTTTCTTTTGCACTCAGAGAAGTTTGTACCAGCACGTCCAGTCTGTGTCTATGCTGTCGGTCCTGGGCTGTCTGCTCCCACATACTTTGGTCGATGCCCGTGGTTCTCATGTCTCGCTTACAGGTTAGTCTTGAGCAGCCCTTGAGTCTCCCTCTGCAAGCTCAGTGTATAGTGTATCGCAAAGACACAAAGATAAAAGCACATTTCAAAATCATTTCTTATTTAATGTTCTAGGATAACTTCCTAAAATGCCGCATCATTTGGGGTTTTTTTCGTACTTACTACATTTCGCTTATCATACATGTTTGAAATCTTCTCATTTTTGCAGATCGATTTAAAGTATTTATTTAAAGAAGTCCTGGACATTCTGTTTGTTTACGGTCGGATCAAGGAAGTTCGTTTATATTTTTGTATTTTGGTGAACATTGACATTCATCCAAATCTTTACTCGTTTTATCATGTTTGGTCTTTAATATATAGAAGTTTGTAGAGATACCCAGGCCTACAGCCCGCAATTCCAGCAGTTAACTTGTAGCATCAAACCGCTGGAAGACAACTAAACAGTTGTAGGCGTAATATATCTCAACTAAAAAAACTTCGAATAACTTGAATAACCTCCTTTTGTGAACAAAATTAAATATAACTTTATTCATAATATAAAGATAATCAACTTGTGATAAATGTAGTAGAATTTAGTAATGATATTTTTAACAAAATCTATGTAACTACAATAACACAACATTTCAGTCTCACGTTGTTCTGGAGTCGTCTGTCCTAAGACCAAATGACGACAATGCCACATATGTTGCATCTTTCACAAACCAATCGCTAACATCTTCCCACTGTCACCATATAAACACACACACACTCAATAACATTCTTCCGCCTGTGATAGTCCCAGTCACGAGTTTGCACTTCATTGCACTAGAAACTGCTAGTCAAACAGATTATCCCACCCATAGACGCTCCTGCACAGCCATGGACCGTACAGATGTCCACGTATGGTTCGAGATCACAGCATCCCTTGTATGAACCTTGTGACCCGGGAAAAGATTTTATCTCGTGGCCAGGATGAGGAATAGGCTCTTCACCGACCCTTCTGTCTGGAGGCTCCCATCAACTAGATGATTATTTAATCACAACCGTTTGGTCATAGGTCACAGTACCTTAAGCCAACGCAGTGTGTTTCCCCGACTCATGCGAGGCCGGAGGCCGAGCCCACGGGGAGGGTCTCCATATTCCGATAATGTGCCATTGCCCCCGTGTGGGAGCCATACCATCCGTATGGCCCCCGTTGGGAAACGATGCAATGGGTTTAGGACGGGGTAGTAGACCTTTCTTACATCTCCACCACGTGCAAGTACACTCTCTAGAGCATATCTGTGGTAGATCACTGTGAGCCCTGTTTGCTCTCGTTCTTAGTCTTTCCGCTTCCCCGGGCGAACGTTTCCACGGAGGTGCTACGCTGAGGCGACGGAAGCATTTCCTCCGCACGGCCATATACTTGCGACTCGTGACACTAAGCAGTTCATGTCAGGCATTAAGTTACACAGTACATTTCATGTCGGACCATAAATTCCAATCTACTGTTCAAGTCAGACATTTAGTTCAACTCTACAATTCCTGTCAGACATTAAGTCCCATCATTCAGCTCATGACCGAAGTTAAAGAGCGAGAGCAGTGTTCCTCATGACTAGACAAACCTAGTTACATCCTACATAATTTGCCACATCAAGTTCAACAATTGTGTTGAAGACTGCAAAAAAAAAATTGTTTGTAGAATAGAAATTACAAAAAAAAACTTTAGTTTGTCGGATCTTTCGGGCAGAAAAATTGTTTTACATGCCACTTTCCTAATATACAAAGTATTACTGAAGTAAAAAAAACGTGTGGTTTATAGGGTAGATGCGTTTCTGTGGCCTACGGTTAACGAGGGTGTCGTGTGGTCAGCACAATGACCAACCGCCTTTGCTTTTGCCCAACTAATGTCAGGTACCCTTTAGAGCTGGGAGGACTCAGAGGTGCCTTAAAGATCCAGAAATTAAAAATATCAGTTTTCATCAGGATTCGAGCTCGGTACCCCTGGATTGGAGCCAATCGCTTTACCGCTCAGCCACCGAGCCTCCAAAACTAATATTACTACTAGATTATTAATAACAAAATACCCAGTCCCTTCCTTTAAATCGTTTATGGTTGCTTTTCTTTCTTTCCCTGGTCTTGCTTCCTTCAGGAAAGTATTTGCAGGCAATAAGGATTTAACGATTGTTGACTAATATTACTGTAGACCAGCGGTTCTCAACCTTTTTTTCTCGGCGACCCCTTTTACAATTCCTCGCGACCCTCCAACAGTAAATCTGATTTGCATTGCCAAAGCTTTATGGTTAATCATGAAACAATATGCAATTATATTCTGGAAATATATATTTCTCCTTATCGTCCAATAAAAATAAATGAAATAATATATTTATGACATGCATTTATTTAGCTAACTAATTCTTATTTGCATTATCCACATTGCTTACACGTGACAATTTTCTATATTTAGACATGATAATAAACATGCTGTTATGCAAATAATGTATTATTGCCTATGGAAGAAGACGGTGCAACACAGACAAATCGAGACATAACTGCAAACGCTTGATCCAGATTTGTATAATTATAGAGAAATTTTTCGCTGCATCTCTATTGATGAGTACTATAAACTATATCTGTCTCCTAAGCATCTTCAACTTTGACTTTGATTGGATTTCTGGCAGGTACAAATGGGATGTTAGGTAGATTTGGAAAGTTTGATGAAATTATGTCCGCAAATCATTAGCAAATGTTCTTTCACAAAACTATCATTTTATTTGTTTGTTAGGTTCAATGTCTTATTCCTCACTGAGAGCACATAAAATTGGAAACATGTCAACATTATTTTCCTCCAATTTTGTTTGCTAATTTGATGTTTTATTTGGAACTAGCCATATGTTACCCGCGGCCCTTAATTTGCGTATCACTGTCGATGTAGTCACTGAGAGTGTTTTGTAAACAATTAAACTAAATAATAGTGTTATAAGTAAAGCGAATGCGGAATGCGTGAATGTAAAAATAGTATGAATGGAGCTATCAAATTAGCTAATCAACCTAAATCCATTTTTTCAAATTAAAACATTTGCTTGTAGGCCTACATATATTTGGTTAAAGTATGAAATGAATAGACTTTATTTCGTACCAGTTTATCTATGGGGTCGGGGCATTTGTCTTGGTGTAGACTGCTATTGAAGAATGTATTTTTTAAAAAAATTATTATGTATAAAGTGTAAGTTAATAAGTAGATCTAAACTTTCTAGATATAGAATCTAGATATTTCTAGAATACGTATCATCTAAAGGCTACCTAGATGACACAGATAGGTGGTTTACCCAAGCAGAGAATGATTGTGTACAGATCTCTCTAGTCTAGACCTAGATCTACTTGTAAACTAAATACGTTTTTGTTTGTTTTCGTTTCCAGTATGAATAGACCAAATAGAAGTTGAAATGTGTACTGTCTACTAGTGTAGATCTATAATTAGTAAAGATAGATCTAGAGCTAGATCTAGTAAAGATCTCGCTGTCTTGATTACGTTTTATAAAATGAAAGTAGGTTTTAGATTTATTTTTAAAATGTGTATTCTCCAAGCGTATATGTAAGAGAGTGAAATATTGAACTCTCAATGATTTAAATCTAAAAAAATAACGCAAAATTGAGTTTATTCAATTTATTAGTCAAAAGCCAACATATGTTTTTAATTTTTTTTAGAGCCGAAAGTTCATGACCTCAAAACGCATTGACTTAATAACTACTGTAAGCTTTAGGTGACATAAAGCACAAAAAATATATTTAATAATCAAATCGAACGCGCGAATGTAATTGTCTATATAACATTGTTAGTTTAATTTTTTTTAGATCTAGAATTTAAACAATTTGAATGCCGCAGTAGTCTAGTCAATAAATAAAAACTTTGAGCCTATTATAGTAATAGACTATACGCTTCGTGTTGCCCTAGAAAATAGCCTAGATACAGTAGGTTAGAGTGTTGACCTAGTAACCGAGCCATGATAGATGAAAAATTTTTGTCAAAACGGCCAATGTATATGTGTATAGGCCTACTATGTATTTAAGAGGTCTAAGTGTACATAAGTAAATATGAAAGAAAACAGTAAATTAAAAATAAAGATTTAAAATTAAACCTAATCGGTAGTTGTAGGGTAAAATAATTTAAAAACACAATGGAAAGTAAATTGTATTATGGTAGTAGTTTATTATCTTATGTTATGCCTTTATAATGCGCAACATTATGACCTCTGACGTCAAATTCTTTCGTATCTTCGACTCTGCGCGAGTCCTGGAAAAGTGTGTCAATCTTCTTATCTTATATAATACAGACGTTACTTCAAAAAAGAAGATGATTACGTCCTACGCGTCATGCATTTAGTCATGCATCTTAACCAATGACTTAAATTCTGCCAAGTCACTGGTTTTCCTGGCTAGCTCAGGCAACCCATTCCATGCTCTAATAGCACTAGGGAAGAAGGAGTATTTGTACAAATTTGTCCTAGCATATGGGACGAGGAATGTGCCTTTATCTTTGTGTCTTTCAGAGTATTTTATTAAATTTTGTTTTTGTATTTGAAGATTATGGTTCAGTGTTTTATGTATAATTGCTACTTTACTTTTGAGTCTTCTGTCCTGAAGGCTTTCTAAATTTAGTGATTTTACTATAGGTGTTACTCTAGTCAAATGTGAATATTCATTTGTTATGAATCTCACTGCTCTATTTTGTGTCTGTTCCAGTTTCTTAATGTTTTATTGAGTTGAGGGGTCCCAAACGGAGGATGCATATTCTATTATTGGCCTAACCAAGGTTAAATAACATTTTAGTTTTATGTTCTTATTTGATTTATAGAAATTTCTTTTAATAAATCCTAATGCTTTGTTTGATTTTTTTATAGTTTCATCAATATGAGGATTCCATGACAGTTTTTCATTTATTATAGCACCTAGGTATTTTGTGTTTTTAGTCTGTGTTACTGGTTTGCCATGAATAAGATAAGTGGAATTAATTTGTTTTAGTTTTTTTGTTACTCTTAACAACTGACATTTTGCTGGGTGGAAAGACATGCTCCAATTTGATTCCCATTTCTGTAATTGATCTAATTCTCTTTGTAAAATATCTGTGTCTTGTGTTGTTTTTATTGTTCTATATATTGTGCAATCGTTTGCAAATAATCTGACTTTTGTTCCTGAAGTAATGCAATTTGGTAAATCATTTATGTAAATTAAAAATAGTAGTGGACCCAAGACTGTTCCTTGAGGTACACCTGAGTTTACTGTTATCGGTGTTGATTTAGAGCCATTTATTATTACAGTTTGTTCTCTCCCTATCAGAAAATCTTTAATGCACTGATGCAGATGCCAAAATATTTTAATTTTTTAAGCAAACTATGGTGGTGAACTTTGTCAAAAGCCTTAGAAAAATCTAGTAAGATAGCATCTATTTGTTCACTATTATCAAGACCTTTAGAAAAATCATCAATTAGTCCTATTAGTTGTGTTTCACATGATCTATATTTTCTAAAGCCATGTTGGTATGGTGTGAGGACATTTTGTTTGTCTAAGTAGTTTATGATGTTGCTACATATTATGTGTTCTAGGATTTTACATGTGATGCTGGTAAGTGATACTGGTCTGTAGTTTCCTGGGTCAGATTTTTCTCCTTTTTTAAATAGGGGGGTGACATTAGCTTCTTTCCAGTCCTTTGGTACTCTGTCCTGGTTAAGTGAAGCCTGAAAGGGTATTTTGAACACTGGGGCTAGCTCATTGCTTAGTTCTTTGAGTAATCTAGCTGGAATACCATCAGGTCCAGACGCTTTATTTGGTTTGGTGTTGGCTAATAGTTTTTTAATTCCATTTTCTTGTACTACTATATCTTCTATATTGTCCACTTGGTTCAAATTCAGTAATATGTCTTTGTCTCCTGGGGCTGAGAATGCTAATGCAAAGTATTTGCTTAGGATGTTTGCTTTAGTTTCATTATCATTATGTATTATGTTATGTTCATCTTTTAATGGCGCTATGCCTGTTGTTTCCATTTTCTTAGACTTAATGTATGCGGCTAAAGCTATTGTCGCATTTAGAGCGAACGATTTTATGTACAAAATGTTTTGTAAACTCAAATTTGAAGGTTAATTTTCTTTAAATAATGAAATGAATAGACATGCGTTCATGTGTAAAACTACAAAATTATGTTTTCTTGAATTAGGGCTAATTTAGATCTAAGAAATGTTCCTCTCTGCGCATGCGTGACCTTTCCGTTTTGTCTCATCATGTAAACATGGCCTAGATCCATAAAATACTATAGCTGTAATAGAGTCGGACAACTTTATTTTTTTTTATTATCTTAAGTTTGTTTTAGGGCTACAATACATACACTACGTCTAAGTTGGTACCCAAGAAACATTCCTGCCAAGTTTTATCAAGATTGGTCAAGTGGTTTTGATGTCTATAAGTCACATACATACACCACACATTCTACTTTATAATATAGATAATTGGAGTTTTTCCCGAAGCAAATTAAATTGCGATTCATTCTTGCAGTGGCGATTTTCATTGCTTTTTGTATTTTAGTGACATTGTCTTCGATATTAATATTCGAGATGAATCACAAACTGAGTTCCGATAACTTTTGGCGACTCACTCTTTACCAAAGGTTTAAATCCAGACCAACTTACTTGGAGCACCATAAGTGCAGATATCACTAATATTTTTCAAAGATATTTTACACTTTTCCAAACATGAATCTATTTTCTATAACACATTCACACTCTGTCATAGGGGATTGCAAAAGAAAAACTCATCTTTAAATCGCCAGCATTTATATGTATAACCATTTATATGTATAATCATTTATATGTATAACCATTTATATGTATAACCATTTATATGTTTAACCATTTATATGTTTAACCATTTATATGTATAACCATTTATATGTTTAACCATGTCTCTAAAATACTGGGTATGATGACAAAGTTCAGATCCTAGCTATCAAAATGACATTACACTTATTTCGGCTTCATATATTCCAGTGAAGCCTAACCTAGATCGGGCCATTTTAATTTCTGACACTCATGTCGCGGGCCATATCAACGAAAAGAAAAAAAAATGAATTTGTCGGGCTCTTTTATTACTTGGCTCGTAAGCGGTTACTTAGATAAGAAAATCAATGGTAAATATATTTTAACTCCAACTCCAGTTATCCATGAATAACAATAAAACTTTAATATTTAATAAAGCACACAATGACATCAGCTCTCAGTAATATTAATACACAACACCAGTCCAGGAAGCAACCGTCCAACCTTCCTGGACCGGGAACAAGACCTCACTGACTAACACACTCTCTCGCACATTCAATGAAGACTAAGCAATTCAGTTTATAACACGTGCAGACTGTTCACAATCATAACCTGGGCCTGGGAGTACATAAACAAAGGGATAGAACTATCATACCAAAATATCAACACAGTAACATATTCACTCTCGCCATACATCCCCCTGACAGAATTGACATCTTTTCTAACATCCAACCAGATTCTTCACTTTATCCAACCAGATTCTTCACTTTATCCAACCAGATTCTTCACTTTATCCAACCAGATTCTTCACTTTATCCAACCAGATTCTTCACTTTATCCAACCAGATTCTTCACTTTATCCAACCAGATTCTTCACTTTATCCAACCAGATTCTTCACTTTATCCAACCAGATTCTTCACTTTTCTTCGAAGTTTTAGATTCAGTCTACTTTTTGTTTTCTTCACATCTCCCATTAACACACACACATTAATTGGTACAGCACCACTTGCCTTGATAACAAAACACGATCCGTAAGGATGCCAGGTACAAGGCTAGCTGAAGGACAGCAGCGCGGAGAGTTCAAAGAATTAAAAATAAGAGAAGATTCATGTGGGCTAAAAATTAAAACATAAACACGCTGGTTGTTTGTTCATACAAGAAGAAAAGAACAAAAAAAAATAATAATATGAAAATAGCAAGGAATGAAATCCATGAAACAAAGAGTGAGAACCCTAAAAGTGTGTGATTTTCTACATTTTGATGTTTGGGCGGGCCGGATAACACTATGTCGGGGGGTGTATTTTGGCATCAATGATATATTCGACTTAAATAACTTCGTTACAATTGACATACTGGAGTTTTTAAATTCCTGCTTAAGCTAATGGGGCAGGCAGAGGAAACAGTGGAGCATGTTTTACAAGAGTGTCCAAGATCTGCGGTGAGACAACTGAAGGGTCAGTGACCTCCATGGGAGCTATGAAGCACTACGTTCAACAGTTTCTTACCCGAGCACTACGGGAGGTCCATCCTTTCCTGTTCTGCAACCATTAGTTCATCCAAGATTCATGTTGTCCAATGCGTTATGTATTTCTATGCAAAGTTTACTTATTAAGATTCAAATTTATGAATGCGCTGATCAACCTTTTTCAAAACGTACACATTTTGGTTCACATGTTACAGATAAATCACGTTTTCTTATTCACAGAAAACTCTGTGACCATGGTATAAATGGCGAACCATAAACCTTACTTATATTTAAATATACTACTGACGATTACTGCTGACTCTTAACCTTACATACGACAGTTCAGAGCTTTACACCACGACCAGGAGTAACGGTACGTTATGTATTAAGCGCATTTACTTTGTCTGTTAAAACTATTTCTGCCGCGACAATCCAAATGTTTGAAATCCATTCTGATACAGCGTGTCTGCAACTATCTTCGAATTGTAAATTCCATTGAAAACAAAAGCACGTTGTATATGTTCAGTTTGACATGTTAGAATACGACCCAAAAAAATCAATATTTTCGATGGTCTTAAGCGACATCTCACAAATTGTCAATCGACCCCCAAGGGGAAGCCGATCCACAGGTTGAGAACCCCTGCTGTAGACGATGAAACCCATTAGAAAAAGTTATACACTTAAGCCTAGGACCTTTCTTTCCCACCTACCTACTGAGTCTTCGGTTTATAAGATGTTGGGTCTTGGGTTTATTAGATGTTGACTCAAACGAAAAAGTGCAGCACCACTATGTTACACGCCATCCTATTGGTCCTAGCTTGTTACAAGACGAGAATGTACAATTAAATGAACATTAAAACTGTCTTATGTAAACTGTAAAGATAGAGTGTGTTTATTCAACTTTACAAAATGAAGAGTGAACAATAGAGTTCTTGTGTGTTCTCTTCAAAACAGATCTACAGGGATCTAGAACAGAAATGAAGTATAATTCTAATAACAACATGAAATGATGAGTTTAGGCGGGAATCAGAACAATTTATAAATACAATTTAAAACAACTTCATCACAGTTCAACAATTATTTCAGGTGAAAAAAAAATTAAAAATTAAGTGTGAAAAAAAAAGTGTAAGTGAAATAATCCAAAAAAAAAAAACAACATTGTACAGACTTACAAGGGTGTATTTCGGATAATGAAACTGAACTTAGTACCTCGGACAACAATTTATTTTTATTATCAGGAATTGAAATGAAACGTAGATGACACATTGTTTTATTTCTTTCATTCTTTTCCCTATCTTAATTTACATAAATATACCTATTTTATCACATACATATTGTTTAGAAAGAGATAATTATTTCACATTTTTACAGTGCAATTCCGTATTCGAAACCATAAGGAATTCATAATGTTATAGTTATTCATTGCTATAGGGCGGTGTATCAATGGTAGGAGTATAAAAATATATCAATCGCGCCTTCCTTCCCAGCCATTCAGAGATACGGAGAGGTCCTCAAGCGCCCTGCATTCTGAGATTCATAAACTCATTTTCCTTGCTTTGGTGAAAAAGTATTAAATAAATATAGAAAACAGAAGAGGGGGTGGGACTGGTCAGGTGCTTGAAAAATGCAGCGCCCGTACGTTTGGTTTGGATTTATTAGGTGATTGACCGTTGTAAAATCATACTCGTCCTCAAAAAACCTCATATAGCGAGTTCTCCTTGATTACACACAAGACATCAAAATGTTTACAATGAGAGAGATTTATATTAGAAAGAAATTTGACTGTTCTGCTATGAGAAAGATGGGTAGAATCACGTCGGAAAAGTGGTATTGAAATCTGTCTGTAATGAGCTCCTTCAGTAAATCTTGATGCAGAAGCCTCCACTGAAAATGATACCTTATTACTTATTTAAAATTTGTTTACTGCCACCTCATAGTAAGAAAACCCTAGAATCATTTCCACTCGTACTCTTTTAATCACAAATCACCAAAGTTGGCAGTGATTCTGAATCCTCTAACTATGGCACAACTAGGAGATGGCATTAAATATAAAATGTATAGATTTTTGCATGTAAAAAAAATAAATTTACCTCCTTCGAGGCCTGCTACCTTATCAGCAGTAGCACCCCCCCTCTCCTGGAGAGGCACAGCCCACAGAATGAGAAAAGTAGCCCTATGAGATTTTCAAAGTTACCCTCATCAGAGTAATTTTTTTAGTTTTATATTTTGATTTTTTAAATCCAGTTTACATTACTGACATTCCTTTAAGCTATAACATACAGACAGAGAAAAAGAAGAGAAAGCAATTTGGAGTACAGTGTTGGTGAGATTTGAAGTGATAATGAAACCTAAAGAAAAACGTATTTAAAAAATCGTAAAATAAAGACAAAATTAAAAAATGTCAAGGACGCTATATTAAATATTACTCTTGTTAACTAACTAATAAAAAGTATGCAATAAAAATTTTAAATTGTTACTAACGAAAGAGCCAAAGAAATTTGATTCTGTGGTGCAAATAAAAAAGCACAAAACTAATTATATACTTTTGTCAAACTGTATAGCTTATCAAAATACTTTCTATTCTGTAACTAGATGCTCCAAAAAAAAAAAATTAAAAACTTCTTTAAAAAAAAAATTAAGCTTATCTAAGGGAAAGCACTCTGCACTTACAGCCATATTACTCAATATTGTAGAAGTTATTTCCCTCATTCTAAACCCAAAAAAAAATTACCAATTATTTATTGATACAATTTTTTTTTTTATTGATTCAAGTTTGTTATGTACAAAAAAATGAATGTTTAAGGTTTGAACTTGATCTGATAATGGGATTGGGAGAAATAATGTTCAATTATCTATCTAAGGGGACAAAACCCTACAAATTTACTCATATCTGTGAATATTGAAGTTTAATTTTCCAGTTGGTATGAGACTAAATAATTAATTACCAGTGATTATTTGACTAAATGGTAATTTTTTTTTTACAAAGCTCAGATCAACTCACTCTGTCTGACGTATCTGTCTGTCTGTTTGTACATATATTTACTCAGAAACTCAATCCCAGATCAAGCTGAAAATTTGTACAATTGTTTCTTTACCTGACAACACAAGAATCAATTTAAAATAATAACAAATTAGTTAATTAATTATTGGTAAATTACTTTGTTCGGTATCTCAAACAAGGGAAAGAAAGGTAGTGGTGGTGGTATAAGCTGAATTAGTCCCTTTCCAAAGGAAAGAAATAGTACTTGAGTGGTGCTATTAGCTGAATTAGTCCCCTTTATAGATTGCCATTTGAGTCTTATTACAAATTTATATACATGACTGATCCAAACTAATTGATACATTTAATTTAAGTTTTGCTTTTTAAAAAAAAAAAAATTATTTTATTTGTTAATTATTTATGTCTTTTGTATGCAAATGAATAATTGTGCAAAGGTTCAACTTGACCCAAGAATGGGTGTGAGAGAATTAACATGTATAAAGTTTTTTACCAGACAGACAGACAGATTCAGTTGATATAAGCCATATAAACTTTTTAAAAAGCTAGAATTTGAAGGATTCAACTCTATGAAAATCCATCTTAGTGTAAAAAGAACTATCAACAATAGGCAAAGGTAGCAGGGCATCCCAACAAGGCAGGTCATGTCCTAGAAATGCTAGAACAAAGAGCACTTAAAAATTAACTTGATAGAACCTGAGGTTAACACACGACTATCATGTAAAACTACTTAGCACTTTTTAGAGCAGGTCTGAGGCACCAATACATTAGCAAAACTAACTTTTCATACAAAGATTTTAAATTCTATAAAATACATAATATAAATTTTATTTATAAATAGTCTTCAATATCAATAATAATCACGTATAATACACAAATACTATTTTGTGTACAAAATTTTCAGGGATTAGTAATGATATGTACAAAACTCAAATACTACATATATCAAGAAATGTTTTGACAAAAAAATTCATGTTATGTTAATTATTACAAACATAAATTATATATTTCACTTTGATATAAATTGCTATGAAAAGTTTTATATATATTTTTGTTTAAAAAAAAACAACTCATTATTAATTTATGTAATATAAAAGTTTCTTGTCACCTGAAAGTTCTTCTAAACAGTCTCAGCCAAGCTCTACAACCTCCAAGACTGAGACTGAGATGATGCTTTGAGTAAAGCCATTGTTTAGTCAAGACTGAATGTCATTACAAGAAATGAAATGAAAAGGGAAAAAATCTATCAGAAAGGATTTGATTGGATTGGTCAAGGTAAGTGTTGAAGTTTGGAGATTCAACCAGATTTGGAATGAAATTATTTGTTCTTAAATTAGTCAACAGTCTGCATACTAAAAGAGACTAAAGAATTTCATCATTTTGCTTTGCTACATTGTACTGGAGGTGAAGCGTCTTTGTTAAACAACTCAACAGTTATTAGATTGAATGTGTTATTCATTCAGTTAATATGGCAATGTCTTCCATTCCGAAGATTAAGGTCAAAGTTGTAAAGTTTTATTTAATGACGTCTACCTGCTTTTTTTTATTATTTGTAAAAAGAAGGAAAATAAAAGACATGTGGTTGAATCACACAAACTTGTAATCTGCAGACCTGAAAGATGGTGGATGTAGAATCACACAAACTTGTAAGCTGCAGACCTGAAAGATAGTGGATGTAGAATCACACAAACTTGTAATCTGCAGACCTGAAAGATGGTGGATGTAGAATCACACAAACTTGTAAGCTGCAGACCTGAAAGATAGTGGATGTAGAATCACACAAACTTGTAAGCTGCAGACCTGAAAGATGGTGGATGTAGAATCACATAAACTTGTATGTTACAGATACCCTGAATGTTTCTTCATTTTTATCTTCCTCATCGTTGATGAAGACCATGATTTCTGCTGCACCTGGCTGCATGACAGGCAAAAACTTGAGACCAATAGGATGGGTGCCTCCACCTTCTATCTCCAGCAAGGACTCTTTAAACTGGAGGAGGTCATTCCTGTCACACAGCAACCTGAATCTCTTCATCACAGGGTAAGGGTTGGTGTAGGTAATGCGCTTGCTGCTGTTCTTACCACCTCCCACAGGAAGAACCAGCTCAAAGGCCCTGGAGACTATGGGAGAGCGGCAGTTGGCACAGACCAGCCAGGACCTGACCAGCTGGTGGTACTCAATGTCCACAACGTTGACGTAAAAAAACTTGCTGCCCGTTCGCATGGGCCTGACCCCTATGGCCAGCTCATGGACTGTTCCTGCTGCCAAAATAAAGGGATCTTGTGGAGAAACAACAAGCTCTTGAGGATGTGATGTAAAACATTTCACAACTCTTGATGCCTGGGTACCCCTACAAAATACAAAGGAAATATACAACCTAAGGTAACTCCCAAGCAAAGGCTTATATAGCTAGTGTTAATTGCAAACTTCCTTGAAATTTATAAACAAAACAAGAGGTTGCAAAGAAAAATTTCTTTTTGTTCGCATAATTGCACAGCTAAAAATTATCTTTAGAAAGATTTTTTTTTTTGTTCACATAATTCCTAGACAATTTCTAATACTATCTTTTTTTGTAAAGACATTTTTCTAGTTTTATTTTTGATAAAGCACCAATAATTTTTCCAAAGCAAAACTAAAAATATTTTCTTCAGAATGCATTGAACATTTCATAATAAGCTGATTTCTTTCAAATTAATGTTTAACCACCTGAACAGTTTTCATATAATAAATGCATTATAAAATGTTAAATGAATTGTGTTCATTGGGATAAAATTAAAATATTGTGAATTACAATTACTAGGTTTTATAAATATCACCTTGTCCTAAAGGTTGCTAATTGGCTTCACTAGAAAGACTAACTTAGAATTAAAATAAAGAGATGTATAAGTAAAGGGCAGATGATATAAAAGTCATCTGTTTCTTTAGCCACCAATTAACTAAGATGTTATATGGCCAGCACAAAGACCAACTGGTTGTACTTTCCCCAACTATTGTAAGGTACCCATCACAATAGGGTAGATTCAGGGGCATCCAAAAAAAGCCAGAAATTCAAAATCCCAGTCTTCTCCAAAATTTGAATCTGAGACCCATCAGTTTGAAAGCCAATTACTTTACCACTTTAACCACACACGCTATTAAAAAAGCCTTATGCCTTTGGATAAGAAACAAAAATCATTATAATATAGGTTTAGTCACACTTTAAAAGTAAATCATGAATGCCTTAAAAGGCTCCAACAATTTTTAACATAATATATGTTTTCATGTACAGATAACAAATATATTTTTCTTTTAATTTTATTTTCAATTTTTTTTTAGGTAATTTTTCTGCACATCAAAAATGAACAGTGTTTCTATGTGACGTCAGAAATTCCTAAATGTGTACAGAGGCCTTTATCTGACTAGGTTGTTAACATTGGTCAGACTCCCAGCCAATTTACTTTTGGGGCAGGGAAGAATGTGGGTGGAAATGCTAGTTGTTTTTTGTTTTCTGTTAGAGTTGATAAACCTAATGCTCCGAGCAGATCTATATAGTTGTAGATCTAAGCCTAGATCTCAGTAATACAGACTACTATCTATTATATGATACCACACTATATGTTTATGCAAACATGTGTCTTACAAGCAATTAAAAACTTAAGAAAAGAGGGCTATCTTCATTTTTCTAAAATTCTATTGACTTGTTGTATTATTGATTATAGTAAAGTTTGAAATCTTGTAAAGATCTACAAGCTTGACCACTCAACATACAAACACTATTGTGTAATAAAACAAGGAAATATTGGTGGTCTTTTCATGACCACATACACACAGACTACTAAAGTTCTAGCTGCAAGCCTACACTGACTAGTTTGTGAAAATTAGTCACATGAGGCAGGGAGGGATGTGCATTTAAATCTACTTTTTTTTCTCAAGTTTATTTTCCTAATGCTTTTTGTAAAATGTTTAGATGTTTCTAATGCTTTTTATCAATGACTATCATAGCTTATGGACTAGGATATAACTAGGCCCATCAGTAATTATAGGAATGAAGGAATGCGATAGGTTAGATCTAAATCTGCTTTCAGTATTGTTGAGGGGGAGTGACGTAGACAATCCCTAAAAAAAAAATCTCATATTATCACGTTCTTATGGAGATGTGAAGAATTTACTAATTTATTAAATATAAATGTTTCTATAAGCATTTAAATAAAAAAATAGTATAATGTTTACTATTACAGCTTTTCATGCAGAATTCAAATATGTCAAAAACTCAAATCTAAAAAGCCATTGGAGTTTCCCTTTAAAAATGACTGAACTCAAAACAGGATATACAAAAAAAAAAATTGGCAACAAAATGCTTCAAAGTTTGACCTACTTCAATAGAAGTGCTATGCGTGAAGTCTGCCCTTCAATACAAGTCACATCAACTCTCTGCAGCGCATGAACATAGCACTGCCAAATCTGGGCTGGACGGGACAGGAATGGATCAATATAGGCACATAAAAAGAAACGTTTGATTTGAGGTGAGGCACCCAAAGCAACCTGGGCAAAGAAACAGATGAATGTTTAGCAATAGAACATAAATATATGCTTTAAAACATGAGATTCAGGTCATTGAATGTACTAAAAAAAATTGCAAAATATTTTCCCACTAATTAAAAAAAAGACATCATTAATTAACTGAGCATCTAGCAATAGAAATTACATTTGAGTAGAGAACAAGCATTATATACAAAAATACATTTTAAAAAACAAAGCTTATATATCAGTGTCATATCTCTCAATAGTGCAAAGTTCATCTCTAGAAAACAAAGTTAATTAATTACCACTAAATATTTAACTAATTGGTTAATTTTTATATTGATTCATGTATTGTCTTTGACTATGAATAATTTTGCACAAATTCAACTTGATCTGAGAACAGGAAATGGGAGAAAAAACTTGTAAAGATTTATTCTAGACAAACAGACAGACGGAGTGAATTAATTTCAGCTTTGTAAAAACATTGCAAACTTTACATAGAAAATGAAATCTAAACATATCTGTACATTCATGTTTGTTCTCATGTCCTATTACACACTCATCCCTTTCATTTTGAAGATAAATTATAAACATTTATTAACCGATCTTACACATTAACCCAACTCTATCTAGCACTCTGAAAACAAAAATATAAATTTTATTTTAGACAATTTTGTAGTAACACCATCATCCATTTCTATGCTAAACAACACTTTGTGACATACTGCATTACCCTCCTCCTGTGTAACACTGTTTTTAAAGATTGGTAACTAGCTTAATCATTTTCTCATATTTTTTTACCTTTTATTGTCAAAAGCAGACATGCAAATACCAGCAAGATGTTTAACAATAACTTTGAAATTAAACAATTTTAGTTTATTAAGCATTTATTTTCATGAGGAAAAAAACAGAAGAAAGATCCAAATATAGTATCACTATTTTTTTTTTTTGGCTTTTGTCGAAACATGCATTTTAATTCACATGGACTCATAATTAAAGACCAACAATAAATCTAGATCAAGTGTCTTGTGAAATGAGTGGTTTTTTTTAATTTTTTTTACACTTTTAATGAAAACAAACCTTCAAGAAAATGTCATGAGGTTCACCAGGTTGTGTAGGTTTGCAATCTATTATAACATTAGGATCACTGCATCGAACATAAACTTGATTGATGCCAACACCACCAATAGGAACACCTGAGAGAAACCAAAACAAACTGTAATGAGATCTCAGTCTCTTTAACTATTTCATATCTTTACATATAAATAAAAGTAAATAAAAAATTAAACTATATCGAGGAAAGAAAAACTAATATTATAAATGAAAATCTTTTCATGTTTAACTATTTATGGGAAACTACTGAAAAGAAAAAAAAAAGTAAGAAAAGAATAAATAAATCTTTTTTTTAAAAAACAAAGATTATCTAAAGGCAAGAACCTCAAAATCAATGTCATATATCTCAATAGTGACGAATAAACTCCTTTTTTTTCTATATAAAAAAAAAAATAATTAATAACCACTAATTGATTAACCTATTAGTTGATTAATTCATATACCATCATCAACTATGAATAATTATGCAAAATGTCAACTTGATCTAAGAATGGAAAGTGGGAGAAAAAACTTGTACAAAACAGAAAAAGGTGAATAACTCCATGTATACAGCTACATCTCTCAATAAAAAAGCAGTTATTTCCCATATTCAATACCAAAATAAATAATTAAATACCAATATTTAATTAAATAATTGTTTAATTTTTTTATTGATTCATGTTTTGTTGTGTAAAATAAATAATTGTGTTAAGTTCTTCTTGATCGAGAATGGGTGTGGGAGAATTAACATGTACAAAAATAGTATGATATAGACAGACAGATATATGGTTATATAGATAAGTTAATATAAACTATTAAATTTCTAAAATGAATAAATTGACCTCTTCGTCATAATCCACCTGTTAGACAAACAGCATCACACAATAATACAACAATGTAATAATGTTTATATTGGTGTCTGACCTGGAAGTGTTTGATATGGAGGAAGCCTGATAGATTTTTTCAGAAAAGAGTTTTCAGGATGATGGAATCTGAAAGTCTGGTCTACCACATGTGGCTGTGGCTCAATGCGTACAATCAGAATGGCCACAGCTTTACCTTCTTCTGACCTGAATGTCACCTGAAAACAAAGTTAAGTTTCCTTCAACCATTTATAATCAGGAAATCTGTTTTACTGTTGACAATGTTCTTCCTATGATGTCACAGCATTTTATTTATTTCTTAACTACTTATGTTTAGTGTAGGCTGGGTGTTTCCTCAGGCTTTTTTAAAATATATAAATATATAATCCCCGCATTTTAAGGGAGTTTTCGGTCTTGGCAATTTTCTCCTATACTGACATAAAAGGAAACATCTAGGTCTGAAGACTGTAACCGGAATATCCATGGGGCAAGGTGGGGTTGGCCAACAAACTGGACTGTATTAACTTCCTCCCCCGCAAAGAACAATCTACAATCTTCCAACTAAGAACAGGACACAAACCACTAATAAATTACCACCTGAACAAAATAAACTCCACACAACTTCCCCTTTGCAGACACTGCGCCCACCCCTTTGAAACCATAAACCATATCCTCTTTGAATGCCCCTCCCTAATCCACCTTAGGTAGACCCTACTTCCACTACAGCCCAACATAACCAACACCCTGTACGGCAGTGCTGAACAACTGAAGAAAACAGCACACATTTTTTCCTTGGCACAGTCTGCAAAAGAGCTCACAGCTCAGCAGCGATAAAGCTGGCTAGAAGAAGAACTACTAATGTAAAAGTTTTTTTACAAAGAATCTTACTTTGGTCATTCTAGACTCCAGAGATTTTTCTATTTCAGTTTGTCGTGTAGTTTTATTGAATGGATTTGAAGGACCCTGAAATTAAAAAAAACAAAAACAGCAAGTTAGGCTTATTATTTCTATTAATAATTGGTTGTTTTTTTTCCTTTCAAAAATGAAAAACAGTATATCAATGTTTAAATGTCTTGCAGGAAGGCAGAAGTTTTGGCTGACCAAACATGAGTCCAGACCATTGTCATCAGGATGTGAAAGAAATGCTCTATGGTCAGGAAGCCGTCCATACAATTATGCACAAAATTATAGTACTCAATTTACTGCTTCTAATGTTTCCACATAATATACAGAGTAGAAAATCAGTACCCTGTAAAAGATCAGGAAAAAATAGCTTTCTTTATATAGGCTTTTAGATTTGTAGATATTGTTATAGCTGTAGTGGCAACATGAGTTGAGCTGTGTGTGTGATCAGCTGATAAATGCCACAGGCCAGCGTGATGCTAGCGGTTAACTTTGTCAAGGGAACTAGCAGCGGATCTATGGAAAAGTGTTCGCATTAATACTACAAATGAATATCACCCGTGATATTGTCATGGAATAGTGTAGAAAAAAAAATGTAGTTATTGTGATTTTTTTTTCAAGGTCTTGATAGACCTGATATAAAGTATGGCTGTGTCAGAGTCAGGCAATTCAGTCTTGCACTGTCCACATGGAAGTCAGTCTGAGACAGATGAGTTCAGCTGAGTTCAAAACAAAATAGAGAGCGCAGCACATGCAGAGTACAACAATTAAGTTTAGTGATGCCAATTGTAGAGTATTTGGCTGTTATTTATTACATTTATTAAAGTTATTTGGAGCCTGAGTTAATCAAGTTCTAGAGTTGGTTGTGTCATGTTGAGCAGTCTTTGCAGAGAGCCTGATTAGAGAGAGTTGTAGCAATATGTTAATTGTAAATAGTTTAAGAAGGTTATGAATATTATAATATTTTAGGAAAACACAAAAACAATTACCAATAGTACTGTCAATGTTATGAAGAAAGGTTAAACCCCTGTTATTTTTTAACAGCCCAGATGATAACATTTCTAATCCTTTTAAAACATAACAATTATAAGAACTGTCATTTTAGGGAGAGCTTTGTATTGTCTCCACAATCAACTGACATATAATTCAGATGTGCCTACAAATCTATTCAACACACTATTAGAACACAATGAAGCAACTCAGCACTTGAGTTTTATGCTTTCAAATTTCATTCAATAATCTGTGGCATTTTACGTCTTGAGAGACGATCTTTTCCCTTTAGGACAATCCTTGATACACAGCTGCGGTCACAGGTTGGGCATATGTAATCACCAGGTGCCATTGCACTTTCACCCTTCTTTCTACCATTGTTGTGTATGGCCTCTGCAATCCTGGACCCTTCTTGTTCTCCATGTGGATCTATCCAGTGCCACTTTTTCCCAGCTGTTAGTGTCGATTTTGAAGAGCTTTATGTCGTATTTGCATACATCAGTATACCTTAGAAGTGGGCGACCAGCGGCTCTCAATAATAATAATAATATTCCAAAATGTGACTATACAATGATGATGAGAATAGAATATTATAGTTGAATTAAATCATGATGAAGATGCAGATGAACAATAGTAATCCAGTTAAGAAATCCCACACTTGAAATAATGACTAACAACTGTGAACAATGACTAAAGACTAACCCAGATAGCCAACTTCACGTTCCTTATATAGTCTCTTATATTGATCACTCTAGATAGTTTCTGACTCTGATAGCGCTTAATATCACCTTCCCATAATGCCATTTTTTTACAAAGTAGTTTACTAGTTTATGTAAATCAATTGTTCTCCAGAAGGGTCTCCATTCCCCTGCACACTCAATGTGACCTAATAATACTGACAACTACTGATCCGAAGACACTATACACACACAGTGAATAGCCTGCTCTTTCTCTTTTGGTTTACACACTGGAGTGTGACAAGTACAACCCATGAACTGGTAACAATTCTAAACTCTTTAAAAACAAAAAGTAAAACATTTTGGAAATAGAATTTCTTATTCAACAAAAAAGGAAACAAAAAATATTGAATTTCCTTTCATTTGATTATAATAATAAGGCCCTTTTGCTGCTGGAAGATTATAGATATAGGGCTCATTCCATATTTATTTGTCATCAACTCACCTGAGCCTGAATGGACATGTCTGCCTTCAAAGTCAAAAACTTGAGAGGAATGTACACTTGCTCTTTAGGTCTGAGAAAAATCTGGGGCTTGCTCTGGTCACTGCTGGCAGACGTGAACATGTTCTCTTCAATGGGTGTGGTCAACTGGAACAACTGTTTGTAGTGCCTCCACTCTCTGGCATCTGTTACAAGGCTGGACAAGGACATTAAAAACATTATACACTGCATAGCAGCAAGTTTAATGGATTCAATGGGTTAGGCTCTACTCAGTGAAATAGCAAAGAGTGGTGGGGGAGTGGGTGACAGGTAAGCCAAGGGCAACACATACTAATTTCTTTTCAGAAATGCCTGAACATTGATTTTCTAACAAAAATGTACAAACATTATCAGGGGATGGCAATAATACTCTCATGTTTGTAAAAAATATTTATATTTGAGCTATTTTCAGTTTTTTTTTAATTATTTTTTTAGGAGGGATGAACAGACAATAATATAGATGCATGCAAACAAAGAGCAGTTTCCAGAATTTTTGTGTGTTAATAATTCATGTTATCTTACTATTCCTAGAAGAATTCATATGTTAATGTAATTGCCCTTGTTAATTAGAGACTAATTCTTGTAATTCATTGGTTTTCTAATAGTATTAGGACTCATAAACTCATGGAAACAAAATGCTGCCATTCATTGGTTTTCTAATAGTATTAGGACTCATAAACTCATGGAAACAAAATGCTGCCATAGACTAAAACTTGCAAAATGCATGATCCACCTATTACCTATGATGAATATTTTAACTTGTTGATATGCTCATTGTTTGTTTCAACTATTCATAAAGTACAAACATTCATCTGGAGTTCTCTTTTCAGCATTAGTAGCATGCATTTGTCTCTATGCTTACATGTGTCTATGTCTAGCATTCACCAATAAAGAAACCTTTAAATTGGCCACACTTACAAAAGATCTGGGTCATTGATCTCAATGGTCAGCGTCTGCTCATTATTAAATGGATTCCTCAGGACAAATTCAAAGAACTCTGTGGTGCCAAAGGATGGGAAGAGAATGTGTTCTGTGGTGATAGAGGTGCTTAGCATGCTAATAATGCCATCATGTTTGGTCTGATTTCTGTATATGTCCATAGTTTTGTAGTCTCTGGCACGTTCAGTTTTTTCTTGTCTGTAACCCTTTCAATAAGGATGAGGAAAAAAAAATGAAAATTACAACTAATTTGGACTAGCAAACCAATTAGTTAAAACAAATGCAAAGCAGTAAAATGTACTGTAAGTAAGACTCTGGAGAAGACCTAGCAATCAATAGGAAAGAGCTTATATAGTCAGATATTTCAGTGGTCAAAAATTAAATAGGGTGGATTCAACAAAGTGTTAAAAGGAAAAAAATAACAAACAAAATATTTTTAAAAATCCTTATTTAAAAAAACAAAGCTTATCGAAAGGGGAAGAACTCAACCCTTAAAACAATATCTATCAATAATGTACAAGTTATTTCCCTTATTTGATATCAAACTAAATAATAAATTACCAATAATTAATTGACTAATTGTTTTTTTTTGTTTTTTTTTTATTCATGTTCTGTTTGGTACAATAAATACTTGTTTAAAGTATTAACTTTATAGGAGAATGCGTGAGAGAGAAACAGCATTAAAAATTATTTGAGGGGAATAAACCCAACAAATTTAGCCATATCTGTGAATACTGAAGGAATAGTTTCCCAAACAAAATAATTAAATATCTGTAATTAATTATTTGATTATTTCTTTTAATTGATTTATTTCTACCAAGGAATAATCGTGCAAAGTTTCAACTTGATCCGAGAATGGGTGAGGAAGAAATAACGTGTTCACACTTTTTACTTTTTGTTATTTGTCGGTACGTTTTAAAAAGATTCTTTTCCCACATCTTCCACTAGTTTTGTAATTCTTATCAAAGCTTCAATTGCATTTTTATATTTCCTCCATCACTGCTAGCAAGTACTTTTTTAATGAATTCATTTTAAGGAAAAGGCTTTGATTTTCTTAAAATGTTAGCTATTCGGTAGTTTGCCAGTGGCATGGCAACAAAGGCCCAAAGGAGCTTAATGACCAATATGGACCCATGGGGGGGTCATTGAAAGAAAAAAGGTGGATATTTTTTAAGTTTAAATGTATTGAATTATTAGACAATTATGCTAAACATCCATCATTCTTAATTTATAATTCTGATTTTTTTTTAGAATTTAATAACTGCATTAGAATGCCTCTTTGAAATGCACTGATACATAATGAATTAATTGTTTGGATTTTTGGAACACTACCTCACGAGGGTCACCATAAAATCAAATTCTTGAGACCAGGCCCATGTGTACCTTACTACGCTACTGTTACAACCGACTCCTATACTTGTTTCTTTTTAGTCTAGCGGAAATTTCCAAGAACTAAAAATGTAATTTAATTATTACCCCTGGAAATATAAATGTTTAATTATTACCCCTGGAAATATAAATGTTTAGTTTCCTTTATGCAAGAAAATTTAAATTATTAGTAGTCTATGGCATAATGAATAAAATACATCCAAGAAATATTTTGATTGAAAGATAAAGAAAGACATTTTTTCATTTTTTTAATCATACCAATTTTAGACACTTAGCGCCAACCTTATGGCAGGCTGGATAGCAACACATCATGGGAGTGATGTGATCCGGGAGCCATATTTTGGGCATCTTTTGTCTAAATCATCAATATTGTGAGGTAATGGTACCCCTTTCAGAGATAGTGATTTAGTGAACAGATGATGTAAAAGTCATCTGTTTTTATGGCCAATGGTTAACAAGGGTGTCATGTGGTCAGCACAACAACCAACTGCCTTTACTTCCCCAATGTATCCATTAGGGTTGGGTGGTTTAAGGAGCATTCTAAATATCCTAATTAATATTGAGTTTCTTGATAATCTTCTCTTCATTCCCTTACAATAATTGTTGTGATGCCGTTGTTGCTCTCCTCTTTAGCAGTTTTATTCTTAACGGCCTGAAGGCGTGCCAACTTTCTCAGCCTCTCTGCATCCCCTTCTCTGGCCATGATTTCATCATCATCATTGATTGTTGTACCATCTAGTCTCTTCTGTTCAGAAAACAACAATGAGGCAACTTCTCTGTTTTCTGACAAATGTTTAGCTTTCGCCACTCGAACTTTCTTAGTACCTGGCACAGAAGATAAATGAATAAATGCTAAGTCTAAGATTTATAAAATGTATTATAAAGTCCCTAATATTCTTATATTTAGGGGAAATATAAAATTTAAAAAATTAAATACAAATTGAAAGAGATAACAGATGAAAGGGTATTTAGCTCAAAAAAATGTAAATGAGAATTTAGTTTTTTAAGTTTTAAAGACAGCATTTCTTGCAAAAGAGTTCTGGCTTAACAAACTGTTTTTAATAGTGATAAAATAACAAATTTACAATTATTTTTATAAACAATTACTTTGGACAAAAATATGTTCCAGACTTTGTGATGCACTCAGACTAATTGTAACAAAAGTGACAGATTTGATCATGATATGACTGATAGGATAGTAAAAAAAAAAGGATAGAAAATATTTATTTTTTCATTTTAGGGTTTCAAAAAACCATATCTGTCTAGCCATATTAATTAATGAGTTATTAAATTCAAGTAAAGATGTTTTTAAATTTTAAATTGACCACTGTTAGAAGTAAACAGAGGAAGGATTTTTTTTTGTAAATACAAGCCAACAAATGTTTTTCAATGCTAATTTCACTTACTATAAATTAGTGAAAGACAATATACTAGACATAACAATTCTTCAAACACTATGAACAAGAAGCCAACCTGCACTGGGTATAACTGTTGTCAGACTACCGCCTTTGTATGCTGAGTTACCTGCAGTCTGTGAAACTACTACTTGGGTCTTGCTTGGAACAGCCAAAAGCTCTAAATATAATCAAAGTCACAGATTCAAAAAGAAGAGAATGCAGTGATTAGCTTTGATAAGTGCTATAAGGAATGTTAAAACTCTAGGGCAACTGGTTTTAAGTAACCTTGTGTTGGCCTCAGGATCAGTGAATAGTAAGACACCAATAACACACACACACAATTTATAGACCATTTCTACACTTTTGAAACTTGATGAAACAATTGAAGATGAGAAGCATGATTACTCTGCAATACATTGATTATATTTATTATTATAAGTATCATATATCTTTAACTACAGTATTTTTCGCCGTATAAGACGCTCCGGCATATAAGACGCACCCAATTTTAAAGGAGGAAAATCTAGAAAAAAAAGATTCTGAACCAAATACTGTACTAAAATATTTTATATCAACTGTATAAAGTAAACAGCAGTTTAAGAACAATTTTATGTCAACCATGAGGAGACGCAGCCTGCGCTGATGGATGGAGGTACCGGCAGTAAGCTCAGCATGATGCCCGTGCAGCACATGGTTAGACTGTCGGGAGGGGGGCATGGCGCGCTATAGGAGGGAGAGGGAAGCCCGAACACAAACAGCCTGGCCGTGCAGGGAGGGTCACAGAAGTCATCACAGCCCGCAGTACGTGCCCCAAATCCAGCCCGCAGCACACACTGCATAAGGAAAGGACTGCGAGTAAGCGCCACACAAAGTTGGGGGCAGTTTTAATGCATGTAAAATGTGTATTTGCCGTATAAGACGCACCAACTTTTCCCCCCCAGTTTTGGAGAAGAAAAAGTGCGTCTTATACAGCGAAAAATATGGTATGTACTGTGTATGTTTAAATCATGCATTTAACCATATTTATGTATGGTTTATGTGCATATGCACACATAATTTTTAAAAAAGAGTATGCCTCTTCATATCAGTATAAATTCAATCTTAAAAATAACCCAATGGGTGATGATAGTAAAATTGGCATTTTTGTCAATTTTGGACCTGTAAAGTTCAAGACTACAAAAGACAAACTATCATTTTAAACTTCTTTTAAAAATGGTTGATGTATGTACATGTAAGGAATAAGATCAAAGTTAGCTATTGAACCATTTTTTAACATGATGTACATGATAAGTTAAAATTTTAATTGTACTTTAACTTTTTTAAATTCAAACATGGCAAACCACAATTCTGCATTTTCCCGATGAAAGACTTAAAATATTGGAATTAGAGGATATTCCCAAGTCAAGCAAGTGATTATAATTATCTAAAACATTTTAGGAGAATTTCAAGGCAGCTGTTTTCATAACTAAATAACAAGATTGTAATCTGTAAGGACTAGAAACAATAGAACTCAAATTCATGTGTACCTATAACTTCTTGATATAAGGAGCTAATATTTTTTTTTAAGCTTAAATGAACAAAATATTTTTAATCACCAGTTTTCTTTTTATCCACATTATATCCAATATTGGCCATCCTGAAATGTAAACGGCCTCGGTTCAAACAGTTGACCCCAACAGGTCGAATGCTTCCTCCTCTAACCATTTCTCCTGTCAAGGCTCCAGAATCCTCTTGGTACTCAGTGGCTAAGACATCCAGTTCCATAGTTGTCTGCACAGCCTCATTACCTCCACGAAACAAATACTGCCAGTGAGAAGACCAAAGGAAATAAATATTTTTCATTGAATCAAGCCTTTTTACAACTCTGTCTGTCTGGTCCATATTTTGTACACGTTATTTCTCCCTCTTTACAGTCTTGGATCAAGTTGAAACTTTGTACAATTATTCAATATCCCTAACAATTAAAAAAAAAAAAGTAATCAATCAATTAATTAATAATGGTAATTAATTTAGTTTGATATAGAAAAAGGGACAAAGTCCTACAGAACTGAGAGATGTTGATGTAGATAGGAAGTTCTTTCCTTTATATCAGCTTTGTTTTTTTTTTGTTTTTTTTTATTTGCTTGTTTATTTTAGAAACGGTACTCCAATATAACAGGTGCAAAGGTCAGCAGGATTGAAGTTTATAAATCAATGAGTACATTTCATATAGAAAAAAAAGAAAACTTTGTTATATATGATTTTTGACTTCGTGGGCTGTTTGCTTTTATGAACCACTAGAGAAGTGATGACTGAATATGATAAATGTAAAACATACAATCCCAAAACAGTTGTGAAAATATTAACACTGAAAGTTTTTAAATGCTTTGACTCTTAAGAACAAAGTTAAAATACCCACCTTAAGCTCCACAGCAGCTGAACCAATCAGAAGCAAGGAATCACCATCCCATACATCAATGTGCATGGTCTGGCGTGATAGATGCTGCCAAAATAGGCTTACCTCCCCTGGTTTTAAGTAAGTGGGATCTATTGGGTATTTTACCTATAGAAAAATGAATGCTTTATAGACCAAAAAAGTATCAACTTATAAAGAAAATATGGCAGCAAAACTAATTAATGCAATAATATTAATTCAATCCTTTTTTGTATCATTTATAAATGCTAATTAGCAAAAGGAAAATATTTTATATATAATTATTCAAATATAATTTTAAAAATAAAGTTATAAATATTTAAAATATTATGTGCAGCTGTTAGATTAGATAAATTTTACACTGGCACTAAAGACGTTAGAATATTTTTTTTTAATTCATACACAATTTAGAACAAAATATCTATAATTAGAATTGTTTTCTTCTAATTTTATAATTTACCTCTAGACCAGGTGGGCCTTCCATTATTGAACCATCAGGATTTAATCTTTGCAGAACAAAAGGAACAGCTGATGGGTGCGAGGACAAATCATTTTGGGTTTTTGACAACAGCATTCTGAAATAACATTTGTATCAAGAAGAACATTAGAATGGAACATAGGTTCAAAATGTATAAATGCCAGAATCTGTCTTATTATTATGTTAATTTAAGTTCATCAATATCATACTAATCAAGGTGGTATTAAGAATGTCCATAAAATAAAAATGGTTAAAATAAAATATTTGGGAATTTAAAGACCCCCCACACAACTCTAATGGTTTCCCAACTTTAGTGGGAGAAAGTAAAGATGGTTGGTTGCTGTGCTCATTATAGATGCAGACAAGCTTTACATCATCTGCTCCATGGATCGGAGGGTCTGAGAGAGGACTTACTTTACTTTAGTTACTAATATCCACAAAGTCCTGTTCATGAACTGTAGATGTACAGTTTATTTTTTAGTGGGGTTTTTTTTGGCCAATGATTAACACAAAGTCATGAGATCAGAACTATAACAATGTTCACATTCCCTAATAAATGTCACATACTCGAATAGGAACCTGACATGTAAGTAAGTAAATGCAGTTGGACATGTTGCTGGCCACATGACACCCTCATTAACCATGGACCATAGAAACAGACAAGGTTTACATCATCTGCCCCTTTAGATCACAAGGCCTTAAAAAGGTAACTTTACTAATTACTTTACAACTCATTTAAGCTAGATAGACTTGATATAATATTAAAATTTGGCTTAAAAATCCCAGCATCCACAAGGATTTAAACTAGAGATCCTAAGTTCAGCAGCATAGTACTTTACCTCTAGGTCAACTAGCATGCCAGATCATAGACTAAACGAGTTTTATTTATTTAGTTTCAGATACACTTCAAGTATTATTGATTTAGAAAAAAAAAGGTGATAATACCTCTCTGTGGTGACTTGTGGAAAACGGTAAAACTGAAATGTGAAGTAAACAGTAGCTGGTTGGACAGAGCTGTCTGCTGTGGAATGGTCAGTCAGTGGCTCCCTAAGGTAATGAAATGATTAAGAGTTTTATTTACACAATAATTTCTAAAATCTTGTAAATATTTTAGATTATGCCAGTAAGAATGGTTCTTAAACATTTTGATCAAATCGTTATCATCATAAGACTATGAAGGCAACCACATGCTACTTGTATAAGTAGTTTCTAATATTTTTTATAGAAGCCATTTACTTTCAAAGAATTATACAAGGAATTACTTTTCATTTGGTGAAAATTATTTCCAAACAACTACTTATAATTAACCACAAATATTGCTTAAACAAGTTTTGAACTAATCTTGACATCAATGAAAAGAGATTTACATAAACAATGCTAAAAGATTTACACAAACAATGAAAAGAGATTTACATAAACAATGCTAAAAGATTTACACAAACAATGAAAAGAGATTTACACAAACAATGAAAAGAGATGTGCACAAACAAAGAAAAGAGATATACACAATCTAAAATGCGGATAGAATCTGATCCATGGAAGTGAAATGTGAGGAGAGAGAAAAGAGTCAATACAATTTCTGAAATCATTTTTTGTGGATGCCTTTAGATAAACAATGTAGAAGAAAGTTTCCATTAGAATCTAATGTCTCTAATAAATTTTTTAAAAGGTCTCAAAACTAAGAAACAAATCAAATTGTTCATAAAAATGTGAGCCTGACAGCAAACTTAGGATTAGGTTAGTGCAAAAAGGTCAGAGCAATGTCTTATAACTCTAAACATACTTTATTTCTCACAGAGGAATAAAAAATTCTACCATTTATTATTAACAATAGAAAAGGAAGTACAATTCACATTTTTTGAAAACATTCATATCATTGTGAGTTCAAACAAATTTAAAATTTTGCAGGATCATAAGAGTCTTCTGTTGGCAAAATAGCAATTACCTGGTGTAGGCCAAGAACTGAAATATAATTTCATTGGCCTGCAGTGGGTCTATTAGCTCCTTTGACAAGTTCACAATGTACTGTCCATGCGGGTCAATCACCTCAGGTGCTTCACCATTACGATCAAGTAAGGGAGGAAATCCAGAAGCATATAATCGTGCATAAGCAGCTCTTGAGAGTCCTCTTCCCCTTAAATTAAAATTTTTTATCCATTAATAAAACAAGATTAGGAAAAACAAAACTATTAATGCTCTGATTCAAAATATTTCAAAGAGGATATAATGTTTTACATGTATCGGATGTTCCTGCAGAGTTGAAGATAGTTTACTTCCTAGTCCAAACCTCCCGCAGGACGACGGGGGATGGGAGAGGGCAAGGTTTGAACCCTCGACCGTCGATAAATTCGAACGACAGTCCAGCTCGCAAACCGCACAACCAGGCAGCCATCGTAATATAAGAAGATAATAATAATAATAATAATAATCTTTATTGTCCGTATGGAAATTTGTCTTACAATTTGTGCATTACACCAAACAAAACACATTATAACTATAAGAAACCAAAGTGTACATTCACACCAGACTCAATCATAATTTACATATGACAAAGTTTATACCAGATTGTTCTTATTTAATGATTTGATTGCTAGGGGAACAAAAGAGTGTTTGTGTTTGTTTGTCTTTGCTATCGGTGTCTTGTATCTCTTTTGTGATGGTAAAATCACAAAATCCTGACACAAAGGGTGATTCTTTATTTCGAGGATCTTGTTAGCTTTTTTATAGATGTTTGTCTGAAACAACTGCCCAAATGGGGTTTGTTTTTTGCCAATGATTTTACCAGCAGCATTTAGGATTCTATAAAGTTTATTTTTATTTTTAATGCTCAGATTGCCATACCAGGCAGTGATATTGAAACTTAAAATATTGCAGATATGAGCGTGATAAAACATAGCCAAGGCCTTTTTGCTAACATTAAACGAGGACAGTTTTCTTAGTACCGTATTTTTCGCCGTATAAGACGCTCCGGCATATAAGACGCACCCAATTTTAAAGGAGGAAAATCTAGAAAAAAAAGATTCTGAACCAAATACTGTACTAAAATATTTTTGGTGGTCTCTTACCCCCCATATTTCATCTGGTGCTCTCTAATCCCCATATTTAATCTGGTGGTCTCATAACCCCCTCATATGCCATCTGGTTTGAGTGAATGCTGCTGGAGAGAATGTTGTGGGATAGACTGCAGCCTTGATTTACAGACTGTTACACTGACCACAAAGGGTAACATGCATGTGTCATGAGAACAGCTATATGGGGAGAAGGCCAATGGCAAATTGAGGAGTGAGACTGCTCCGGGAGACATGAGGAGACGCAGCCTGCGCTGATGGATGGAGGTACCGGCAGTAAGCTCAGCATGATGCCCGTGCAGCACATGGTTAGACTGTCGGGAGGGGGGCATGGCGCGCTATAGGAGGGAGAGGGAAGCCCGAACACAAACAGCCTGGCCGTGCAGGGAGGGTCACAGAAGTCATCGCAGCCCGCAGTACGTGCCCCAAATCCAGCCCGCAGCACACACTGCATAAGGAAAGGACTGCGAGTAAGCGCCACACAAAGTTGGGGGCAGTTTTAATGCATGTAAAATGTGTATTTGCCGTATAAGACGCACCAACTTTTCCCCCCCAGTTTTGGAGAAGAAAAAGTGCGTCTTATACGGCGAAAAATACGGTAATCGTAATCTTTGCTGCCTTTTTTTGCTGATATAATCAGTATTTGCCGTAAAATTTAGTTTATTGTCAAGGATAGTACCAAGGTATTTAAAGGTTTGCACAATTTCAATAGTCTCTCCAGCTACAGAAACAATATCATTTTCCTTCTTTTCCCTACGAAAATCGATTATCATTTCTTTGGGGTTTTTTTACATTTAATAATAAAAAATTATCTTTACAGTATTTTTCAATGTGTTCTATTTCTTTGAAATACTCATTTACGTCTGAGCTCTCTGAGAGCAGGGCAAGAAGAGCCGCATCATCAGCGAATTTTGTGAAGGAGCAAAAAGGACTATCGGATTGAAAATCATTGGTGTACAAAATGAACCAAAATGGCGATGTAACAGCCCCCTGGGGCACCCCTGTGTTAACTATGCGTTCATTTGATATAACATTGTTTACCCTAACCCTCTGAGATCTCAGGGTCAAAAATTCATTAGCCCATAGTATTATGATGTATGGACTAATCTTCAACGCTTTCATCTTTTCAATGAGTAAATGAAGTTGTATAGTGTTAAAAGCTGATGAGAAATCAATAAAGAACAATCTTGCATAAGTGTTTGCTAAGTCCAGATGTTTGTAGACACAATTTAAAATATTTAGGATGGCATCGTCTACACCTTTACCCTTTTAGTAAGCAAATTGTAAAGGGTCTAACTTATTACAAAGATCATTCAGAAGAAACATTTTAACCAATTTTTCTAAGCATTTAGACACAATGGAAGTATTGAAACAGGTCTATAGTCATTCATTTCCTTCGGTTTGGAAACCTTTGGCACAGGTACAATTATAGATGACTTCCACACAGGTGGTATCTCATGGTTTAGAATGAAGTAGAAAAAATATCTTGGAAAGGTTCAGTTAGTTGTTCAGCACTTTCTTTTAAGTTTCGCCTTTTTTATTCCATCAGGCCCACCAGCTTTCATTGGGTTGACGTTTTTTGAAAATGTTACAAACTTGCTCTTTAGTAATCGCTAATCCTAAACAGTTGTTAACATCCTCAAGGGCTTTGAGTCTTAGATAATTAAAATCTTTCGTGTCGAAGCGACAATAGAAATCATTTAACTCGTAGGCTAATGTTTTTTCGTCTCTTGTAGCAAGATTATTTTTAATTTTGACTTGTGCTCCTGCCGTTTTGTTCATGATGCCCCACGCCTGTCTCATGTCACTTGTCTTAATTGAGTCTTCCAGCTTGGTGTGGTAGTTTCTCCTCTCTTCCTCAAGAATGACGGTGAGATTTCGTTGAGCTATTTTTCTTGTCTGTCCATCGCCACTCATATATGCTCTTTTCTTTTTGATTATTTCCCGTTTTATTTTTGCAGTGACCCATGGTTTATTGTTGGGGTATATCTTGATGCTCTTAGTACTGACATATATTTTCACAGAATTTGATGTAATTTGTCACTGCGTCGACCCATTCTTCCAGATTTGAAGTGGTCTCTTGAAACAAATTCCAGTCAGTGCAGTCTAGACATCCCTGTAGTTTGAGAATATTGTCTTGAGTCCATTCTTGTACGTTTTTTTTAATGAGTTTTCCTTCTTTAAGTTTTGTGCGTAAGTAGAGGCAGCAGTTGTATTGTTTTGTGGTCTAATGATCCTAGTGGTGGCTTTTCACAAGATGTGAATGCTCCTTTGATGTTACAGTAACATAAGTCCAGAGTTCTGTTCTCTCTTGTCGGACATGAGATGTGTTGACAGAAGGTGGGTAGGTCAACCTTCAAGGTGCATTTATTAAAATCACCCAGTATAACTACTGGTGCATCCGGTGACCTTGTCTGAAACTCATGCACGTCAGCGATGATTGCAGCTGCAACTTCTGTCTTGGCTGTAGGCGGAACATAAACCAGGACTCGTGGCAAATAAAAAGGTCTCAATGAGAGCGCCAATAGTTCTAGATCCGGACAGCACATTCTCTTTTTAACTGTGTAGTTGGTGGTGACCCGTCAAAATAGCGTGGACAAAGTAGTGCGAAATTTCCCGACAAAAAAGCGCAAGACTAAATAGCACGGACTTACATATGATGTGTATAAAAGTACTGGATTATTAGTAATTAGACAAAATAGGATAGGAAAATACAAAAGTGTGTTATACTATAATCTGCAGAATCTTTAGCCGCAACACTGGCAAACTTAGGTGTGTCAGGATTAGTTAAGATGGAGATCACATTTCTTATCTCGCCAAATGTTTGTTTAATCTCAGGCAGTGACTGACCAATTCAATCATTGATTTTGCTACTTCCTGTCCCTCTTTGTCTACCACCATCACATAGATGCTATGAATGAAGCTATATTGCCAATGTACGAAAACAAGCCAGTGATAGAATCTCAACGTGACATTTGCTACAATTTAACTTTGTGAAAGTTTGTGTGTGTGTGTAAATTTGACCATCATCTTTGCTTGTTTTCGAAGTACACTTTTATAATGTGAATGTATGCTATATTTTGAAATTATTCATTTTTTATTTCATATTTATGTTTCAAGATATCTGAGGGGTTTCCTGCAAAATGACTGAAAAATTATGATAACATTAAAACAAAAAAATATTGGCTCTATTCATATTTTACGATATCTAAAGTATTTCTTTCAAAATGAGTAAAATTTTTTTTTTCTGCGCTATTTTGTTCACGCTATTTTGTCCGCGCTATTTAGTCGGCGCTATTTTGACGGGGTACAGTAGTTGGTACAGTATTTGAGGTTGATGTACACACACAGCCCCCCACCTTTCTTCTTCTTAGACTCAGCCGTTCTGTCAGATCTCACACAAGAGAAACGATCAATAGCAATCAAGTTGACGTTGTCATCCTCCTCTAACCATGTCTCAGTAAAAGCCAATAGACAACTTTCCCTAAAGACGTGGTCGTAGCATGCATGGGCACATATCTCATCCACTTTGTTTCTAATTGAGCGGACGTTAGCTAGAATAATCGTAGGAAGTGGTGGGCAAAAACCTCTTCTTCTCAGCCTTTGCCATAGTCCTCCTTTTTCCCCTCTTTTCCTTGTACTAACAGAGGAAGGGTAGAGACAATTTATATGTGCATTACATGGTGGAAGAGGCTTCCTCTTTGAACGAAGTTCGAGGAGTTGATCTTTACTATAAGGAATAGATCTAGTACTAGATCGGCCGCCATTTTTCTTCTTTTATTTCTAACCAAATAACCAAAGTTGAACAAATCTAGATCTAGTAAAATGTGTAATGTAAATACTCATTGTGGAGCCCACCTTGAAAACAGAAGTCTTCATCTGCATAACTAATTACAAAAGAACATTCAATATACATCCAGCAAAGAAATAATAATGAATAATGAAAGCACAAATTGCATGTCACCATAGTGCAGCACCATTTTGAAAAAAAACAAATATATATAAATATGATAGTATAAGCTGATAATAATTTTGTTTTTAAAACAATTATGTTTGTCTTATTATTTTGTCTTATTTCCTTTCCTAAGGTTAATTAAGAATCTCAAATGGACATGCTGGACTTTTAAATTTACCCTTTTGGCTGTGGAGTTTGAGCAAGCACTAAAGCATGGACAGGAGTGAAAGGGAGGTCTCTTAGCTCAGTTGATGCTGATGTCTGGGAAATAAAAATGAAATGCTTCCTAATAAGAATATATGACAAAAAAATTTTTAAATGTATTTTAAAAGGCATTTCCTTGTATATTTTATTGATTATTAATTATTGTGTAATAATTAAATAATAGAAGTCTACAAAAAAAAACAGAAATACTGTGAACATAAATTTTAAAAAAAAGAAAACGCTGGATTTTCAACATCTTTATATTAAAACAATGTTGATAGTCTCAAATTATAGGCCTAAAATGATAAATAAATAAAATTTGGCATCTGAGTTCAATCACCATGTAATCAGCATTTTTCTATACTTCTTGTCTAAGTCAAAGCACAATATATTTTATATATTTCTTAAAAGTTCTAGTCTAAGTTAAAGCATTACATATTCTTTTAATTAATAATTTTGTCAAAGTACTCCTTATCAATACCTCTTGTCTGTGCATGATGTCAATAGGTTGAAGGCCATTGGGTGGTGTATACATATATGGGTAAGCATTAGCCATGGACATCATTTGCTGTTGAGCAGCTGTTATGGGTGGAGCTTGATATGTGTACTGAGGGAGGACATAGACAGATCCAGGGGCAGCATTTAAGGCACTGGTTGGAGCAGCCATTGGAGTGGCAACATTTGGTTGTCTGTTGAGAACAAAACAGTGTACTAAAGAATTATAGATTCTTTTTATTTATTTTCATATTTTAAATATTTCCCTACTAAAAATTACATATATATTATAAATTTATAATTTAAATGATAACATCTATCAAGGAATATAAGAATTAAAAAATGAAACTTAAAAGAGAAAAGTAACTTCTAAACTTTATATAAAAAATAGAAAGATGAAACTATATTGTTAGTGTCATTTTATATTCTTACAGCCAAACTAAAAATAACTGTAGAATCTTTGACACAAAGACCATATTTTATTCATTTAAATATGAATTTTGAATTCTTTTATGTGCTTTAATTTATTGAGGTGTCCAAAGGTTAATGAAAGCAAATTAGTTTTTAAAATTAATTGTTTGCAATGAATATGTTACTGCTGATTATTAGTTTTTATCAATTCACACAATAATGATTCCTTACTCTACATTTTAAATGAGGATTACTGATATAATATGTTTAAAGGTAACAATAATTATAATATTAGGATAGTATTAGTGTGTTTGTTTTTTTAACAATCCATGAGAACAAAATCTACTTATGCACAAAACAAGAAAAAAAAAACAAGAAATGAATGCAAGATGTGAAAAACTAAACAAAACAATAATGATCACACTTGGAATGTAACAGTCCAGTTGATGAGCTTGGAAAAGAGAGGCTGCTGGAGCTGGCAAATAGCATGTGGTGATGGCAATGATCACAGTAGCCAGGTACACAGCTGATAAGTTCAATGAAATCACCAAAATAATTTAGATCTTATTGGTAACACAAACATCAATTTATATGGTTCAATAATGAAAGTACATATTAATGAGTGGTATTATACTCTTTTAAGCCAGTAAGGCAGTTAACAACTTTAAGTTTCTTTTCACAAGGATTGTAAACCTCATATGTGAATTTCTTTTATATACAGCAAAAGTCATTTGCTTGCCAGACATTCAAATTTTCAAATTTGAGAACTCACAAGGTAACCAAATATTTTAAATATATTCTCTTGTTGATGTTTTATCACATAGCACTGCTATTTGCTGCTGGGGTTCATGGTTTATTTCATTTTGTTCTTTATAAATCATAAACAAGCAATAGTTAAACTGTTTATTAACTGTTGTTTTTTTATCTTTAACTCTTTAAACTTAATGACATCTTTAACTCTATCAACTCTTAAATTCTCTTTACCCATTAGATCTAAAATATTGTACACAATTTTGCAAATTTAAAATGTTTTTGTTTAATTTGATCAAAACAAAGACCATTCTTTTGTTTTCTTTTCTACATTATATTTCAGTGTATTTTTTTTTTAAATATTTAATGTACAAAAATATGTAGGGTTTTAACATAAGAATAAAAACAGGCTCAAGGGTTCAAATGGTCAAGAAATTTTGTCAAAAAAATTTTGTAAGGAGGAAGCTATTTATACAAGTGAGAGTCAAATTGAGCACACACTAAAAATGTTTACTTTAAGTGACAGTTTTTAAAAGCAGCAACAAAATAAAAATATGGATTGCCTCTAAAATAACTGGAAGTGTCAGAAACAAAACACATGTTTTCAAATCAATCAAGTAGAGTTAGTTATTTAGTGCGTTTAAGTTGTGCAAATCAATGTGCAAGCAAACTGTAGTGGTTAATAGACACAGCAAGAACTCTGATGTAAAACAATTACAAGAGTGTGGCAGAAGGTAAATTGACCGCCCCACCAGAACTGGGTGGAATCATATAACCTTGATTTCTGATAGATAAAATACTTGCACGGTGTTGGCTGAAATAGGATTCCAAAAAATATTGTATTTTAAAGCATCATGGTGCAGACTGCAATGGTTTTGATTACAATATGATAAGAGTTAAAAGATTTATACTGACATGTCACATTTATACTGAAATGTCACATTCATCGAATTCTATGTTAATGAAAAAACATCGAAAGACTCAAATGAATCATTTCAAAAATGAAACCTGAGGAAGTTAAATTTTCTAAACTTATTTACTTTCCATTGCTCTAAAACGTTTAGGAGTGTTCTCCTGTAATAATACTAAATTAGTTTTATAATAAAGAATGGCTGACTTTTAAAAAATGCTATGCAATGCAAGGGGGATGTTAAAAAAAAAACTACTGAAACTTTCTCTTTCTCTGTTTAATAAACAAGAATTTGCAGCTTAAATCAATGACAGAACCTAACCTGTGTTTCCAGGCTGGGGGTTTTCTATGAAGATCTCCTGAACCATGACTTTCATACATCATATCACTAGCCTCAGTGCGGAGTGATAATGAGGAACCAATGGCTGGGTAATTTGGTACAGCAAGAGTCAATGGACCTGGGCTGATAGTCTCCTGCAATCACAGACAGATTTTAAATCAGAATGTATTTTATTATTTAGCTATGGAAATAGTTCATAACTCCCAAAGCAGTCTTTTACACTCTCATAGGATTTTCAAACTACTATAAAAATCTTCATATCTTAAGTTTTCCTTTAAAAGAACCAAAGATGCATAGGGAAAGTGAAGTAAAAATATATATGTACCAAGCGACATCCTAAGAATAGCCCAGCCTAAGCCAGGATTCAATTAAAAATCCTTGTTTTGAAAGAGAAAGGCTGCATCACATAGACATTATTTTTTATAAAGGTTTAATTTTATAATTTTATAATTAAAAAAATGCCCTACGAATTTATCATTCATATAGCATGCATATAATCTTTCCACATTGCAAAGTCTCTCATAAAGTCTTCTCTATTTTATTTCATAAAGGGTTATTAATTTTTAGTTTATGGTTCAATTATACTATCAAAACATTGTTGATAAAAGTGTCTACATGAAACCATACCCCATCTTTAGCCCATCTGAAGGCCAGGAGACCACCGGATGCAACAGCTGTCATCTCATCTTGCATGCTAGTGGCAGGGACCTTGTACACAAAGGCATCATCAGGGGAGCGAACTGGTCCTCCTACCAGAGCTAAGGTGACATCCTGTGAGTTGGACTGCTGCAGTGGTGTCCAGGCTGCCCAGCGGACATTGACAGAGCGGGTAAAGGCACGGGTCAGACTGTGTGTTTGCTAAAAAAGTAAAAAAGAAATGCTTTAAGATTTGTTAAATATTTTGCATTCATAAATAATTATCCTTTTTTTAATCATTTTTTGAGAAAACAATGAACTAATTCACACAAAAATTCTAGATGCTAAAAGGTTAATTTTATTCTGAGCATAGAAAAATGACTTACACAAAACACAATTTCAAAACACAGCCCTTACAGTAAATGAAATTACATTGAAGAAAAAAGTATGATGACATAAAGGAAGTATACACAAAGCAAGGTTTAGATCATTAAAATTGTCAATCAAATCTTTTACTTTATTAAAGTGTTTTAAAAAGCTAACAGTCTGAAGAAATGATTTAATGTTATTTCAACTGTCTCATTTATTTTTTTAATTTAATTATAAAATATGATAATTTTTTTTACTTAAAAAGAAAATATGAAACCTCTAACAGCTACTTAATGAAGAAGGTGGTGGTGGCCATCAGTAAAGAAACTCAACACAGTTTTAAACACATTCAAAAAAGGATGCTCACCTTCCTGTCTTGAGCTGACAACGGTTCTCCAATAACATACTCTATTGTAAAGACAACAGCACAGCTTGGGTCCTCAATAAGCTCATGGATTTCAATTTTATTCTTCAAGACCAGGAAAGAGTTTCCAGTGGAACCAAGGCTGTAGAAAAGAAATATAAAAAGAACAGTATTAGTGAAACTAAAATCGCATTCTAGCAAAATATTGTCAATATGTCTGTCTTACAGGTTTTCAAGAAACCTGTGTGGTCCATAAGACTAATCAGGAAAAAAAGCCATAACTATTTTTAACAATGAAAGACAATTTTCATTAGCAAAACTGAACTACCCAGGCAAATACAAAACTTTAAAATAAAAAAACTTAAAACTTAAAAAGCTACAAGTTTTACAGAGTAAGACTATTAAAAAAAATGCTGGAATTTTCCCATTTTCTATGAAGTGTTATTCACCATTTCACTATACACAAATAATAAAATATTATCTAAAAATTTAACGGAAAAAAAACAAAAAAAACAAGCCATCATTAAGATAAGCCTAGCAAAAATAGTTGAAAACAAAAAAAAACTTTTGCCAAACCTTGATGAGCCTGCACTGTTTCGCCTGACTTGAAAGTGACTACTTCGCCTGGCTGTAGGACTTTGAGAAGGCTTCCTGTTGTCGTTTCCTAAACCTGTTGATTTCTCTAAATGGAACACGCTAGGCTTATCAATGTAACACCAACCATTGTGTACACCCACCTGTTGATTGATGTAGAATTTTATTTTAAAAATGGTTTTCTAAAAGTAGTTTGACTTTGATAAAATATGAAAATCTACAAGAAATTTCAGTAGGGTTGTAACAGGAACAAGGAAAAAAACTTTCAGAATATTTGGAAAAGGTAAGTCTTTACTTTTCAACCCAATCCCCATCCCAACTGCAACTTATGCATGTGAGACATGTAAATCTTTGCGAAAATCAAGAGGAGGCTAAATGTGTCTTAGCATCAATGGCTAAGTCAGATTACTTCAGTGACTTGAAGAGATTTGGTCACAAACACAGAAATCCTATGCCGAATGAGCATTTTACCACTTAGTGACGTTGTGATCAAGCATTGGGGCATGTTCTCTAACTGAATGAATCATGTTCCAAGGAAGCGATAATATGGAGGCCAAAATGAGGAACACACAAACAGGAACATCCTCATATAACATAGGTTGCAAACACTGCTGGAGACAGCTTGCCATGACATGTGCTAAATGGTGCAGGAGGATCTGAGTCTCAGTAAGTGAAATTATAACAACTGCCATATTTTAAATTGATGCTGATAAATTTTATTTCCTTTTTACTTCAAATAAAAGACTGTATTAAGACTTCAAATAAAAGTTTGTATTAAGACTTCAAATAAAAGACTGCATTAAGACTTCAAATAAAAGACTGTATTAAGACTTCAACTAAAAGACTGTATTAAGACTTCAAATGAAATTTTCCAAAGTAAAACAGAAAACTCACTTTCTACTGATTTCAGAAAACTTGCTATTATATATTTATGCTTACGTGGAGCCTTCTCTCCATGATAGTGATCTGAGTTGCTTCTTTTTGCAACTTATCTTCCTGCAACAGTTCACACAATTCTAATTCAAACTTCTCAACATTCGGGTGCAGACGAATATGAAGACCATCAACGACAATGGAGATTTGATTCGCTAAAGTTGGGGTCTTAAATTTGTCAGAATCTGAAAAGATATTGCATTGACTTAAAACAAAGCTTATCAATGCTTGAAATTAGGTCAATATAAGAATCCACAATTAGGATGGAGTTGGTCCCCATTTTTCAGAAAATTAGCAGACAATTTTAATTCCTACTATTAATTCATTTTTTTTTGGCATTCATTTTTTTTAACTTTTAATTATCCTACCATGCTAAAACGTAGCAAACTGTGTTACAACAAATAATTTAATTAATATTTCTGAGAGATTCTTCAATAATCACTAATAGCAGCAATACTTTTTTATTTACTAATACTGTCTACTGATCTATCTTTGAGAGTCAGGGGAATTAACAATTATATAGAGTCTTTATTATTGATTAGTATCATTAATTTCTTTTTTTTGCATTAGGCTGCCACCATGCATAGGTAATATTTGGGTGTACTATAGTTTTTAACATAAAGTAGGAAATTATTTTTCAAATTTGAAATTCTAGATTTTAAACCTTTTTTTTTGTTTTGTATGAAATGATGTCTTTTTTAAATACTACTTTGTGCAATAGTGTTCAGTTTTCAAAATGATAAATGATTGAATGAAATTGTGAACTGTTTGTTATATAAAGTGATGTGTAATGGATAATGTGAATATATTCTTTCTGTAACTCATTTATATATTTTTAAAATATTTGAAAACAAAAACTAAATAAAAGTAATTTTTCTTACTTGGGACATCTATTAAGCCTGGTATGATATCTTTAGAGTCCACTAAAGTGTTCTGAGGTAACAGATGCATAATGCCTAACAAAGATTTTTGTTGCTGAACTGAACAGCTTAATTGGCTTACTTCCATGGTCTTCAGAAATGTATTATCTGGTCAAAGGGAAGGCAATAACTATTAAATAATGGAAAGAAAGTACATTAAAACATATGGTAAATATAAGAATATGCAAAGTGTAAATGCATGAAGTATATGAGCATAACATATAGGTGCATAAGATGTAAGTGCAAGAGATATACGTGCATGAGTTTATATGTACATAAAGTATATGTGCATGAAGCATTTTACCTGAGATATATGTGCATGAAATATATCTGCTTAAATTATATGAAAGAAAGAAAGAACAGCCTTCAAAATATTTTTTTAATGTAGGCCCTTCAAATCACTAAATAGGTCAACCTTTGCATTTAAGTAAAATCAAGATATGGACAAGTTGCAATTAATTACAAAGAGCATTAACCTTCTGCAAGGCCCCATGCTCCAAACATTAACCTTCTGCAAGGCCCCATGCTCCAAACATTAACCTTCTGCATGGCCCCATGCTTCAAACATTAACCTTCTGCAAGGCCCCTTCCTTCAAACATTAACCTTCTGTTTGGAGCCATGCTCCAAACATTAACCTTCTGCAACGCCCCATGCTCCAAACATTAACATTGGGGGGCATACTTTACAAAATTTTGATTATTCAAAACCAGTGCCTAAAAACAACTCATATTTGGCAAGTGGACATCCAGTTAATTTATATCTCCTTAATTGAATTTTTATTAATCAGTTTGGATACTGCCAAGCAACTGGTTACCAAGGGTCATCATCATTTGTATATTACTGGGAGGAAGAAAACCTGGACAAATTATGGGGACAATAGATAATAGTTACCTGCCCTGAGAGAATTAAATTGAAGCCTTAAAGTTTTTTCATATGTTTTTATGATTTAAAATAATTGCATATAAACTGTTTACTTACTCTCAATCGGATCCTCCATAAAGAACAAAGCTCGAGGAGTTCCACGGTACAGAGAGAGTCTGAAGAATAAAAACACTGAATAAACATTATCAAAAGAAAATACAGTTTTCACAGTCCACCCCCATACTTGTATAGACTTGTACATAAAAACTACAAGCACTTGAAACAATTTGTCACCTCTGTGTTTGAGGCTGGACTCCACGAGAGGAATCTGGCATGTCACCCTCCGTGCTGAAAAGGCGGACAAATGTCCACCCACAAGAAACAGCCTGTGAATGTCCATTCTGGTCCACTTCATGAGCCACAACTTCAAAAACAGCCAATATATTGGGATTGTTGATGCAAGTGTGAAAGAACACACTCTAGAATAAAAAAAAGACAAAGATCATTTTTTTAAAGATATATTTTTTTTAAATAACTGTTAGAATTAATTGGCACATATACATCACTAGTGGTAATTATTTTCTAATATTAACCATTAATATCTAAATGTTGTCTTTACAAAAAGGAAAATAATGGTTTGCATAGTATTGTAAAGGGAAATAGTTTTAGTTATGAATTTTATTTTTATTTCAATGTTCGTATTATTGAAAGTTTAATAAAAATTATTATATTACTTGTTAAAGTAATATCAACTAAGATCACTTAAAATTGTTTATAAGCTAAAAGTATTTATTCGGTCCTGGATTGTCAAATTTAACAAATTTAAAATGTAACAAATCTCATTAGACACAAGACAAAGTTTTATTATATAAGAGCTATTCAACAATGCTAAGCTGTTCATATTGTAGGAAGCGTGATCGAGAGGGTAAGTGCGCTTGAACTTGGCTACCTAGGAGGGGGCTCGAGGTTCGACACCCGACTCTGGCAGAGTTGAGTTTACTGAGCGCCTAAAGGCAGCACTGGAAACCAACTCGTAGATACCCCCCCCCCCCCCCCCCCCCCCCCCCCCACTGCTCCACAAATGAGATTGGACCAAAATGCTCTGAGCATGCTATAAGCATGAAAGTATATAAAAGCTATAACAATAATTGTAGCATGCTTACCAAGTAGGTCATAGATTTGTAATTTTGAATGTCTATAAATATTTTTTTCTGATGACTTTTGAAGACTCTCCCAAAGAAATCTATGTATGCTTAGCAACCCTATACCCAAAATCTTATAAAAACTCTGGAACCAAGAATAAAATAAGTGTATGACTCCAACTTAATCATTTTGGCCAATGCATTTGTTTTGATAAGCAGATTGTGTACTTTTCATTATATATACTAACAATGCAGTTTGATTTTCATTTTTGATTTCCCAAATGTTTATAAGACAATGTAATTGAAAAGGGACTCATTAGCCATGGCTAGTAAAACCCTTGTAGCTAAACTCAAAGATGGTAAAGGTTTAAGAGTCAACCCTAAGAAAAAATTATGACCCATAAATATTCTAGAAAAAAAAAAGCATTCAGATAGATTTCTTTTAACACAACAGCCATGCTAAGAAATGTGAACTGTTGTTTGTACCTCAATGTTCTGCCCATAGCCAATGCCCAAGCATATTCTAAAAGATAAGCCATAGTCATTCTATGACTAAAGCTAGCTAATACACACACACACTATGACAATTTCAAAAATGTTTATATCACAATTGTTCAACAAGGCATTTTTCATTGAAAGGTCAAAATGATGACACCATAGTTTTTCTTACTTTATTGTATTGTACTTTGGTTCCTTTGGCTGCAACAATTGGTCCCTTCCATTGCCTGCCATAAAACTGTTTGTATGTCACATCAAACAAACTCACTAAGAGTTGATACTGCACTTCTGAATCTTCCACCTGTAGATCATAGTCCAATATCATGTTATGTTTTCCGTTTTTTCTTAATTAAAGATAGAGCTTTATTCCTCTGTTAGATGTTAGAAAGATTGACCATTGCATCTAGGTATGGTTTCAAAGCCATTAATTGAGTCTTTTTGTTAATTTTTTCAGGGTAAGGGGGGGGGGGGATAAGTGTTTTCTTAACTTTAAAATAAAATTCACAACTTCAAAAAATAGACTGTAAATAAATGAGAGAGAGAGAGACTTTTAGCCTAAAACAGTTCATCTAGTCACCTGTATTTATTTAAATTAAAGATTGTGTTTAAATAATTGTTTCATAATTTAAAACCAGCCATTGAAAAGCAAAAAACCAAAAACATTTGTTCTAGCCTAAGAAATAAAAATTGTAGTTAATATTTGGATTAGCTTTGCATAATGTGTTATTAATTGATTAATGGATTGTACAGTTGCACAAAGGAAAGTCAAAATCTATAGATACAATAAACAATATCTTAGTCTTACATTATAAATGTTGCTTCAAAACAAGAAGATTATTTATTAAGTCCTAGATCTATTAAGCTGAAGAGAAATACAATACAACCTTAGAGAAAAAAACTTGCTTAAATCCTTTATGGCCAGGGGTATGGACACTTGCATCTTATGTAGTTAGTCTTGCTTATTAATGTTTTCCTTGAAGCTCAAATTCTATTTTTATTTAACTTAATTTCGATTTTTTTGTTTTCTTTTGAAAAGAGATTTTAAAATGCATTGTCTTTGATTCCGAAGATTAAGAATGAGTGCAGTATTTCATACCCACTCATATCAACTCAGTTGCAGTTGCAACTTGCATATTTTATCACATCTAAAGCAGACAAATCTGTGCATGTAGATGTATATTAATAGTTTCTCCTTTTTTATTAAATGCTTATCCTTACCACCATGTTGTATTGTAAGCTAACAGAAATCCTACACCACTGGCTAGCATTGTAGGGACAAAAGAAAAAGTATTTTTAAAAAAATGAGACTCTGCATTCTTGAGGTGGAAATGTTAGGGTTTGAGTCTACACAGAGAGTTTCAAAAAAATTGTCTATTTTTAAAAAGATGTTCACTGTAGAGCCTAATCCTAATAGCATAGACTACTACCGTCTCCCCCCAACAACAACAAAATGACACTATCAGCTAACACTGATATCTACAGAGTGTATTGAATACACAGCTACCAGTTACAGAATGTATTTCCTACCCCAGCCTACAGCTACCAGTTACAGAGTGTATTTCCTACTAAACTACCCCACAGCTACCAGTTACAAAGTGTATTGAATGCTACCCCACAGCTATGAGCTATAGAATGTATTGAATACTACCCCAAAATTACCAGCTACAAAATGTATTGAGTACTACCCCACAGCTGCCAGCTACAGTGTATTGAGTATCCCATAGCTACAAAATGTATGAGTACTACCCCACAGCTACCAGCTGTCAACTAAAGAGTTTTAACGTTCACCTGGCCTAAGAGGGTTGAACGATCTCTCACGTGCTGCTCCAGACCGGACAACGTCTTAAAGGACAAACTGATTCCTTCATACTTGGGCTTCCTGTCTGCTATGTGCAGGTCAGTGTGGGGCACCTGGAGATAGCGCTCCAATTGTTTGGAGAAAGATAAGCCCTGTACTTTTCTCATCATCGACTAGATCTAGCATTAGACCAATGTTACAATGTCATTGCCTTCGATACCTGCGCCATGACCCTTGAACTTCTGGACTATTATTTGAATGGCCATTTTGAACTTGAAGTGAATAAAGTCTCGAGGAGGAACATGGTTTCCAATAATGTTCTTTTATCAAAGAAACTTATAATAGGTTTGTAAATCCATTTCTTTTAAAATATTGACAAGGTTCAGAAAACGCATAAAATATACTCTCAACTGTTCCAGCGGGGTCTAATACATAAGCGATATAGGCCTCCTATTGTGAAACAAGAGAAACAAAAACAATGACTTGTAGGCCTACACAAAACAATAGCCAACACAAGGAGTAGACATGCTAGTGTTGTTTTGTGTGCGTGGGATAGTATTGACCTCCACATTATTGGGAATAGATTTTTTTCATGGAAACCACCTTTAAAAAAAAATATTAATTAATAAATGTACAAACTGAAATGAGTGAATTAGCCAGTACCAAATTATTGAGCCAAAAGAACTTTCTGAAGATATTACCTATTGATTCAAAATCATCAAAGTGATGGAGAGGCTAGACACTTTAAAATTTATAGTGACACTGAAGTTAGTTTCAGAATAGCACACACTTAAGAAGAACAAGAACGTACTATTAATGAGAAATCACTAAAGAGCTGAATCAGTGGCACAGCTACATGTTAAGAAGCATGTATGTTAAAGGGGGGAGGGGGTAATAACAATCCCTAACAATCGAGTACACACACACACTAATGGAACACTGAGGCAGTATTTTGAACGTGTCCCTTTACCATGACATGAACTAAAACTGCCTTAGTGCTAACTATGATAATGTGACTCCAATAGTTAAGAATTGACATTAATTTAAAAAAAAGTGCTTAAAGTCCTCAGGCTTAAACTTCGCGAATGTACATTAGAAGAAGATTGGAGAAGTTCATATACATTAACCTTTATACATGGCAAAATATTTGATCCCCTTTGATTATCCCTAATAAACTCCTTGACACATTAAACGATGCACAACTCCAGTATTGACGTGGCTAGAAGTTGTTTCAAAGTAAAAATTCACAAGTTGATCAAAAACAATAGCACAGTGGTGTCAACCTTTTTTAGTTCGTGGGCCGGCAATGAATTCAACATTGCGTGTCACGGACCATAAGCAGAAAAGAAAAGAAAAAGTACAAAGAAAACTTCCATGGCTTCATTTTGCACTTTTAACAATATGTTTCCAGAGACGTATGTGGCCCGCTAGCCTTAGTTTAGGTATCACTGTAATAGAGTATAACTACAACAAACATTTTACTTGGCCCAGGCCATATGCACTATTGCAACATCCTCGCCACTAAAGAAACACTGCCGCCCAACCACCTTGTTGAAGTTTTCCCCATCATCTGACTTAACGTATTCCACGCTCAAGTGGGTTCATTGATTCTTTAAATCGATATATTGATTGTTGATCTGTGTATGTACTTTGGCGATCGCCGAAAATAACATGTCGACAAGATAAAATGATTCGAAATGTTACAGTCAAGTGTTACAATTATTGAGTGGTGAATTAGTGCATAAAAGACATTTCAGTAGACACACATATTACAATAGGTGTGTGTTTGGGGGGGGGGGGGGGGGGAAATCGTCTTTTATCTAAAAGAATGATGCGGTCATTCTGATGGAGAGAAAAAAACAAGACCAGTGAAACGCCATTCAGCAAGTAAATATGTCATTCTGATGTAAAATATGACGATGTTTAAGTCTCACCGGTGTAAAACATACCACTGATGACGTCATTCTGTGCCCCCCAAAAAAATACAAAGATGACATCACTCTGATCATAACACTATTATATCACAAAACCTTCTCCCCCTCAGATATTGCAATCGGAAAGTATCTTTTTCAAGGTTTAAAAAAAAAAAAAAGAAAGAATACAATTTCAGAATTCAAGTAGACTTGATGTCTAAACGAGCTATTGTCGATTTTAAAACTCCAGTACCGCTAACTAGCAATGAAAAGTGTTCACATAACAGACGACATAAAAGGTAAAAAAAAAAGTACTTAAAGTTTCCCTTTAGAATGAGGCTTCAACATGTCCTATCCTGGACAAACTGTTTCAATCCTATTCCAATAGTGATGTTAGCACTGGTGTTATTGCCTTTTCCACTAAAAGTAGATTATAGAGAAACAGAAAGGGAAAAAAACGGACAAAGCAATTCAGGGCAGTGGCTACTCATGCTGATTTGTCCAGAAGAACTAGACGCAACCTAATGACTAAATAAAAGGAAGTCCATGAAACCATTTGGCCTAGAGTCACCATCACAAAAAACTAAATCCACAAATCAAGAGATACCAATATGCTAAAACTATAACAACTTGAACTCCTACACACACACACACACACACACACACAGTAGTACACTGTGCAGCTAAATACAAACGGTAGCACAAACACATATAGAGTTGTAAGCCCAACAAAATAACGGAAATCACTCGATTCAATGTAAATGTCTTCCTTGAACTGAGATCTGACAAGTTCACTCTCCAACGCCAGAAGACACTCTGAGTACCCAGAAGTGCAGAGCGCTAACGGTGGGCATTTTGACCTATTAGCATATCCATGTAATACTTAAATCCCCAAACTAAATTGGTAATCGATCCATCCCGTTGTTATTTCTTTCCATATCGAACGCATTCATTTAAGGGGAGGGCAGTAACAGGGATTAGCGCTACACTTTTAAACAGAAAAAACAACAACACTCCCACAACTAATCATACCACCGATCACATTTGAATCACCTTACGAGAAAATTTAAAAAAAAAAAAACAATAGGTTTTTCGTTTCATGTGTGTTCTTTCAGGTGAAAAAAAAATTAGGTGGGGGATAGAGAGAGAGGAGGGGATTACAAAATAGTGTTAAAAATAAAAGAAAGATGTTGAGACTGAACAAGTATTCACAAGGTGGGTCTGGACGTGCCAAAAGGTGAGAGACTACTTCAACATAGAAACAAGTGTTACCTAAAACAATCTATTGGAAGACAGGAGGAAAGACGGAACAACAACTTTACACTATTAAAACTCGCACCTTGATCTTAATTATGGGAGCTAACACACTATTCTATTTGTCGTACAATACGTGTGTGTAACTCGTGTTGCCTCGCTTTAGACCATTTTCGCACTGGGGCCAAAGATATGTTCACCACAAATGTGTCACATGATTCACAGCTTTATTAAACACGCTAGTCAGGGACCGACTAGACCTATTCTCGACCTGGAGATAACCCGCGGGCCATAGTTTGTGCATAGCTGCTTTAGTGTAGAATGAGAATTGCTAGCTCTTGCATGATTAAAAACAACAACATACACACACACACTAATCACGGTTATTGTAATGAAAGGCTACTTGAAAAAAAAAAGATTTGGGGGGGGGGGGGGGGGCTAGTAATGGGAAATACAGTCAGCCTCGGTAATATTGATTACTTGTAACAGACGAATAGACAAACTAGGCGCACTCCCCCCTCCCCCTAGCATTGGACGTCGCGGCGTTTATTTTATTACCTCTAAACTCTAAGCCAAAAGCATTCTTCAAGTTCAGCGTTCTAAATAGCAACCTGTCAAGAAGCCAAATGGTTTGACCACTGCCAAACTTATGTTAAGATGGTCGTAGTTTGAGAGCAGAGAAGTTCAGTAGTATGAATGTGACAGAGTGTCAGTCGTGGTCTGACAAGGCTCTTCCTTCTTCCTGTGTCCATGTGTCAGTACACACATAGAAACACATAATTCTCACGTAGACAAACTGTTTGTTTCCATTATATGATCAGTATACTCTTAACACCTGCAGTGCTGCCCAACCAGAGGCGGTCTTAGCAGTCTGCGGGGCTCAGGGCGAGTGTCACACGCAGGCCCGGGGGCCGTTAGCGTAGACTATATCACGCTAACAGGCTCGTCCGCCTCTAATGCTGTAAGCCTTATTTATTATTGTTACAAAACATAGTAAGTGTAAGTAAGTAACATAGCACTACGTAAGTGCCAGTACTGGCAATACGGTAAAACGAAACCAAAAAAATAAAAATAAATAAAACAAGCGAAATCTAAAAAAAATACTTATAAAAAAGTTTCTATGCGTTAAAGAACAGCACATTTACATATATCTCTTAATATTGTAAGATTAATTTCACTTTTATATCTATTAAAATTATTTTTTTTTATTTAAACATGTTTTGTTAGAGACAATAATTGTGCAAAGTTTGAACTTCATCCGAGATGAAGAAGTGGGAGAAATAACGTGTACAAAATTGTTACCAGACAGACAGAATGATTTGATATAACCTTTGTATTACAGCTCTCATTGTAATTGGTATCATATAGATTCGGGGAAAGGATTCCAAAATATTGAGTAACAAGGTCCTCGTTTATATGGTCTGGTCTGGTCTTAGAAGCTGACGGTGACAAGGTAATACACTCTCACAGAGGCCCACTTAGGCGAGAGGCCTGGGCCAGTTAATACACTAGCGCAGAGGCCCACTTAGGCGAGAGGCCTGGGCAAGTTAATACACTAGCGCAGAGGCCCACTTAGGCGAGAGGCCTGGGCCAGTTAATACACTAGCGCAGAGGCCCACTTAGGCGAGAGGCCTGGGCCAGTTAATACACTAGCGCAGAGGCCCACTTAGGCGAGAGGCCTGGACCAGTTAATACACTAGCGCAGAGGCCCACTTAGGCGAGAGGCCTGGGCAAGTTAATACACTAGCGCAGAGGCCCACTTAGGCGAGAGGCCTGTGCAAGTTAATACACTAGCGCAGAGGCCCACTTAGGCGAGAGGCCTGGGCCAGTTAATACACTAGCACAGAGGCCCACTTAGGCGAGAGGCCTGGGCCAGTTAATACACTAGCGCAGAGGCCCACTTAGGCGAGAGGCCTGGGCCAGTTAATACACTAGCGCAGAGGCCCACTTAGGCGAGAGGCCTGGGCAAGTTAATACACTAGCGCAGAGGCCCACTTAGGCGAGAGGCCTGGGCAAGTTAATACACTAGCGCAGAGGCCCACTTAGGCGAGAGGCCTGGGCCAGTTAATACACTAGCGCAGAGGCCCACTTAGGCGAGAGGCCTGGGCCAGTTAATACACTAGCGCAGAGGCCCACTTAGGCGAGAGGCCTGGGCAAGTTAATACACTAGCGCAGAGGCCCACTTAGGCGAGAGGCCTGGGCAAGTTAATACACTAGCGCAGAGGCCCACTTAGGCGAGAGGCCTGGGCAAGTTAATACACTAGCGCAGAGGCCCACTTAGGCGAGAAGCCTGGGCCAGTTAATACACTAGCGCAGAGGCCCACTTAGGCGAGAGGCCTGGGCAAGTTAATACACTAGCGCAGAGGCCCACTTAGGCGAGAGGCCTGGGCCAGTTAATACACTTATAAGCTTAATATCACACAAAAGAACAGTAAACGATGCCAACACTAGACGCTGGGTCCATCAGACTCTTCAATGGCACACTCTCTCATAACAAAGGTTAGGCCTACTGTCACTACAGCTACTAAAACTCTGTCAATGTCATTACCGGTATTAACATTTTTTTTGTGCCGCTAAATGTATTTTACGTGTCACGTACGCTTTGTCTATATTTAGCTCAAGGCTTGTCGGCAAAATTTCAGCTGGCTTGGGAAAACCAAGCATGCAGCAACTTTCCCTTTTGGAATAAATGTGATTGGTTAGAAATATTAATTATTGTACGTTAATCTATATTCTATTGGTCAATTGTTTAACCAAGCGACAAAGAGATATTAGTCACATGGTAAACGCCCAAAGGTCTGAAAATATTCTAGATATTACCGCCAGTCTCGTGTTGGAACTCAAAGGAAGATGACATGATCATATTATTGTGTAGATCATTTAATTTAGTAGAACTATATATATTTTATGTTTTATTCGATCACAGTATATCATTGTAACTATTGTGAATAGCTTTTCCAAGTTTTGAATTAAAGTATTTGTATTTGACGAGGAGAAGTTTCTTCATTGAATATAATAATAATATACTTAGATCGTCTTATCGACTAGCAACTTCTAGATGATCCTCTTATCAACTGGCAACTTCTAAATGATCATCTTATTTCTAGATCCTCGGCAATCACGATCATTGATTGTGCTGTTTAGATCAAGATAATCTTCAACGTGACATCTAGCACATCATAGATCGCGACAATACGTTTGGCAAGGCTGTGCGTGTGTTTCATATATAATTTTTGCAATAAAATATTAGGGCCAGTGCCTTTGATTAAACACTTTACAATCTAACGCAGTTCCTTTCCAACCTACATGATTCCCCCCCCCCTCGCCCTAGAATGTTGTAAATCATTTTCATTGATTTTTCCCTTCTCCAGAAACGTTTGAAGCTTTCCTAGAATTGGTGGGTCAATGGAGCTATTCGTATTCAAAGGGGGATAATGCATTTAACTAAGGCAGCCAAAAAAGGAAAACAAAAATACACCAAATGTTCTGTATAAAACTTCTCTGGGCTACCGGTATAGCTAATGATATGAATATAAAGAAGACAGGCAAAGAAAACGAAAAGAAAACTTGAATAGACCCCCCCCCCTCCCAGTGGACAACAGCTTAGCCTGCATCAGGTGTGGATAAATATGCAGGTCTCAAATGGGTTTGCGTGGTCATGTGAAACACTGCTCTCATCCTTAATCTTCGGAATCGAAGTTTGTATTCTGCCCAGTTTGCTAATGGTAATCATTTTTCTGCAAACATTTAAAATTGTGAAGCTTGGCCAACCACAAAACAAAAAAAAACCACCTTGCCCCAACATGATGTGATTGGACTACATGGTTAATGATAACATGTCTAGCAGGAAACAGTCATGCATGTTAATCAGTGACTTAAACTGGTCGTTGGTTTTCCTGGCTGAATCAGAAAACCCATTACATGCTTTAATGGCACTAGGGAAAAAGGAGCACTTATATGATTTTGTCATAACATATAGAATAAGAAATGTGCCTTTATCTTTCAGAGTATTTTATTACAATACCTCTATTCAACTTGTACCTTCATGGAAACTTAAGGCTTCTGGACGGGCTAAAAAAAAAACCTGGGTGGCAAGAGAGTTCAAAAACAGCTCAAACGATTTTCGTAGAAATTCAGTTGATGTATAGCTGAGTATAGTTGATGTATAGCCTGTATGGCTGAGTATAGTTGATGTATAAGCTGATGTATAGCCTGTATAGTTGAGAGCCCTGCGCTCAATGGACTCAACGCTTCTAGTGGTGCCACGTTTCTCCCTCAAAAGCAACGGCCTGCGAGCTTTTTCAGTGCATGGACCAAAGGTTTGGAACTCACTCCCCATTGATCTCAGACAGACAACATGCTTCACTACATTCAAGAAGAACATTAAGACCTACCTGTTAAAAACTTTTTTAGATTAGTTTGTCATTTTAGCTCTCGTGTTTGTAATGTTATCACAGCACCTTAAGCCTACATTTTGTTTGTTAACGGGGCTTTATAAATAAAAGTATTATTATTGTATTGCTGGGAAAAGAATTAGCTCATTGATCACACTGTGAAACTTCTAGTTTGACCTTTATAATTGTTTAAAATATATAAAAAGAAATACATTAAAATTTTGCTAGAGAACATGATAATATTTATCTTGAATGGACTGTATTTCTTTGGGTATTTCTGTATTGATTCAAGAGTTTAATTTAGCAGCGTTCACAGATATTGTGTGCATCATCTAAATCTAGTAAAGTCTAGTAAATCTATACATTTGTTTAACCAGGATTCTTACTCTGAGAAGATGGAATTGAAGTAGGGTAAAAAAATGTTCCATATTTTTAAATCTACCTTTCATTAGAGAAAAATAATCGCTGTATAAATTGTATAAAGGAGGTATTGTCTTTTTTTTTTAAAGTATTTTTTAATGTCTTTCTTGATAGGTTTTGTTTTTGTACTTGTAAATTATGATTTTATGTATTATAAATACTTTACTTTTTATTTTTCTGTCCTGAAGTGTCTCTACATTTAGAGATTTTACCAATGGTGTGACTCTAATCAAATGTGAATATTCTTAAGGCTTTATTTTGTATCTGTTCTAGTTTCTTTGATCTCTTGAGTTGAGGATGCATATTCTAATAACTAAAGTTAAATAGCATTATAGTTTTATATTCCAATTTGATTTGCAAAAAAATCTTTTAATAAGCCCTAATGCTTTGTTTAATTTTTATAGCAATTTCATGAACATTTCATGATAACTTTTCATTTTTTAATACATATTTTAAGTTTTTAGTTAGTGTAACTGGTTTACCATGAATAAAATAAGTAGTTTTCATTTAGTTTTTTTTTATTACTGTTAATAACTGGCATTTTTCTGGGAGGATAGATATGCTCCAATTCGACTTCCATTTCTGTAATTCATCTCATTCTCTTGGGAAAATGTCAGTATCTTGTGTAGTTTTTATGATTCTATATATTGTGCAATGGTCTGCAAATAATCTGACTTTTGTTCCTGAACTAATACAAGGTTGATAAGTTTAGCTTCTAGTCAACAGTGCTCACACAAAGACACAAAACCAAAGGGATATCTAGACCCCAACAACTAAAACCACTCTAATAACTAAAAAAAAAAAAAAAAAAAAAAGAACTAACAGCAAGTGTATTGAAATGGATTCATCTGCACAGTAAGAAGCTACTCAAGCAATAGATTTTTTTTTTAAATAAGATGCCAATGTCAAAAGATAGTGTTCATGAGAAAAAATTAAAAATTCTAGAAAACAATTTAAATGGGCTGTTGAGAAAACTTTGATCAGTCTGTTTGTTATCGTTTCTATAGCTGGAGAGAACATTAAAATAGTGCAAACTTTAAATACCTTGGTACTATCTTAGACAATAAATGAAATTTTACTGCAAATACTGATTATATCAGCAAATGAGGGCAGAAAAGATTAAGATAACTCAGAAAAATGTCTTCATTTAATGTTAGCAAAAAGGCCTAGGCGATGTTTTATCACGCTCACATCTGCAATATTTTTAGTTTTAATATCACTGTCTGGTATGGCAATCTGAACATTAATAATAAAAATTAAACTTCATAAAATCCTAGATGCTCCTGGTAAGGTCATTGGCAAAAAAACAAACCCCATTTGGGCAGCTGTTTAAGAAAAACATTAATAAGAAAGCTAAAAAGAATTTAGAAATGAAAAGTCACCCTTTGTGTCAGGTTTTTTTGATTTACCATCATAATAGAAATAAAAGACACTGATAGCAAAGACAAACAGACACAAAATACTCTTTATGTTCCCCTGGCAATCAATCAAAACATAAAGTGCAATGGAACCAACTGGTATAAACATTTCACATGTAAATTATATGTATACATTTGTAAAGTAAAATTTTATGTTTTGGTTTTCTATAGTTATAACATTTTGTTTGGTGTAATGCACAAATGGTAAGACAAATTTCCTTATGGATAATAAATATCATTATTATCATTATTTACTAAAATCTTTAATTTAACTTTAAAAGATATATAGGCTACTAAGGTATTGGGATAAAATATAAATGCTTATGGTTAAAGGCTAGTTATTCTCCTTGATATTAAAATAAGGTAGGAAATATAGCAAGGGCAATAACTATTTTAATTGTACTAAAGAGAATTACTTTTTTAAAACAATGTTGTCAAAATAAAACAAACCAACAGCTAAGACTCTGAGCATGGAGATGTAAAGCCCAAGATTAATCTGAATGGAAGATGTGCTAGAGCAAGCCAGGAAAGTCCTTGGGTGGCAGTGCTTCTGGGATGGATGATGTCTAATTAAAAAATAAAAACTAGCATCCAAATATTGATAATAAATTTTGTACATAGCATGGATTTCTAGACGAAATTATAATAAAAATTTAAAAAGTTGACTAACCCTCATTCAAAGTATTGTTAACTCATTGACTCAAGAGATGTGGAATTCATATTTTTCACTCTTAAACGCAAATTAATATTTATAAGGCAAAAAAATTATTTTCACATTATTAATGAAAATATATTCAGCGCATGGACTTAAGCATACTGTAATAACTGAATGGAGGCAACTCAACAAGACATAGATGTTTATTTAGTTGGAGACATGACTAACACATAGGACATCTGCCTTGAGCACAGCATCTTCATATCAGCTATAAACTTGGGCAGAAATTTTTCTCTCTTCTCTAATGTCAACATCCTTCCTAGTCTAATCACTAATAGTGCGCACCTTCTGCACTATCTTGGATGGCGGTGTGCATGGCTAGGTTATAACAAGACTATATTCATGATAAAGTTTTAAGCAAATAAAAATATATATGGGAGAAATTTTTTTTTTAAATTAAAAATCAAGGCTGAGATAATCATTATGGAGACAAAAATTAACTTTAAAAAATGTAATTATGGTTTCTAGCTAATAATGTTTAGAAAATATGATAAATATTTCTTCATAGTTTAAATATGAATGGCTGCCTTGCAGTGTGATAAATGCTTCAGACTATTGTCATGGTTGTTCCAGGTTAAAAGATTAATCCTGATTACTATCATCTTGACCATACTCTGGAGATTTGAGCACATGCCAGCCCAAAATGTATATATTTTGTCTTAAATGTTCAACAATAGTTGTCTAGCAAATACAAAATGATTATTTTCTACTTTATACAAAAAAAAGCTTATGTTAAAGCATTTTAATAATTTTTATATTATTTCAAAGGAAACTAAACTAAAACATGTTAAAATAATGCCTCCAGTGACCTGGTGATACTTTCGGTCATGCCAGTAAAATTTGACTCATTGAGTTGTTTTTCTTATTACAGTTTGTGGTCCACAAAAGATTAAATGAATCATTTAGAGGGAAGTAAATAACAAAATAAAAGAAGAAATGTTTTCTTCTTTTTTTAATACTGTATTGCTCTTTCTAAATTTCCATTATTATTACTACAGGATATTTTTTACATAATTAGTCTAATTAATAAGTGTGTGTGTGTACAAATGTGTACACGTTTATGGATTATGTCAATATTTGTTAATACTGGCTGGTTGGTCGTGTGGTATGTGTGTGCTGTCCTGCAGCAGGGCCCTGTAGCTTTTTTATTTTACAATATTTTTTTCTAGTTAATTTAAAAAGAAATCCTTACTGCAGGACAGCACATACCACATGACTAACCAGCCAGGACATACTATTTTTTCATGTGAAGAAATATCCAGAAACTTACAAGTTAAATCATATTTATGCCAAGAGTTATCAATCATAAATTTGTTCTAATCAGTGTTTACATTTTTTTAAAATAAATAATGCAAATTGCTAAAAGTAATTATTAGAAAAGAAACAAAAAATCTACAACCATTTATATTATATTTTCTCAAGTAATATAATCTAATAGAGTCTAAATAAAAATACTTATAAAATCCACTGTTTAGTGTCAATTAAGACATAAAAAATATAGATCTAGGTATAGATATATTATAATATAATTCTTTATTCTTGTTGACATTTAATTCTGATACAAGTTGAGACACGACAGTTAATGAAAAATTAAAACAAAGATTAATTTCGTTTAATAATGAAACTTACATGCTTTATGAGTCCATCTAAAGACTTAACAGAGATGCAAACTGGTATGCTTAAGTCGTGTGCTGCTTGCTCTCTATCAAAAGCAGGAGGTAAATGAGTATTTCTTTCAAAAAAATCTCTCCACTTCTTACCAATTAGAACACCCGCCATGTTGTTTACAATATGAACTTCCGGGAGTAACTATGATTGGCAATATTATAATCGAGATTATATTATATTTTCTTAATTTCATTAAAATACTTTACATTCTACCACTTTGTCCAGATAGATTTATGTATCATAATAGCGGTAATAATATAAGCGTATGAGATTTTTTTAAAAACTTATAATTAGATCTAGATTCCAAATTAGTATAACACTGCTATGAATCATACTGAAAAAAAACTATCTAGATCGACGCATTTTCTTTTTCAAGATTGAAATTTAAATTCTACATACGGTTTAATTATTTTGTACTAATCGACCGGCGGCGTAGCATACGCCGCTATTTTGCTGGGCCGGCCTTAGGCCGCTGCAACCTATGCGACCACAGTGGACCCCGCACTTTCATAGAACCCATACATTCATGGGACCCGCGCTAATTCAAGGTGTATAAATTATTAAATTAAACCATTTTATAACTTAAAACAGATTTCCCGCGCCCTCCTGTGGATTTACTTCTTAGTCCAAACCTCCCGCGGGACGAAGGGGGATGGGAGCAGGCAGAGTTTGACAATCCAGCGCGCAGTCATCCGTAGCGAGCTGTGAAAACGTGTACTCCCCCCCCCCTCCCCTCTTTTTTTTCGTGGGGTGACTATCCGCCAAGGGCGGACTGGGTATCAAAATTGGCCCGGGCATTACCATATAAATCGGCTTACAAATGGCATGTCATATATATTCGGTTTGGGGGGGGGGGGGGGGGATTTTCACCCCACTCCACAATTTATATATATATATATATATATATATATATATATATATATATATTAGTGTGTGTATGTAGGTTCTATGTGTAATTAATCTTCATTACATTCTGATCTTTCATTCTTTCAAAGTTGTTTCTACCCTAGAATACTCTCTTCCTATAATTAGTGGAAAGACAGTACACACCGTCACAGGGCAGCTAGTTAGTCCGGGGGAGCGCTGTGAGCTCACCCCAGTGGGGTCTGGGGCGAAGCCCCGGAACCAAGCATTATTTCCGTTATTTTAAGCTTTAAAAAATGCATATTCTGAGGCATCTACAGTGCAATTAGCCTGCTACTCTTCCGCTAAAAAAATTCAAAAACCAAATCTGCTATTGAATGGAGTCCAGCGACTTGGAGAAAATGGTAAAAATGCTTTAGTTTTTGTATTGGAGGAGGAAGGAAAACCAGAAAACCTTTTGGCTACGATCATGAAATTTGGAAACTGTAGTTTTCTTACGTTGGCTGCACTGGTGCAGTAAGTAAAGTTTCCCTTGCAGACAATGAGGTCTGAGGCAAGTTATGGTTTGAAGACCCTCCCCCTCCCGGCTACGCCCATGTGTTATATTATAGGTGTAAGCCTAATTCTCTACAAAATATATAAAGTTTGATAACGCATCGAAAACTGAATGTATGCATTCGTAGGATTACATAATGTATTCTATTTATACATTTATGTAGTCTGAAAACTATAAACAATACAATAGCCGCCTAATGAGTTTGGAGCTTTTTGGTATTACTTATAGATTACAGACGTTTCTTCAAAAAATAAGATTGTTACGTCTTACTTATTTTATGGGTCAATCTAGTCATGCATGTTGATCTGTGACTTAATTATGCTAAATCATTGATTTTCCTGGCTGACTCATGCAACCCATTCCATTAAAAGATAAGAGAAAGAAGAAATTGTGAAGCTTGGCCAACCACAAAACAAAAAAAAACCACCTTGCCCCAACATGATGTGATTGGACTACATGGTTAATGATAACATGTCTAGCAGGAAACAGTCATGCATGTTAATCAGTGACTTAAACTGGTCGTTGGTTTTCCTGGCTGAATCAGAAAACCCATTACATGCTTTAATGGCACTAGGGGAAAAGGAGCACTTATATGATTTTGTCATAACATATAGAATAAGAAATGTGCCTTTATCTTTCAGAGTATTTTATTACAATACCTCTATTCAACTTGTACCTTCATGGAAACTTAAGGCTTCTGGACGGGCTAAAAAAAAAACCTGGGTGGCAAGAGAGTTCAAAAACAGCTCAAACGATTTTCGTAGAAATTCAGTTGATGTATAGCTGAGTATAGTTGATGTATAGCCTGTATGGCTGAGTATAGTTGATGTATAAGCTGATGTATAGCCTGTATAGTTGAGAGCCCTGCGCTTTTCCTGGCTGACTCATGCAACCCATTCCATTAAAAGATAAGAGAAAGAAGAACGGTTAGAGAAGCACTTACTTAATGTGAAAAGCTCTTGCTTCCTCCTAGTACATTCTCAAAAACGCGATTTGTATATGAATATACCATTACGCATTTTTTAAAATATAAATCTCCTTTCATTAAATATCGTATGCGACAGCGCTATATAAATTATTGTAATAATTTTCATCATTAATGACTCATACTAAGCATAAGTTTGCCATTAATTATAATAGGATAAAAATTGATTGAGATCTAGATTTATTTTTTAATTAAATATATTTTTTTGTAAGCCATAAGTGTAGTATTTTTTTTATCTATGTTATTAAAAAAAAAAAAACTTACTTTTCTTTTCAAATCCCAGAAAGTAAAGCTTTATACCCACATCGAGCTGGAAATATATTGGGTGGTTTGCAATTTCGATTTCGAGCTGTGTGTATGTGTTAAAGTTAATTTCTATTAAGTATTGTTAATGAGCTAATTGTCGCGCCTTTTTTTTTTTCTGCGTTATCTCAATGTTTTCAAACTTAACCTCTCAATCCCTCTTTTTTGGTTAAATTTCATTAATACCATTAAAAGACGGGGGAGGGAAGGAGCAAAAAAAATGGGAGTGCCATCAAAGGCCCATGCCGACCAGCAAAATTATTAGGCCAAACACAGCCTCAAAGACATCAAAGCAGTCCATGCCGCTCGTGCATAGCAAAAAGTACGGTCCAACGTTTTGCAAATGATAATACGTACAGTACAGTGTATAGTGTATTTTTTTTATATTCTTGTTGAAATTAATTGTAATAAGAATTATAAAAAACAACAAGAAAACGTTTTCGGGCATTTGCATCTTGTTGCCAATTTTTTTTTTTTTAAGTTGTCTACATTGAATTTTTTTTTCTTTGGTCGCGACCAGACCGGCCCATTTGGTACCGGCCCACCGGGCATTTCCCCGTTTGCCCATATAGCCAGTCCGCCCCTGCTATCCGCAGAAAAAAGAGAGTGAGTTTTCCTTTACTTCTTGTTTGACCTGTTTAGGGAAGAAGAGAATTATATATATAGATAGATTCGTTGTCTTTGCCTCTTTCACTCGACCCAAACTTAACACTTCTTTTAACAAGTTATTGAGTCTAAGAATCTAATCATAGTGGTCATAGTGTATTATCTAAAGGTTTAGATATTTTCCTTTAGGCATAAGCAGTTTATTTTTTTTTTTTTTTTGAAAAACGTAAAGTAATTAAATTGTATGCTCTTTTATATTAAAAGAAATATATTGTAAGATTTACATCATTATAAGTGCATATTAATATTCATTTTTGTTAATATTCAAAAAGATTATGTATTTTTCTACAATTGTTACGTTAATTTGTGTTGATAAATTTATTTTAAATAAGAAATAGCAAGTACTTCCGGGGTTACACATATTTTATCAGATTTTTTTGAAATTCATAATAACAAAATCGGCATCATAGTTACCAAGGCAACATGGTGAGATATCTACTTTTAATCGTTAAGTTACATTCAGTTTACTTAATTTCAGTTAGATCTAATCTCTATTTCTTTGAAATTTAGATCTATTCATATATATTTAAAATAGAATCTCATTAACTCTCATTGATTTTAAGCTAACAAAAAAAATATCTCAAAACGAATGGTAAGAGTAAAGGCTGATTCGCTAAAAAGACAGTAGACTGAGTAGACTAGTTTAGTAGTTAGGAGTATTCTAGATACTAGATTATACATTGTAGTTTACACTATAGTTACTATAGATCTAGTAACTATAGTTATAGAATATAAAGTTTGACTTCAAAGTCTTGCTACAATTCAAACTCAAGTCACAGTAATTTTGAGTAAGGACTCAAGGAAGTTTTTTTTTAAAGTCACACACAATACAACTTTCTATGTTAGATCTGTTTAGCTATAATTTATTATAACAATACTAATACATTAATAGATACGTAGTCATTTACTCCAGTCCTAGTCATCTCTTATCTAAAACTCAATCTAGAAAAAAATATAAAATTTGATTTTTTTTTTTTGTAGGTATTGCTCACTCGACTCACTGTATTATTGTCAGAAAAGAAATATGTTGTTGTTTATTGCAGAATGGCATTATATATGGTCCTATTTACGTATGTTCTATTTCCTAGTCAAGTTTCTTTCATTTCACATTCAAAAACATTTTAATTGAGTCATATCATCTCAGATTGGTTGACTTCTGTCCATTAAGGCAACAGCTGAACAATACAAAATTGTGATTGTTTCTAACTCTGTCAGACTATCAGCGCTACTGTTTCACTGTGTGTTATGTCTGTTATCTTTTGTGGAATGTTTTGTTTTTAAGGATCCATAAACCATTGTTAGTCTTAGTCTTAAATAATTTAAATATCAGGAAAACCAGACTATTTATCTGCTCTGACAGCAGGTTGCCACATCACATGTCAGTGTTCAGACCTACTATGATGATTGGTTTCGGTCCACACATATCTGTTTAGGGTCATGGATTGTTAATATACATCTGGGTGTCTTGTAATAAATTTTTTAATATGTTTAGTGAGAAATGATTGATTCATTTATTTATATTTAAATGTTCTTTTCTCCAGGGATTAAGAGAGTAAAACATTGACTCAACCCAAATGTTTAGAAATAAATAGTATTTGTAAACTTAGTGAACGCAAATGGCCGTCTACTTTGATCATTGCTTAGACACATATGGAGCAAGTATCAACACAGATATAGGATGGTTGAAGAACAGTTCTTCCCTGCTGGCTGTGCTATCCTATGGTGAAGATAGTGGTGGGAGTATTCTGCTTTTTAATGAAGAGGTAACGTTTTGAAAATACATTTTCAAGTTCCTGCTAAAGGATTAAGAATCCTTTTAGCTTTCCCTATATTCTCAAGTACATTTTAAAAATTGTTTTCATGTCTTAAGCTAAACATGTTTAGAATTCAACATACTTCTAATTATTTGACATTGGAATTAAAAAAAAACAACTTCCCCATTCAGGCATTCAGTTGGATATATATACATGTAACTCATCTATAGAGATATTCATTTTATTATAAGCATCTTTTGGTCTTCACTTAAGGCTAAGATTTGTGTAACTTGTTTAATTTAATTAACTCAAAATAATCAATGTGATTTCATAAAGATCAATATTTTAAGTTGTTACATTTTTTTCTTTACTTTTTCTTTGTTAACATTTTTTTCCTGTTTACAATCAATTTGCTATTTTATAAAGCAATACCAGTTTTTAACAGTGTTTTTTTTTATTAAAGGAAGAGTTGGATCTTTATGGAAAAAAATTGGTAAACATTCACATTAATTTGCTTGTATTTTAAACAGGGTGAAAGAGTTCCACATAAGTCAATAAACAGCCAAGGCCATGCTAAATGTCATGCCTGGCATCCTTCACGTAAAATTCTAGCAGTGGGTTGGGAAACAGGGGAGATCTCAGTATGGAATGATCAAGACAAAGAGCTCATTGAAGCTCCACATCTTCATCATGCCGAAGTTGCTTGTATCGCTTGGAGCTTTAATGGAACAAGACTAATCTCAGCTGACAGTGTAAGTTATAGCTTACTTAAAAATGTTTTTATTATTAAATATATTTATATGTATTGAATATATTATAAAATTTTTTTTAATTAATTATATTTTACATCTTATGTCTTCCTCATCCTTCATGGTGCTGTACCCAGTAGGAATGCAAGCTGTGAGGGTCAAGTGCTGTAGCTCCATTAATTTTGATTCTGTCATGTACACCCTAGTATTTTTTTCATCAGTTTTAGTTTATATCAAGCACAATAAAGCTTACCAAGGAGCACATTAGCCTATATACATTTTGGTTTGTTATTTAAAATTGTCACCATGTTTATGAGAATGGTTGTTGTTGGGCACTAGTGTCAGTCAGTTTAAGTCATTCATTTGAAACCTAAGGGCTCAGAAGTGAAACACTTAATACTGTTTTCCCAAGAGTTTTTATTGCATTGATTGGCATACATCATAAATCTCTGTCAATTCACCTCACTTAGTCTGCAGATTCTTTTTCTGCCAAACCAGTTGAGTTGTTATCAAAAACAGTTGTAATTCTTAGGTCATAAGTATACACATTTTCTTCAAAGTCATCTAAAAAAAATCTTCCATTGCACCATTTCAACATTGATTAGTCAGGAACAGCAATAACTTTAAAATTCACATACCAATACTTTTTCTTATTATATTGTCTAATAATATCAGTAGCTAAGAGAGTTGCTTCATGTTGTTTATCAAATTATTATTTTTTAATTGTCTTTCAATTTAGTCCGGTGCATTGATTGGCTGGAAATGTGACAGTAAAGGTAATTTGGGTCAAGATCCATTTCAACATCATCTTCAAGAACCCATCACTGAAATCATTTTGAAGCCACCTCCTCCTGGTGATCCATCAATGTATGTCTTAATCTATGTATATCTTTTAGGATAAAATGGTATCTTCAAGATTATTTGCTTTTGTTGTGTGATTAAGCTTATTCAACAATTAAATAAGCAAATAATATAAATATTATTAAATTTATTTTAAAAATCATCACTGTTATTTAGAAATTAATTAACCTAGAAAAAGGAGCAGTAGTGAATTCTTTATTTCTTTACTAAAAATGTGCATTCCTCAGAAAATTGTGACAGAAAACTTTTTTTTTAAATTTTTTATTACATCTAAGTTCAACAAACATTAAAAAAAATTTTTATATATTATAATACTATTTTTATACATTTTATTTCTAAAAAAAGTGGTTAATATCTAACACTTCTTGACATTCTTTTGTCTTTGCTTCTATCTAGGGACATAAACAGTTTAGCCAGGGCAGCAGTAAGTGGAGATGAGTCCGCCTTGGATATGTTCAATTGGAAAAGGGGAGGTAAAAACAAAGCCCCAACACCATTTGGACCACAGGAATCTTTATCTTTCTTCATAGGAGGAGCCAGTGGTAGGTCGTTAGTAAACTTTGTTTTTTGAAGCAATTAAAATGAGTACATTCTTCAGTTATTTGATGGTTTATTTGTAAATAGTTATTGTGTTACATTTATCTTTACAGCCAAACTTTACTAGCTGTCATTTAGCTTTGCTTATTCCTTAGCTATTCTATGTGAATGATAAGAATGCTTTGTTTTAACGGAGAGTGTTTTGAGTTTTTAAAATTGTGTTTGTTAATAAGTAAATTGTGAAAATATATCTGGTATCAGAGTTTCCACAACATTTTTTTTTTGTTAGTCAGTAAAAGAATTGCTAAACCTTTGAATGTCTAAATTTAAATCTTTTAATAATAGAATATAGATTTTTAAGTATAAATCAGTGTTATAAGAAATAAGCTAATGGGCAAGAAATAACCTAATAAGTATTGCTGTACTTTACAATTTAAAAAAAACAACTCTAAAAATATCTCAAGTAGAGAGAAAACGTGTCTTTCTATTTCAGCTGATCATCATTTTCTTGTTGAGGTTTTCATCTTTATTCTTTGTCTTGAGCCTGAAAGAAACATATGCTTTGGACACTTTTCCCTTCTTAGCATCCCAGAATATTATTGTACAAGTTCCATTACCCATTACTCTTTAATTAATACAAATAATACAAATCAGAAATATTTCACCATGGAAGATGAACATGTTTTGTTTTTTTTTGAGTTAGCATGTCCTGTACCATAATCTTGGCCACCATTTTAGTATAGCATTTGTTAGTTTCCCATCACAATTGTATAACATTATTGTTTTTTAAACACAAAAATAATATATATTTTATGTAAATTCAGAATATGTAATACTCTATTTAATTTTTATTTTTTTTTGGATAGGTGGCCTCTATTTCCTGAATGATCAGGGCAAGTGCATTCAATGTTTCTCAGTGGACACTCCTGTAAGGAAGCTTTTGTACTATGAGGAAAAAAACATGCTTTTAACAATAACAAATAACTTAATACTAACACAACACATTGTGTTTGCTGAGGGGGAGACCAAGGAGATCATGAAGGTAACATCGAATTGCATTTCAGTATTTGTTGTCTATATGTATTGACCATAGAATAACAATTATAATTGTGTTTACATGTGCCTCTTTTATAAAGTACTCATGGAAACATGGATTAAAACAACCTTTTTAAGATTACTTTATTATCTTGCAAACATTCTCTTGAATGTGAAAATGTTTGTTTATTCCCAAGGTTAAGCTGAGTGGAAGAACAGAAAATCCTTTGTTTATCTGGGCAGGAAAGGGAGTTTTGGCTACAGCCACAGGGGAAACAGTTATAAGGTATATCTTAAGACCTCTGTATGAAATATTTTTACTCAAAAGCCAATAATTTTGTAATTATAAAAAGTATTTAGTTGTTGACGTCAATATATTTTTCAACCAATTTCAATTATGCATTAATTGGTGAAATTACATTTTAAAAAGTTATGAAAAGCTGTTAAACATTGCATTGGGTTATAACTGATGTTGGGAAACAAATGGTAAAAATTCCCCATTTATTACTAATGTTCTTATCTTTTTCATTTTTAGTTACCAGTTTAATGTTTAGATTTTAGAAAATTTAACTTAAAAAAGAAAGAGGTCTTGTTGCTGTAAGAAGTTGATTCTGCCCAAATAGGATGTGGGATATGGAACAAGATGACAATTACATTCTAAGTCTTGAAGGAAACTCCAGCTTCGATGTGAATGAGATCATTGTTTGCTTGGCCTACAACAAAGAAACTGGCATACTAGCGGGGGGCACCAATCTGGGCAGTATAGCCTTTTGGAAGTTTTCTCAACACCTCCAAAATTCTAAAGTGGATGGCAGTGAAAAATGGACCTTGCAGTCTCCTGCATCTGTGGAAGGGGCCATCAGAAAAATTGAAGTAAGACATGTTTAGTATTTTATCACAGTAATTTTTTTTAAGTATTTAGCTTTTTGACTGAAGGATAGTAGACAGTAGACTTATTTCATGATATTTTAAACAGTTCATAAAATTTGGGACAATTCTTTTAATGTTGAACTATCACAGTTTATTTAAAATTTAACTTAAAATATGTTTATAATTCTTTAAAATTACAAACAGAATTTTCACTATTGATCCATTGTCATCCGAGCTGGGAACTCAATCCTATTATATAAGTCATATTGTCCCAGAACAAATATTGAGATATATTTTGGCAAAACTTTTTTGTTTGTCATATTTCTGATTTTTTAAAAAGTGTTTTGTGTGTTGAGCTGCTTTGAGATTATGACCTTACCTTTCATAATGCCAAACAAAGAGTGTGGAAATTGTCATAGCTATTAATAAACCATTAGCTCTAAAGCCCTGAAGAGCTGGTCCTTCTAGCATATGCAATGTTAGTAGGATTTGGTGAAAAATTCAAATTTGAATAAATAGCCTACTAAACATTAAATAAACTTTTGACCATTTTTGATTACTTTATCGTGGTACCTATCCATTTTGTGTTTACTAAATGAACCATTATTATTTGTTTCTAGTGGAGCAGCACTAAAGGTTTGCTTGCAGTCAACACAATAGCAAACGTTTACATTATGAGTGAGAAAGTCATGAGCTTCAGCTACAGAGATCAGGTAGAAGCTTTTCTTGTTTTAACCAGACTTGTAAAATTTTAGAAATACTTTTGACCAAATCTAACATACAGAGAAAATTGTAAGGTGTATTTTATATATAGAAATAAACACTGTTTGAGAAATCTTATTGTAATATAGCATGAATATTCCTTAGATTGATGCAGAGATTATTGGATGGGTTGGGGGGGGGGGGGCTATTTTTTTTTTTTTTTTTTTTTTTGAGTGTTTACTTATTTATGTTGTATTGGATAAGAATGTATACAAATGTTGGCTAGATAAGTATGATGCCTTAGGAAATGTTAGGACCCTCACCTGAGGTCCTTAATTTACATAAAGAATTTTTTCTTATTCTCACAATGTTTAAAAGCTCTTTATTCAACCTTTGTTTCTTTTAGAATAAATTTGCACAACATCTTGATTTCTTTTCTTTTATCACACAAAGCAAAAAAAACAACAACTTTGGACTTATGCTCTTTTTTGCAGAATGCAGTAGTACAGTTTGGACCCAACTCTATAAGTATTGAGATATTCAGTTCAAGTTTATATCATGAAATAAAAACTGAGATTCAAGTCAAAGGCATTTATACTACAAAGGTTTATGGAATAGCCTAGTTATGTCTGAACTTTCATATCATGCTCTATGACAAATTTGTTTTCTAATTTTTATTACTAATTGCAAGTACTTCATTTAAATGTCTTTGAAATTATATTTGCTTTTATTTTTTGATTTACTACTTGAGAACTTTTGAATTTTTTTTAAATAAAGGATACATTGGCAGTTTGGAATGGGAAGAAAGTGATTATCTATGAGTTTACTTCTGATAAATCATCTTTGAAAACTGCAGGTAAGTTTATTCATATTTTATGCATTTTGCTTTTTTTTTTTTTTTTTTTTTTTTTTTTTTTTTTTTTTACAAGCTGCTGACATCGTTTCTTGACTAAAACATTCGAAGTCTTGATGGTTAAAATTTTTACCAGTAGACCAATTAACAGTATGAAACAAAAAGCAATGAAAAGTTGTTGTTTTTTTGTTACAATTGCTGATTTATTCACTTGTATTTTTAAATCCAAAATATTGATTTTTAATTTTTTACTTATAACTGATTTCTACAACAGGCTCCTTTGCAACAGAATCCATGATCATAGTTCTTTATGAACAAAATGTTTATAGTATTGAACAAAATAAAGTTCAAGTCAGGACATTTCAGGTGATCATTTTACGTTTCCTTAAGAATCTCAAGCTAAGCCTACTTCAACAAAGATGTTGATGCTGAGCTAGACCATTTATTTAAGTCGTGATGTTTAATTATGTTAATGTTTTTTCTTTTGATTCTTTTTTTCTGGTTAAGAATTTTTAAAAATGTGTTTGAAATTATGCTAGGGTAGGTAAAAAAATTTTCTATTTTCTGATTTTAAAATTTGAATGTTGATTTCAGGGAACTGTGAAACAACTTCTAACATTTGCAGAACCTGAAGGACATCCTGTAAGCTTAGATGTCTGTGGCAGTTTCCTGTTGGTAGCAACGGATGTTGGTGTTCTGCGAGTCTATGATCTCTCAAGGAGGTACAGCGACATATAAAACTAATTTTTAATGTAGCAGACTTGTTGTTGTTCTAATCATAAGCACTGGTAATGATCTTGATTTTTTGTAAGTATATTTAAAATGATCTATTCAATTAAAAAAAGGCAACTCTGTATATTTACAGGGAGGCTAAATCTCACAGTAACCCCAAGAATCTTCAGGACATCATTCCAGGTTTCGGTTCAATCATAAATGCTAAAATCAACTGTGCTGGGAATCGTGTCAGCATTCAAGTTATGCAAGTAAATATTCATCTTAAAATAACAAAGATTCTTTAGATTAAACTACTTTTGAAGAATTCAACTTTAAGTATTATATCACATACCGGTATTAGAATGTTACTTTTACATACATGATTATTGCAATATTTGTGATACAACATTTTTTAGTTGAAAGTATAATAGTTTATATTTTAAGTCTCATCTCACAACCCATTAGTTGATTTTCATTTTTTTATCGGAGATTTTCATACATGGCGCAGAAACTAAAAACAGCTTGCATATTGGTGTATCAGGTGTACAAAATATACAAAATAAAGAAAATGTTGATAAATTATGTTTTTTAAAAATTCTCTGTATATGGTTTAGGGGGGGAGGGGGGGGGTTGCACTATTTTAGCACTGCATAGTCAAATTTTCTAAGAAAATTCCCTTGTTTAGCACACAATAATTTGAATATGAAAGAATCATTAGAATTCCACTTTGTGACAATGGCGCAACTTATTTAAAAACAAATGGGCAACAGCCGCATATAATTGTCCCTCTTAAAATTATATTCAATGGCAAAATTACACTTCTGATTTTGGCTCAATGTTTTTTCCTTGACATAGTTTAGTTTATTGGGAAAATCTCCAATATTATATATCTAACCAATGATTGATGTACTTATAATGCCAGATAAAGTTTTATTGTAGTATTCATTTTGGGTTTTGGTGCATAATTAGCTAATAAGTTTATTCTTCTTAACTGCCAGTCCAATGGTAGCCTGGATCACAAACTGTACTTTTGGGATGTAGAGTTGGATACTGTGCAGTACTTTAACTTTGAGACAGGTCGTGGAGAACAAGATGACTACCCATCTTCTGTGACTACACAAGAGAATGAGAATGACTCCAATGATGCAGAGAGGTAGCTGCCTACACAGGACTATATTATTATATATGTTTTAGTCATTAATGATATTTTAAAGGTTTTATTATATATTAATTTGTGGTTTGAATGTTTTTTACAAGGGTGTATTTTTATTATACCAAACTCAAAAGACCAATCACTTAAGAAAGACACCTTTTAGAGTAGATGAATCCTGAAAAATCCACCACAATTGAAGTTCAATATTTTTCTCTTGTACTTAAATGCTTTGTATGACTTTTGGTACGATGTCACTATTGTCAATGATGATATACCTACAGCCATCATAGCTCAAGAGTTTCAAAGGAATAGCAATTAATTTTTAGACATTTTTAAAACAATCAAAAATATATTTATTTCTTCAAGTCACAAATAGAAATATCATTAAAACATTTAAATACGGTACGTATGAAAGTTACTTTTTTTTTTCCTCTATTAAAAATTACAAGTTGGTAATGAACTTTGTTTCACCACTTTCTCCTAATTATTTTTACTTTGAATCAATATTAAGTTTCCTGCATTTTTCAGGGGCAAGAACCAGGCAGCCAAAGACATAGCAGGCCGTTATCCCAACTCCATGTATTGGGACATAACAGAGCCTAAGCTATTTGTCTGTGAGGCTTTGATCTTGTCTAATACAGTCAATAGCAGTGACATAAAGAAACCTTCACTGACTAAAATTGTTGAACAAGGACCCGTAAGTGTGAAGACTTGATTCTGTTTGTTGTGGGTGTTTTTTTTTTCTTTGGGATAATTTTTTCTCTTGTCTACAACTTGGCCTTGACGCCTGCGTTTTTTTGTTTGTTTTTTTTAAATAATAATTTGTACATTTATTTGTAAGGCACAAAAGATTTTCCATTTAGAAAGTGCTTCTTGTAATACAATATCTTTTAGTTAGATCATCTCTGTATAAGTTGTTGTTTTTCTTTTTTAAAGGCAGAGGTCATGGTGATTTCTTTATTCTGTACTTCTGAAAATGGTATTTTGATCCAAGACAATTTTCCAATGCCTTCTTACTTCCAGCGTATGATGGGAGTTGAGGTTCCTTATTACTACTTCACCCTAAAGGTAAAAACCAATGACACCAGTAACATGTTTGTGGACAAATTATTAGTAAAACATAAAAATGAAGAAGAGTAAACTTAGTTAATGGCAGTAAGAGGACAACTGAGTTGAAATGCTTAATTTGGACACCTCTCTTTCTATTTTATATTTATTTAGCCTAATGTTTCCTAGAGTCCTTCCTATTGTAAAAGTGCTGAAGTTTAAATCCAAGAAAGGGAATGGCATCACATTGTAAAGAAAGTCAAAAACATCAAGTCACATATATTTGTTAAATTATTAGGTTAATGACCAGGAGTGATGAACTTCTGACACAGTTATCAATCTAAATGTCAGATGTAATTTACTATGTATATTATAATAGTAAAAACATTTTTTTTTAGTTACATTTAACAATAATGGCTACAATTGAACATTTTCAGGGGGAGGCAAAACACAATGACCTCAGTTCTTATGGTGGTCAAGTGAACCCAGAGACAGGGGCAGTAACCTTTCCCAGGAGAGTAGCCAGAAAAATAATGCATGACTTTGTAGGTCTTGAAAACAGCGATAAGGCAACCAGAGATGCCATGATGAACTTCAGCTTCTACTTATGTATTGGCAACATGGATGAAGCATTTAAGGCTATCAAACTAATTAAAAGGTTCGTCATCACTCTTTTTTGTAGAGCTATTAGTTGATTGGGTTTCTCCCCTTTTATTTATAAAAGTATTGTTTAATCACTGTGTAATCTTATTTACTTTAGTGAATCTGTCTGGGAGAACATGGCTAAAATGTGTGTGAAAAGTCGACGGCTGGACGTGGCCAGTGTGTGCCTGGGAAATATGGGCCATGCTAGAGGGGCCAAGGCTCTAAGAGAAGCCATTGCTAGAGAACCTGAACTTGATGCCAAAGTAGCAGTTTTAGCCATTCAATTAGGACTATATGTGAGTTACTCTTTTTTTCATAGAGATGCCATGAAAAATAGTTTGTATTTTTTATTGACTTTTTTTTTTTTTTAAAGTTTTAAAGTTGCCATCATTGTAATAGTTGTGTTGTTTTTTTTTATTCTTTATAGGAAGATGCAGAAAGATTGCTTAAAAACTGCAAACGTTATGATCTGTTAAATGAGTTTTATCAAAATAGAGGCGAATGGCAAAGGGTAAACTTTTTTTTTTAAAATCATTTATATTTGAGTTTATTTGGGGGTTTTTTTGTTATTTTTTTAAGTTTTTGTCTAATGCTTGACATTTATTCCAGGCTCTAGAAACTGCAGAAATGTATGATCGCATACATTTGAGAACAACGTTTTACAACTACGCCAGATATTTAGAGGAGCAAGGAGATTTCCAAGCAGCTATTCCAAAGTAGGGAACACAAAATTGTCTTTATGGTCACTTGAGTTTTCTTATATTTACTTCTGTCCTTATTTTTTTTTTGTAGCTGTCCAAATGTAAAGAAGTATATGTTAACCAACAACTTTTTTTCTACTCTAGCTATGAAAAGTCTGAAACATACAAGTTTGAAATTCCTCGAATGTTGCTGGATGATACTGACCAATTAGAGTTGTACATAAGCAAAAGTCAGGATAAGTGAGTAGTTTCCCTTTTGATAACATTGAGAACATACCTATATATCATCTAGTTTACTAGGATATCAACATGAGCATCTATAAAATAGGGCACTTGTATCTCAATTAGTTTAAAAGCAATGAAAATAGTATAAAAATATAGGCTTTATTTCTATTTCTCATGTTACACAGAACATTGAACCGTTGGTGGGCCCAGTATATGGAAAGTGTGGGGGACATGGAGACAGCTATACAGTACTATGAGAAGGCTGAAGACAATTTCTCATTGGTCAGAGTGTACAGTTTTTGTGATAAAATTGACAAGGTACCAGTATTGTTTAGTAACACTAAAAAAGTATTGTAGGCCTATAGTTTCCTTTTCAAATTGTTTTAATCGCAAAAGACTAAATATACATTTCTTTTGAAGAAGTTGTTTAAAAATCCAATGATTCTGTCCATCAATATACATATAGTAATTAATTTTATATGTCTGCCTTATATATAATCCTTTAGGCAGCAGAAATCTGTGATACAACCAAAGACTTGGCTGCATGTTATTATTTAGCCAGGCAATATGAAAATCAGGGTCAAATCAAGGAAGCCATTGCCTTTTTTCAAAAGGCAAAAGCATATGGCAGTGCAATACGGTTATGTAAGGTATGTGGCATTTAGTATTAATTATAATGTATTGAATGGTTGTTTTCATTATTATATTCTTAATAACCTATTCAAGAAAGAAGATGGAAATGTTTTTTTTATTATTAGAAATTTTGTGTCCTTATATTTATATAGGATACTAATTACATTTATATAGCACTGTTAATGAATATACTCTGTAAGCTCAAGGCCCTTTTAGAAAGCATAAAAGATATTTTAAAGTACTGAACTAATATTGTTTTGCATAGACTAAGTAGAAAATGTTTATTTTAGGAACATGGCTATGAAGATCAATTGCTTAATTCAGCACTTGTTGGTAGGCCTGAAGACATAATGGAAGCAGCCAGGTACTATGAAACTAAGCCAGGTCAAGAGAGTAAAGCAGTCATGCTGTATCATAAGGTGACTTACGTTTATTTACATTCTATTCCATTTATGAGCAATTTATATATAATCAAGGAATATAAATTACTTATAATTTAAATTTATGAAGATAAAAACTGAGTTAATATTTTTTTTCAAATAGTAGGTAAGTAGGCCTTAGTAACCTTAGAGGGAAAAGAAGGGGGAACTATTTAACTGTAAAGTTTTTACTTCGTTGCAAAGTGGCTCATGTTAACATTGTAAAATTTATTAAAAGAAACTCTTTCAAAACCTAATTATGTTTTAGAAGTAGAAAAAGAAATAAGGATTTAAAGCCACAAGAAGTGATTCACCAGATGAACCATAGTTGATTTACAATTAAGGGCAACAAACACAGTAATAGGATCTGTTTTTGTAATGATTGGTTAACTAGGTGCTTATTTGACCAGAACAAGGGCCAAACATTTTTACTTTTCCTAATAAATGTTTTGCACCCATTTTAACATTGTGAGCTAAATATTTTACTTTAATGCTTGTTATATAATTATAAGCCAAACATTCATGATGTAAAAATAGATTTATTTTTTTTGGTAGTACTGCCTTCCATCATAACATTATTCTATTTTTATTTTTAAGGTAACTAACATTGTTATGACTGAAGCCAAGTCACATTTAATCACATTCCTTAAATCTCTGTTTGTGTCCAGGCTGGCAATTACTCTAAAGCTCTTGAGTTGGCATTCACTACCAGACAGTTTGACTCACTCCAACAGATGTCCAGTGAATTGGATGACAGAGCTGACCCAGAAATATTACAAAAATGTGCAGAATTCTTCTTGGAAAATGGCCAGTTTGATAAAGCTGTAGACATGTTAGCCATTGGGAAAAAAGTAATTGAATATTATCTTATTTCTTTTAAGTATGAAAATTAATTTTAAGTAAAACAATTAAAACTAGGTTAGTTTGCTAAGGACAAAGAAATGCTGAAGGCTGAAAAATTAGTTCGTTTGTCTGAAATTACACTTGTAAGCATAGATGCTTGCCAAATCTGGACATATTGATTTTGTTGAAAGCTCATCAACAGAGAACACACTTTCATTCATTTTATACCAAAGGTTAGAAAACAAGGCAGTTTGATAACATCAGTAAATCTAATAGCAAGAAGATAACTATGAGCATACATATAACAGACAAAAATACTTAATAAATGTTTTGAAAAATTACCTACATTGCTTGCATTAAAAAATTAAGAATGTCTTCCAGTTTGATGGGGTAAATTAAAATGAGTGATGCTACTGTCTAAAGTAAAAGTTTATTAGTTTATTCAATCAGTCTTTACCTCTCTCTTCCTCATCAACTAATTCCAGTAGGCTGTTTTATAACTAATTTAAATATTAAAAGGTTTTGAAAGTGACTTTTCTATGTTATGTTTTTTCCTGAATTTCTTTTTAAAATATTTATATATATATATATATAAACAATTTTATGTAAAAAAAAAATGAGTATAATTTTTTTCTCAGTACTGGGAGGCCATTAAAATCTGCATGGATCAAACTGTAGAAATAACTGAAGATTTGGCTGAAAAGCTGACCCCCGACAAAGATTTCGACAATGCAGCACGCCTGAAGTTGTTGGAGGCCATTGCTGAAGTGTGTATGCATCAAGGGGCTTATCACCTTGCTACTAAAAAATTTACTCAAGCTGGAAACAAAATCAAGGTAGAGACAATTTCTATCATATATTAGGATTACCAATTTCTTTAGCCAATATTTAAAGATGGTGTTATGTGGCTAGCACAATGGTCACCTGTTTAAATGGCTCCCACAAGGGTCTCCACTCAATAAATAATGTTAACCTGCTTATATTAACCAAATGAAAAACTTTAATATTTCCAGGCTATGAAAGCACTCCTGAAGTCTGGTGACACAGAGAAGATAGTGTTCTTTGCTGGAGTCTCTAGGCAAAAAGAAATCTATGTCATGGCAGCAAACTACCTCCAGTCATTGGACTGGAGAAAAGAACCAGAAATTATGAAAAATATTATTGCCTTTTATAACAAAGGAAGAGCTCTGGATGCCTTGGCTTCTTTCTATGATGCTTGTGCTCAGGTATGTCCAAAGTCCATTAATGTATCAAAACCTTGTTATCTTATTAATATTATATGGACAATTTTTAACTATACTTAATTGTTATCCATGTGTGTTGAATTTTGTATGTCAAGTGTGTATATTTGAAAAACTCATCAACATCATCCAACTCCATTTGAGTGAGGGCATGAGAGGCTCAAATCCTCTCTTGCAAAGCCCTGGAGAGAAACTTTGCTGTTTTGCATAGAGCATACATTTCACCATACAGCTAGAGAATTTGTAGTTTCCCAGACCTGTTGAGACAGAGATCAGCAAGTCTGGGGCAGTCAAACAGAATATGAGACATGCAACGGAACAAAATATTGGGCTAATGCTGAAACCAGTACATTTTTGTATCACCACTGACTAAACCAATAGTCACACTTTTTAGACATGCCTAAACCTCCAATCCTATAGTCTGTTTGTGTCAATCAAGTTTCATCCCATTGCTATCCTAGGTGGAGATTGATGAGTACCAGAACTATCACAAAGCTTTAGGAGCTCTGGGCGAGGCCTACAAATGTTTGACAAAAGCTAAAATGGATGATAGCATGCAGCAGGAGGAAAAATTGGAGGCCCTTAAAAACAAAATGACTCTCATTAAAAGATTCTCAACTGCAAAGAGGTAAGAAAATCCAATTTATTTTACATTTGTTCTTATTATAACAAATCATTGTGTTCCTACCCAGGCATCTGTTTGTCATTGTCTTAGAAAGTATAGAAAGTTTTGCTAATTAGCCATGAAGGTAATGGATACGTTTAGTTTTTTGAAAGAACATTTTTAACTTATATTAAGATAATTTTGTGAAAGTTTGATTCTATTTCTACAATCTTGTATTTCTATGAAAAGAAAACTTTATTGATTCATATGTAAGAAAAATGTAGAGTTTTAGGCTCTAGAATCATCTTAGCCACATCTCGATTAGGTTTTCTTTGTATTTAGATCATATCAAGAGAACCCAGAAGAAGCAATCAAACAGTGTCAGGTGTTGCTCGAAGAAAAAGATTTAGATTCTGCTGTCAGGATTGGGGACATTTATGGCTTTATCATTGAACATTTTGCTTCTAAGGAAAGATGGAAAGCAGTAAGTGCTTACAATATTGCAGATAAGCATTCAAATATATTTACCTTTATATGTTATTGTTTTGATAGCCCATGAAATGACTTGAAACTCTACAATGTGATATAAAGTGTGTATATTGTCATAAAACTAGTTCATTTTGCTGATAAATACAAAAAATCTTTAAATTTGGTCTTGATGTCTTTAAGCTACTTATGCTACATTGTAGACCATTGTAAAAAAGAATAAGTGAAAATTTGCTGATTCATTTATAATTTTATAGACCAATGAATGTATCTTAAAGAAAACACATTTAGCTTTTATCTCTAACAGATATTACATTTGTAGTCATTGTAATGTTTCAGTCTAGAAGCAGCAAATTATTTATAAATCTTGATCTATTGTGCTGAAATATATTTTTGATCAAAGATTAAATTATGACTTGTATGGATGACATTCATAACTTAGAAAAACAAAATGATCAGAATCTGTGTTTACACTCTGTTGCTTATCCTATTTATTGGTCACATGCAGTACACTAATAGCTCTCATTGACTATTTGCTCTTAATGTTTTTAATGTAGCTTACAACACTGAAGTAATTAGTGCTTGATATTTGAATGCCTCATTGAAAGTCTTTCAGAAATATATATCAATAAGAGATTTTTCTTCTTTATAATCACTTGGGTCTATGAAATAAGCCATTGTCTTTGAGGTTGATGATTAAAAGAGAATGCAATATTTTACTGAATATGAAGACCCAACCATTAACAACAACACAACATATTATGACACATCTAAATCAGATGAAACTTTTAAGTCCTACCAGAGGTCAGCATTCCTTATTCTCAAAACCTTTCTTCAATAAAAGCTTTTCTTTGGAAATTTGTTTTTGGACAGATTTTCCCTTTCATAAACTAGATTCTGTGTTCTACTCTAAGCCAGTAAGAGTAGGCTGATATCTAGTTGCTCCTCAAAGCATTACTGGGGAGCAGCTCTGTTACAGAATCATTAATGAAGTAATGATCATTAATGAAGTAATGTCTTTGGCTGGAGGTGTACCAATTATCAAAATGGATTATAATTTTTAAAACATTGAATAATAGATTCATTATACAAGTTAACGCATTATTGCTTATACAAGTTTCATTTAATGTTTCAGGCGCACACATACCTGGAAGAACTTCAACGTCGTCTGCCTGGAATTCAGTTGGGCTTTTATGTCAGTATGAAAACAATTGAAGCCATTCACAGTGCTTTAGCTTTACCCATGGACCGCAGTTTAAAATCAGATCGCTTAAATGGTTTCCGAGTGGGAGACCATGATGAAGATCTTTCTGAGTTTGTAGAAGAAGAAATAATAGATGACTCATACAGCGCAGGAGACAAAATATGATCAGTAAGGATTTGTTTCTGTCTAATCATTGCAGATGTTTGTTTTTTTATATTTCATTGAGTGTACATAAACTCAAACAGACAATGTTTTAGATTTTAACAAGAAATATTGAATCATCACAATACTAAATAAATTCCAAAGTCTTCTACATTTGAAGTCTGTCCTGTTCATGTCAGTTTCCAAATTGTTAGTTTTGTTGTTTTTTTTTCTTTTGAACTGTATTCTTAGTTTCTTTTTATAAGAAATTTCATACAGATGTACACTCACACAGATACATGGTAATGTCACGAATTGAAGTGTTCAATGAAGTCAACAAAACGCACCTTTTTCTCTAAACCTTGTCTGTTGTATACATTTTTTATTTCTCCTAGTTCAGAATAAGACAAAACTTTTTTTTTGTTTACTTCAGGCAAAAGATAACTCTATTTATACAATATGTCATCATAATCTAACGTAAAATAATGCATATGAAATTGTTTTAAATGTCAAATATAACCATTTTTTATGTAAATGAAACATGTTTCATATAAACTTATCAAATAGTAAGCACCTATAAATTCTTATTTTATTTAAGACATACATTTAGCAATAGGATGCTGATTCTGTTTGGTTGTCGAAGTATTTCATGTTCATTATTTTCTTTAGTCACATTCAACTCATATGTCATAAATTTCATTTTAAAAAAAAAAAGAATAGTCTTTTATAAATGTTTGTTGTATGTTGTATATTCAAATTGTGTTTATTATTTTTTAAGAGAGGAAAAAGAGGGCTTAATTTAAGTCTACATTTCAAATTATTATAATTCATTGTGCTGTCATGTACACAGTTCAGTGGTTGGTAACATTAAAACAATAGTATTAATTGATATGATTATAGAAATGCAGAAGATGAGACACTTTCTTCTTCACAGAAAATGTCAGTAAAAATTATTCAATTCTTGCATAATTCTTCAGAAGACTTCTGTTTATCTTCATACAAAACACTTCAAAAGACTTCTGTTTAACTGTTTCTACAATGTTACAGATAGATACAAAAACTTAATGACTTTGTGTACATCTGTTGTTAACATCATAAAACTTTATAGTGCAAACTAAAATAAAAGAACAAACAAAATAACGCAAAATCATTATTGTTCAAGAGTTTTATTTGTCATATATATATATATGTCTATAAGAAAGTAGTGAACTTCTATAAAACACATAAATACTGGTTTTAAAAAAAAAAATGATCTTTGAAAAATAATTTAATGATTGTTGTACGGGATTAAGCAGCATAATCTCAAAAATAGATTTATTATGGAAATGCTCAACTTAAAAAAAAATGATTAAGTTAAGCAAAATTTCAACATGTAATCACTTAGGCCTGAGTGTTTAATAATACTTTTGATCCCAAAAAGAAGACAAAAATTTGTTCACAGTCATACAAACAATTCATTCAATCTACAAAACTTTCACAGCATAAAGTGTTACACATTTATGTAGTTTTCAAATATTTACAGAAAAATGCCCCAAAAGAAATAAATGTAGAATAATGGTCTACTCTTCTGGACTAGACATTTCCAACCAATTGTTCACAACTCTATTGGGTTGGAAGGGATTGTGTGGACCAAGGAACAAATCTTTTAAAGACACTGGGTGTCATTACTTATTAAATGAACACTTAAAATCCCATACAACTATCTACTTTCTTCAAGCATTGGAGCCAAAAGAAGTGTAGTAAGGGGGGAGGGGTATTTTTGACGGGAAATTCACTTATTAAGTTTTTGTACACATTAAAAGGTAGCAGCAACTGACAAAAATGTAGAGAATACTATCCCCAAATGCAAAGAGTTATGAAATAGGAATGTGCTATTAGACAGAAACTACTCAAAATTTAGACCGACAAGCCCAAAATTTTTCTGACCAGGGTAAAGAAAGTGTGCATGTTCATCCATTTTAGACAAAAAGAACAACTTGTTTTTTTTCACTTTACTATACCAGTACTATGATATATATAATATACACACACACACACCGGAAAAAAAAGTTTAAATAAGTTAGAACATTTCATGAACCCATATTGCAAACTATGGATGGCTGCCCGGTTGTGTAGTATGTGTTGGGCTAAAATGTAATATTCTTTAATTCTGAGGGAACATGAAAAGTCAAATTCCTACCTAACACCATGATATTGACATGCTTAGCAGAACTGAGTGATAGTGACATGAAGAGATTAGTCAACTAGTTCTACTCAAAGGCTATAACCATAATCTCTATAGCTAAAAAGGTATTCAAAAATATGAAGCTATTTTTCTCATATCTATACATACAAGTGTCTGATACCTACTTGTACACAAAAAAAAGATTTTTTATAAAAGTTTTGTAAATTAAAATAGTTGCTCTATATTACCGTATTTTTGCGCATATACCCTGCATTCATGTATAACCCACACACCTGTATACCCTGCACAAATTACAAAATAAGTTAAAAAAAATAATTGTATAACCCGCAACTTTTTATGCCTCGCATGTGCAAAGTGTGATTTGTCTAGTCATAATTGATTACTTGCATATAAAAGATTCTCTACCGCATTGGTACCAGGGGTGGACTGGCTATCTTATCTTATTTTATATAATACAGACGTTACTTCAAAAAAGATGATTACGTCCTACACATCATGCATTTAGTCATGCATATTAATCAATGATCTAAATTCTGACAAGTCACTGGTTTTCCGGGCTAGCTCAGGCAACCCATTCCTTGCACTAAAAGTGCTAGGGAAGAAGGAGCATGTTACGTGCGCATGTTAGTATAAATGTTAAATGGTGCGAATGCGTGTTGAAAGGAGAGGAGAACCAAAATGGAGGAATAGAAACGAAAGAGTGTTCTAGTGTTCATGGAAATTAAATGAGTTCTCAACGATGACGTTGTTGTTTTAGTGTTAATGTATTGTTCAAAGAGTCTCATCTTAGAAAGGAACGTAACAGAGCATTTGTACAAATTTGTCCTAGCATATGGAACGAGGAATTTGCCTTTATCTTTGTATTTTATTAGTATAGAGTATAGAGTATTTTATTAAATTTTGTTTTTGTATTTGATTATGGTTCAGTGTTTTATGTATAATCGCTATATGGGCAATGGGGCAGAGGCCCGCTGGTACGGTGCCTAAATGTGCTGGTGGGGCTGCCAAATGGGCCACTTTAAATGTCAGTACGTCCCGTTAATGTAATTGGCCTCACATTACATTTTATAAAATATAAAATGACTTTACTGTGTAATACTAGTAACATATTCCATAATAATGGATTCCCTTATACCCCTATAACATGCTTCTGTGATTTTTAATCCTCTATTAACACTAAAGAGATGAAAAAACAATATAAGACCTATATTTTTATAGTTTTAAAAAGTCAAACTAGTGTGAATAAATCACAATCATTATTTAAGCAGCAGAAAGAGTTCAAAATCCTAGAGCATCGAAACAACACTCCAGAGAGCATAACAAACAGGCAGCCATCTATCCATATAATGTAATAGAGTAATTAAGATTATAATTGTGTTGAAGTTTTATTGTATTACAAACTGAGATTTCCTATCGCCTCAAAATCTATTTACATGTAGAAATACAACACATTATTAAAACCCAACTTTGCATAAATCCATTCAGTTTTATGCATATCATATACAATCAAGTTCTGAGCCGAATAGTATAATAATGCCCAGGCTGATTTTGACACACAGTCTGCCACTGATCGGTACCATTGTTTTCTTTAAGTTTATAATGAAATGTTCATAACGCTTTGCAATGTACACTTCACAACCACACAGCTAGCTATAGGACGTATAGACCATAGTTTCTGTAATGCTATGTTTATGAGTAAAATAAATATTGTAAACCCTGGACAGCAGCCATTCCTTTGTAAAAACTTGTATAACCCACAGGTTATATGCAGAAGGTTCTGAAGGTTGTCATTGTCAGAATTGGTAATGGATATAAGCACACTACTACCTATAAAATCCTTCCTAATGGCATGCATCTCAAATAGCCTCTTACAACCAGTACAACTTCTGGCCTTCATGTGTGGCTTAGATATTGACATTAGAGGAATTGTTTTCACTAACAGGAGAAATGGCCAAGGCGAGTAACTGGCGCCTAAACTATTATGCTTCGGGGGGGGGGGGGGGGGGGGGGGGGCGCTTGTTAGCCATGGCTGGCTACCCACCTAGGAGAAGGAAAACTCTGAATTCAAACCTCTGTGGGTGGGATTGTTCTGACCAGAGCTAATGCCTAGGCATTCATCTCATTTTCATGAGGTGATCCATTGTCATATATATGCCCAAAAATACGTAATTATAAATAACATGGTTTGGAAATTTTAAATACTTTAACAAGATAAAATAGGTTCCTTTTTTTTATGACAGTTTAGCCATGGGTGTTGTATGGTTGAAGTAATTATGAGCCTTTTTGAAGCTTAAGATTGTATGTCTTTCACACACCCCGATACAAATAATGAGCCTTTTCTTTCAATAATATCACTATGAAATACCTTATATATTTGTTTATTTGTTTGTTTTTAGTCCAACAAAGTCTGTGAAGAAAATCAGGAAGATTAAAATTAAATTTTATTTTGTAGTGTTTTTTTGTAACATCAATATCAAAGCAAATCTATGTATGGATAGTGTTTGTTATGTGTAGACAGACTTTGTACCAACAAAGAAAGGCTTATCATAATTTTGTGCTATATAAATGATTTGATTATTCTCATAATTTGTATTATTTATTTATGTGTTAAAGTAAAATTTTAGTTATTTTAAAGCAGATAACAATAAATTATTTGTGTTTAAAACTAAGCAAATTAGAATTCATTTGACAGATCATGCATACCTAATTCTGGAAGTAGAAACAATTTAGGCAATAAATACAGCTTTACTGGAGATCGCATTAAGTTAAATTCTAAAAAAAAACATACTGACACACTGACAAATCAAAGAAGTAGGTAGCTCCTACTGTTGCAGTGCTACAATGAATGTGTGAGAGCAAAAACTTGAATGTTGACAGAGGACTAAGAATGACTCTCATAATTGTGGACATGGACTTTATGTTAATAAATATGCTAATTTTGTTTTGGTTTGACATTTGTTATGTGGGGAAACAACCCAGCAAACACCAAATCAAGCAGGAAATCAAACAATGCATATGGGGCTGGATTGGACAAACAAAGCGAAGGACAAGGGCAAATATTGCAAAGCTCTGGACTGGAACCCACAGGGAAAGCATAAAAGGCTGGGAGAAAGAAGCAAAATCACTAGAACAAGGAACAAAGATGGCAGGCTAGGACACAACTGAGGGGAATTGCCCAGAACAAAGTTCATTATCTAAGTAATGTTGCAGTCCAAAGTCAAGTATAGTCAATTATGCTGAGCATGTTTCTTAAAGTTATGATCTTGTCTTGTTTACTCTTGTTTTACAACCTTAGTACTACTATTTAATCAGATGTCTAAGTCTGTCAATCAATTTGATTCACATCAAGGTGCACCAAAAGAAGTTTGTGCTATCACAGAGTGCTGCAAGGTGTGAATCAGGAGTGACAATGAATATGTAGCTTTTTTAAAATCTAACTACAGTAACATCACATGTCACTTATGTAAATAACACTTTTTCAATAGTATCTTACAAGCAGTGTTAATCTAATAATAAAGTACTCTGTGTTTATTATAATAAAAAAAAAGCAACAACAAGAACAGACTCAGAAGAGCTCTTGGACAACTCAATAAATAGCTGCACCTATTATCCTATATCTTGTTATCATAGGAGGTATTAGAGAGCCAATATAACACAGACTAAATGTCAATAAAAAAAGGTAATTAACAAAAACTGATTGCATTAAAAACAAAGCTAAACCAAAGAAAAACAAAATAGATACAAAAATGTATATCATAATGAATTGTAAGTAAAATCAATACTTGAAAGACTAGGCTGGACACTCATGGGCTATCCTGTACATGAGAATTTCTTTACCAGCTTTATGCCAATAGCAGAAGGCAATCACAATAAGTATATGCCATAACTGATGACTGGATCCAATAAAGTCAAATTTACCTGGAGATAAAATTGTTAAAATTCAAATATATATCACATAAGGGTAGTATAGTATCCAAAGACGCCTTATTTTTCAAGGGAAATCGATAAACATCTGGCCAGGGCCAGTAGCGCTTTTGGACGCCTTCAGGTGAGAGTCTGGCGGAATAAATCGCTCCGCCTGCCTACAAAAATCAATGTCTACCAGGCGGAGGTTCTCTCAACCCTTTTATATGAATCTAAGACATGGACACTATACAGAAAACAACTGAACTAAGACTACTTGAGCGCTTTCACCAAAGATGCTTGCGCTCCATCATGGACATACGGTGGCAAGACCGCACTACAAACAGTGATGTCCTTGCAAACGCCAGTATGGACAGTACAGAAGGACTTCTTATGGTCAGCTGACATAGAAGAGAGCACCTGGTTGCATGTGGCCTCAGTATGAGACAGCCGAAAGTCACTCACAAAGGCTGCGGAATACACATTTGAAACCAAATGACAATCTGCTGCTGAGGACAGACGCAGATGGCGAAAAGAAAATTTTAATCGACCACCTGCACACAATGGTTATGCTTGCCCTATGTGTGGCAAAATATGTAGGTCACAGCTGGGGCGCCATGGGAAATACTGCATTCCTCACTGATCTGATTTATAGATATTACCTTAAAAAATAAAAAGAAGACAATCTTGTAACTTTCAAATAATTTAACCAATATGACAAACTTTTCATAGCATGGGATAACCATCACTAGAATATCTGAAAGTTTGTTTCTTTTCTAAATATAAAAATCTCTCTCTCTCTCTGAATGGAAAAATATCTTTAAGTTTTTGAAAGTAAAATAGTTTATTCACTGTATTTAAAAAAAAAGAAAAAAAAAAAAGGAAGTAACAAAGATCTCCATTTTTGTCAATATTGTCAATGCTAACAACCAAATGTATAACTAGTTATAGATACAGACCTGGAAAGATTCTCTCTGGAAATTTTGTTATGTAAAATGAAAAGGCCAGACTGCCAAGCATGTACATCATGGTGACCTTGGGTATAAACATCTGTAAATGATTCAATAAATATCAAGATCATAATACTCATTATATATATATAATATATATATATATACTAGACATATATTTCCCACTGCCTGCGGGTCTTAATTTGCATATCACTGTCGATATAGTCACTGAAAGTAATATAATATTCGCTATAAGAAAGCAAATGCGTGAATTTAAAAAATAGTTAGGGTTAGGGAATGAATGAATGGGACTATTAAAATGCATGTCAACATGGAAGCAAACAAATGTATGAAAAATGATTTAGAAACACAAAATTTGAGGGTTAATTTGATTAAAATATGAAATGAATGGACTTTATTTTGTATGTTAATGTGATAAAGTATAAAGTAGATCTCTTTGAATTAGATCTAGAACTAGAGATCTAGACTGTCTAGAGTCTAGACTTAGATGTCGGCTTCGATAGATGAATGGGATTATAAAGTACATCAGGACTTCTAACTTCGCAGATATAAGGAACGAAATTATGTAAAAATGCTTTTGAAAGACAAATTTGATATTTAATTTTATTAAATAATGAAATCAAAAGACTATATTTTGTAATTTTCATGTGTCAAAGTAAAAACTATCTGCGCAAAGTGTAGTTCTTAAAATTAGATCTAGATCTAGATCCTTTCAATCTTTTCTCATGTAAACATGGTAAACATGGCCTAGATCCATAAAATACTAATATTTAAATAGAGTTGCGCAACTTATTTTTTTAGGGTATTACGTTTGTTTTAGGGCTACTATACAAACGTTATGGTTCCAGTTAGTACCCAAGTTTTATCAAGATTGGTGAACGGTTTTGATTTCTATGAGGGACATACATACATATGTGTATGTTCTGCCATATTCCGTTTTAAAATCTAACATTCATTAATTTTTAAGATAAAAACAATTGCTCGATAAGTTGCATAAAGGAGGTATTGTCTTTTTAAAAAGTATTTAATGTTTTTCCTGTATATATATATATATATATATATATATATATATACAGGGTGCGTCAAAAATATGTATACACACTTTGAACTGTCATATATACAATTTATTTACTGTCTACAATGCTAAATTTCTGAACATGGAAAGCTTAATGTCACCACATTTTGTATTTTGAATGTTACTTTACAGAATTACACCAAAATAGCAAGTAGATTATAAAATTACCAGAATTACACCAAAATAGCAACTAGTTTATAAAATTACCATCTCATCTAACTTACTATTAAAAATATAAATTGTATATTAATAATACAAAGCAACAAAAACTTAATTGAAAATATAATATATATTATATATGTAACATAATTATTTATATAAAATTACTAGTAGCCATTTATGCGTTTTTTTTCTGTCTTACAGTTGTATGTCATAGTTGGATTTGAAAGCATGTTCTTTTTTTTTATAAATTAAGCATGCATCAACAGTGTAAATCTGTAACTTTAAATGATTTTGTCGATTTTCAAACATTCAAAGACAAAAAAAAAGAAGCAATTTGAGTTACACTACAAACTTTTTGAAGACAAATAACTCAAAAAAAAAAAGGTCAAGTTATAAGTTATAATCATGAATAAGCCACCAACCTGTACAATATGTGAAGAAATTCCGCCATTAAGATAAATCCAATGTACAGTTGGAATAATGCCATAAGCTGTGAGTCCAACGTAAAGAGCCATTCTGGTGTAGAACCACTTGTGTGAGAAAAAATGTGGATGGAGATTGAATATCAGAATGCATGCAGAGAGCACAGTGATAGATATCATATAGAGATCTCTCCAGATCTGAAAAGTGATTAGACAATAAAGCATAGTTAAAAAAAATAAAAAAATTTCTTACTAAATCTCATACTTTTTAAACATTTTTTTTAATGTTTATATCAAGCCACTCTGTCTGGTAAAAAGTTTGAACACTGTATTTCTTCCACACCCATTCTTGGATCATGTTGAAACTTTTCACAATTATTCATTGGTGAAGACAATATATGTAACAATTTAAAAATACAACCAATCAGTCAATTCATTACTGGTAATAATAAAATACTTTTTTCATACTGACAATGGAAATTAATTCTTCAGTATTCAGAAATAAGGCTAAATATGTGGTTTTATAATTGTACGTTTTTTTCTCACACACCCATACTCGGATTAAGTTGACACTTTAAACAATTATTTATTGTACCTAACAAAACATTAGTTTATCAAAACATTAACCAATTAATTATAAGTAATTAATTAGTTTGTTTGATATTTAAAAAGGGAGATAACTGCTACATTGATGAGAGATATGACTGTAAATGTGGACTTCTTCCCTAAGTATATTATATATTTTTTTGCTTATGAGTTAGGTGACTGGAATTAATAATGTCATCTCTATTTTATCTTTTTTTTTATTTCTATTTTTACAAAACAACTAGTAAGACAACCTCATATGATTGTTTGGGGAATAAATGTATATACTTTAAACTACAGTTGTTTGGGTGTGGATGGACATTAATTAGTCAGAAAAGGAAAGACATGCAACAGTGATTACAACACACTTACAGAAAGACAATAAAAAGCATAATGTACAGCAGGGAGGTAACATCCAATAATACCAAAGGTCACTCCTGTCATGTCAAGTGCCAACCATCTCCTACTAGCTCTTTCAGAGTGACAGCAGAATATGTGGAAGCCAGTCGAGCACAGCATGCAGAACTGAAATAGAACAAGTAAAATATTTATATTTTATTTTAAAACAAAGCTTATAGGATGCATAATTGTATCAATTATTTTCACTCAATCATGTAATAAATTGTAATAAATATAAAACAATGTGTGATTGCAAACATTTTACGGGTGGGGGGGGGGGGGATCTCCAGTAGAAGGTTTCAGTGCTGGCTTTTCAAAAGCATTTCTTTAAAATGTTCCTTGACTTGAATTTAAAAATAATGTCAAAAAAAAAAAAATTCTATTGGTTAGTTTTTTTGGCCAGAATTTTCTTAGATTTTGAATCTGCAGACAAAATTTTTAAATATATTATAAATAGAATGAATCTCAAAATTTTGCTTTGTTAATCATTGAAAGCTGCCCTAATCTTAATCAGCCAATATGTGGACTTACCTGTAAATGATGATAACCTGGTTTTAATAGAAATGCAATGTAACCGTAAAATTCCCAAACAGAAAATCAGCATATCTCTTATAATAAATAGTACATCAGTAGTCATTCCATTATATGTTAATGGGATGATTGATTTTCTAATTTGTCATATACTACTCTTATTTCTCTGAGTTTAAATGTAAACTTATAGTAATAACACTTACCATGAAACAACTTAATCCAATAGTTAAAATAATATGGTCTGACAAGGAGCCATTCATGCTTGGCAATGCAATGATATTGTCGTAAAGGATTAGAAGTAAGAACACAAAGAAGCCCATAAAATGAGTCCAAATATTCATTGTTTCATTGGTCCAAAACAGCAAACTGAAAGAGAGTGTAAAATCAGAGATGAAAAAAAAATGATATACATTTAATGAGCGGACAATTAGTGCCACCAAAAATTATGTCCCATGATTTTATTGCATGAAAATTAGTTGGTTTAAGTTTTCATATCAAAGCCCTGTTTATCTAAAAGTCTAAGAGAAGGATACTAATTCCCAGCCAAGCATAAGTTGGTAACTCTTCCTTTCCATATTCCCACACAACTTTCAACAACCATTAGCATAATATATTCAATTCCAATGTAGATAAAGAGAGAATAGTACTTGCATAAAATGTATAGCTGGTAGAATGGTTTCCAGAAAAAAATAATTTAAAGTATAGCAAAGTAATATATATGTGCTGCAGCACTAACCTTTTCATACACATATTGAAGGGAAGCAAAGATCTGTAGCCATGAACAACGTAAGGGTTTCCCCTAAGGAACTCTGGAACTTCATGGTACTTAAGTAAAACTAGTTCTTGTCCATCCAGATTGCAAAGCCCTGTCTGGCATGTTTCAAGCCCTTTTTTGTCAATCTCAATGTCCATAATGTGGTAGGAGTCATCTTCAAATTGAGTGGATGCCAGTAATGACCTGTTCTGGCGATTTTTGACTGAATCATAGCTACCAAAGGGTAATGCCATAATTGTTTACAGAGTCAGTCTAAATCAATAAGAGAAAGCATCTGATAAATCTCTTCAATGCAAAATGATAACTGATATAAAAACATTATTATTATAGATAAGCGCAATGGGTAATAGTTTCATTTATAAGAATAAAAATTGTATATCAAGATTATTATTGTCAATCCTTTTCCCCCTTCCAACTATAAGCAAAGGAAATAATATAACAGGCAATGAAATTAAGTAGAAAATTTAAGTTGAAGTTAAAATACAATAAATACTTTTTTTTAAAAAAAAAACTAATTTAGCTCTATGATATCATCTCAGCCTAACTCCGTGATATAGTGAAGTAAAATATTGAGACAAACTTTTTCATGTTTACTTACCACTGCTATTAACAGGTCTAAGTAAAACAAACAATGCCTATGAAAAAAATAATAAAAATGAGAATCAAATGTTTTGTTTAATGATTCTTCTTCATTTAAAAATGATTCTTAATAATATATTTATGAAATAGTTGCAATTAAATAAATCACTGACAAAAATATATAATATAACATTTATTTATAAAAATATTTAAATTTAAAATAGGCCTATGCACTGTGAACGCGTAAAACACAAGTAATGTATATCAGTCAAATGACTTCAGCACTTAGGATGCTCTAAAATATAGATCTAGTATTTTATCTAGTAACTATTGATCCAAAATAGCTGTAGATAGTTTGGTGTAAAGATCTAAAGGACTGGAACTAATATTGTCTTCAGCTCTGGTCATCATATTACCCATAATACTTTTTGTAAAATGTTTTGTAGATATACATTGAAAGTGTACATGCTCAATTTTTTCTTTTAAACATTACTGACAATTTTTGGTTTGGTCTCTCTAGACAAAAATAGATCTAGATCTATGTATGTTTAATTTAAGTTCAAAGTCATAATAGACGTATGTGGAAATTTTTTGATTTTTCCAAAGAAGACATGTAATGATGTATGTCCAATGTATGTCAGAACTTTTTTATTTTTAAGCCTGATAATACAACGATTAAAGGTGAATGGCATATAGACTAAAATCTATCTCTAGCTTATAAACAGATGGTCATGTATTCACTGCCTGCAAATACTCAAAACACTGTGACTGTCCAATGATGAATTAAAATAAAATAAATGGTTACCTAAATCACAGACACTGATTTTTGTAGGCAGGCAGAGTGATTTATTCTGCCAAACTCTCGCCTGGGGGCGGCTGAAAGCACTACTGGCCCTGGCCAGATGGTTATCAACTTCCCTAGAAGTGGTTCTCTCAACCCTTCTATATGGATATGAGACATGGGTACTATACAGAAAGCAACTATGACTACTGGAATGCTTTCACCAAAGATGCTTGTACTCCATCATGGACGTATGGTGGCAAGACCCATTACAAACAGCAATGTCCTTGTAAACGCCAGTATGGACACTATAGAGGGACTTCTTATGGTTAGTTAGTTACGCTGGGCAGCCCAGGGCATGTATCTAGAATGGGGGACAAACATATGGCAAAAGCAGTCTTTTTTGGTAAGCTGAAAGGTGGTCAACATAACAGAGAAGCCCCACAGAAACACTTTAAAGACAAGCTTAGGCGCCAACTTGCTTTAACTAAAAAAGAAGATAGCACCTGGTTGCAGGAGGCTTCAGGATGAGAAAGATAGAGGTCACTTACAAAAGCTTCAGGATAGACAATTGAGACCAAAGAAAATCTGCTGCTGAGGACAGACGTAGATGGCAAAAAGAAAATCTAAATCAACCAACAGCAAACAAAGGATATGCCTGCGCTGGATGTGGCAAAATATGTAGGTTGCAGCTGGGGATGTGTAGCCATGGGAATACTGCATTTCTCATTAATCTTCGACTTGATATCCATGCATTTTTATGTATTTCAAAAACATCAAAATGAACAGACATTTTAATAACTAAGTTAATAACCCTTAGTCTTAATTGAACTTTACATAAAAATAGGTAAAATATCATTAAGATTTAATAAGATAGACCTACAGTAGGCTACAGTCTTATTTAGTCAAGTTAGTGTACAAAGTCACAGACTTCACGACTACTAGATCTAAAACTTCTTACTGTAACTGTAGTCTATGCTACTACAGCACACACAAAAATCCCAAAACATCATAGATAATAACTAATTAAGATATATAGATCTAAATCTATAAATTATTATTACTTTAATATATTATACTAGATTCTAGATCTAGTAATAAGTAAAGTCAAACTCAAAGTAACAGTAAAAAACAGTTACTTAGTTTAGTTAGATGATCTAGTTAGAATGTTAGATCTGACATAGTTACTACTGATCTAGAGATGATCTGACTTAATTTTTGTAATAATAGTTAATACTAATAATAGTACTAATACTAATTAATTTATAATTTTTACTAATACTAGTAAAACAAGATTTTGAAGATTCCAGTGACTTACACTACACGACTACAGTGAGTCAGTGACTACAGGGACACACGTCTTAGACTTAATAATTTAATTCTTAATCTATAATTATAAGTCTAGACTCTAGACTAGACAGTATACTGTAGAACCTACAGGCACTGTACTATCTGTAGGATTAAGGCAGACTCTTTATAACTTTGTATAATAGTATTATTAATTTATTATAGTTTATTTACCACTACTTATGGCACTTTATTATTATTACTACAGTATTATTATAGTATAGTATAACTAGCTTATTGGACGTCACCTGCCACAATAATTAGAGGTGTAATAATTTAGACGGTAATTTCCCTATATTATATAGATCTTAAATTCAGTCTAGATTAGATGTAGACTATAATACTAGATCTAGATAGTTTCTAGACTCTAGATTATACTTAATAATAGAGTCTAGATCAAGATCTTATTCTTATGAAGGCGTTCGTGTCTAAGCGACCAATCAATAAATGAAATACTACGAGTGAAAAATGCTGCCAACTTTAACCTATATGGAAAGCAGACTTCAATGACAATTGTGGCAACGCAGAGGACTCAGCATATCCGCAAAACTGAAAGTATACAGAGCTGTTCGTAGTTCTCCCGTCACTCTTATATGCATCAGAGTCCTTGACCCTATATTCCCGCCACATCAAAAAGTTCCACCTACGCTGTCTAAGGAGTATCCATAAAGACATTAAGTGCGTTGGTCCGACCACATATCAGACAAAGAAATCTTAAAGCTGTCCAACATGAACAGTGTCAATGCGACAGTAAAAACTTCGATGGGCGGGACATATAGTCCGCATGCCAGACAATCGCCTTCCCGACCGACTTCTGTACTGGGAGTTGCTCAGGGAGGTCAATACAAGCGCTAGATAGACACTCAAGAGCTCCTTCAAGGAGTGCGATATCGACATTCACGGCTGGGAAGCACTCGTTCTCGATCGCTCCTCAAAGCGTGAAGCTATGAGTCTCGAAATTTGAAGCAAGAATAGTGGCCAGTGTAAAAGAGCGCCGAAACAACAAAAAGCTGAGAGGAGAAGCAGGCCTATCTGAAACTGACCCAACCTAACCATGCCACGTGACGTAATCGGCCAGGTTTTTAAATATATAAATCAAGTAGGCCTATATGTGCGTTGTATGCAGGGCCGGATTAAGAACTCTTGGTGCCCTAGGCACAAAGTTCCACAAACCCACACGGGTGCCCCCTCTGCCCGAGCCCCGCCCGATCCTCCTCCTCCACTGACCGCTGGTAGGCCTATGTTCAATATTATCATTATTATGCAAAATACTAACAAAGAAAAACAGTTGTTAATACAAATGTTTGTGTAATAATTAATTATATAATTTGTATTACATTACTATCACTTATATTAAACCACAATAAGGTATTTCAGTATTAAAGTTATTAGTTAATTAATTTTGTAATAATAATAGACAAAAATACTGAAACTTTTTTAATAGATAAGAAGATGATTAAGATCATAAGAAAGTCGAAGAAAGGACACATTTACATTTTGAAGTTCTTTTTTCTAGATTTACGTCTGGCAAAGTTTTTGAGTACATCATCAAAGTTAATTTTGCGCAACAAGTCTGCCTCAATCATCAGCAGAGATAAGGAATCAAGCCTTTCTTGTTTCATTGTCGATCTATTTGGATTTTAGATACTGATTGGTTTATTTTATCTTCTTCATCTTTTTCATCATCTTCAGCAGACTGAAGTGTGTCACAACAAATTTCATTTTCAAGCACTAATGCTGTGTCAGGATTTGCAGAACGGCCTGAAGTAGACTTATCAAGAGGGTTGATGGTGTCAGTAAAATCCTGATTAACCTGTTGCTGAACTGAAACTAAATAATCCGTTATTTTTGGCTCTTAGCTTTCACAACAGAAACAGTATGTTCTTTTTGTTTAGCTAGTTTTCTCTTTTGTGCACCACTTAACTGAACACGTTTCATCTTGATTTTAATTAAATTAAGAATATATCAAAATATAAATTCTAATTTAATTTATTTTCGACAAATTAGCACTACTAACAATTGTTTTCACTAGTATAGCAGACTAAAACGGAAGCAATGAACGTAAATAGAGGCAAGAAGGAAGTGTCTCATTGTAGCCTATGTAACACCAATGAGTGTGGCGCCACTTCGCGGCCACTAACGAACGGGGAGTAAGCCTTCCATTAAGCCAATGGAAGACAACCTAGATTTCTTTTTAGAAAATTAGTTTCGTTCGTAACTTAATCGACCGATTTTTTTCGAGGACTTGTGGTGCCCCCAAAGCGCTTGGTGCCCTAGGCACGTGCCTTGTTTGCCTAATGGTTAATCCAGGCCTGGTTGTATGCACATGTTTATTTTACACTATAACTATATTTGCATATATTCTTTAACTTAATATGTAGAAAACCGTTTTGTTGTATAGGTTTCTTTTTAAATTATATTTTTATCTTTAAAGAATGTATTTACTAAGTCTATAAACTGCGCGAAACGTTTGGAATTATCATTTCTAAAATTCTTTAATCTTTATAATTGAAAAATTAATCACACAATAAAAATGGCTGCTTTGTGCGGTTTTCGCACTCGACTGTCATTTGGACTTATCAATGGTCCTGGGTTAAAACCTGCCCGCTCCTACACCCCATCGTCTAGCGAAAGGTTTGGACTAGGAAGTAAATTATATTCAATTCTGAAGGAACATCCCTACAGTACATGTATAAAGCATTTTACTAGCAAGCACAAGTTTGTGGTGGTTTCTTAACTTCTATAATATTTGCTAATGTAATAAATTTACTAAATCGGCAAATGAGAAAATAAAGATCTTCTTGAGTCTAAAGTTACTTTCATTAACCTGAAGAGTTCTACTTTCACCAAAGGCAAAAGTGTCATGCCGAAACGTTTAATTTCATAATATAAACTTGATAATCCAACTATATAAGAATAATGAGGACTGCATGTGCTCTAATACGGCACTCACAAATTTTAAATCATTGTAGAAGGTAGACTCTAGATTTACATTTATTGATATTCATCTCATTCAATTAATCTGATAATCATAATGATAATCTACCTGTCAGTCGGCTCAGTTACACCACTTACACTTACAGTACCTCACCTGGATTCGTCTCAGTCAATGTACCGTACTGTCAGTCAGTGCACTTACTCACAAAACTGAGAACTCACTTCACTCAGAGTAAAGACTACTATAAAGAGTACTCAGACTGTGAGACTGTCTTAACAGTCTTTTAATCATAAATAATGTCACTAATGACTTTTAAACAAATGTCTTAGAACTTCTTAACTTTTAAGACTAAACTTACATCAGACTCAGTTACAGATTACATTTGTCTCAATGTCGCGGTACTGCCACAACTGAGTTAACCTGACTATCATAAGTATCAATGCAGTTTGGTAAATTTAAAAATGGGAGGTGGGGATTTTCTACACTTTGTGTCAACGTTTCGGCAGATGGATGGAACCACTTCGTGAGTCGGATTTTTAGCATCACTGTTATAGACAATATATATATATATTTATAGCTTTTATATAGCGCTACTTTCATGCTTAAAGCATGCTCAGAGCGCTTTGGTCCAATCTCATTTGTGGGGGGACGGGGTATCTAGGAGTTGGTTTTCCGTGCTGCCTTTAGGCGCTCAGTAAACACAACTCTGCCCGAGCCGGGTGTCGAACCTCGAGCCCCCTTCTAGGTAGCCAAGCCAAGCTAATTTCAAGCGCACTTAGCCTCTCGACCACGCTTCCCACAATATATAATATAATATATTATTATACTTTATAATAGATTAGATACAGATACATGATTGTTCAATATTGCATTTAATTTTATATAGTAAGTAAAACTGCAGGCTGGATTTTCATTTTTTTGTGTGGAAGTGAAGCCACTAGTCACTAGATCAACAGTGCACAAATGTACTTCTAAATCTAAAAGCATGTTGTCAATGGGATGTATTGACAAGGGATGGCTTCTTGGTCGTGCAGTATGTGCACTGGACTGATGTTCAGATTTCTTGATGGTCCCAGGTTCATTCCCTGCTTGCTTCCATCCCCTGTTATCCTGCAGGAGGTTTGGACTAGGAAGTTAATTATCTTCAACTCTGAAGGAACATCTGAAACGTGTAAAACATTTTTTTAGTATTTAGATTGACACGGATAAATAATAAGCATTTGTGCTTGTTGTATATAGTGACCAGTGACTTGATGAATCCATCGTAACTGGAACTACATTAATGTCATGGGATTATAGGCAACAGAGAGGAGGTAGGATTTTCCATGGCATCTCCTGCAAAACTGCTTAACAAACTTGATTTGAAAGATTTAAAACAAGAACTCAGATAGCGAGGCTTGAAATGCTTTGAAAGAATTTCTGAGGGCACATCTGCGGCAAGCTCTGATTAAGGAAGATGAGGATCAAAAGACCTGGCATTTAGACTGCATGTAAGAACCAATGGACACAGTAAGAATCTAGATGCATGAACAAATTGACACAACAACAAATAGGAACAAATAGGTGCATTTTGGTTGGAAGTGAGTACACTTGAAGCCAAAGAGACTTGTTGATGAAGGTTGATCAAGGTTGAAGTTGCACAAACAGTTATTGTGGTGGTGATGCATATTCTTCTTGAATATTTATGCTTTCAAACACAAGAAACAAATAATCCAGCGATGAGTAGAATAAATCACTTGTGTAAATAGAATATAATATTAAGTTGACTAACCTTGAATAAACTAAGCACAGTGAAAATACTGATGATCAATCTCTCCAAGGTTTAGTTTAACAATAAACAAGCTCGTCTCGTAAACAGAAACAGATGACTTTTACATCATCTGCTCTATAGATCGCAAGGTCTGAAAGGGGAATTTTAACTTTTTTTTTAACTCTTACACATACACAATGGGATTTAATAACTTGGTCAGCCCTGTTCTTTTCTTGTGCACTGAGGCATGACATTATAGAAAATATCACATTTTTTAAAAAAAAATTCAAAATGACAATGACAAAATCACAAATAAAACTAGAAATGCAAAGCGTTGAAAAGATTATTATCACTGGGATGTTGACGAAGATTTGACCTCTTTGGTTAAGGTTGTGATCATATACATGATCCACTTTCAAAGAGGAAACAATGTTCTAGATACAAGGCATAGTTTTTTCACTGCACTAATGCCTTGAATATTTTGTATATCTAAAATAGGGTTAAAAAATTTATAATGTGTCACAAAAATAAGAAAATTGTAGAAATACTGTAAAACTTTCTGGTTAATTTTCTCTATTTGACAAGACACATAAAACTTATCGAATATACATTATTCATTTTGAAGCAATACCTATACATTGGGTAGCTCACTTTACTGGAATTTTCAGACGTAAATGAATTACTAAAGGTATATATATTTTTTTAAAGCTTATATCAATGATATCTAGATTATCTGATAGCCATCACATTTCAAAATACTACTGAAAGATGTAGGTAGCCATCACATTGCAAAATACTTTGAAAGATGTTGAGGAAGATCGTCATTTTTTCTCCTGCAAAATCTGAATGATAAAACATTAATGAGATGCTTTCAGTATGACGAATATTCATTGTCTCAGAGCAAGAATTTAAATAGATTTAGTTGATTTTATTATTATTATTATTTAGAGTTGCAATTTTTACAAACAAAGTCCTAAAATATAATTATCAAATGGCAGATTAATAAATCAATCCTCACAAAACACAAAAAGGGACATTTTACACACCTTGTACTTGTAAACAGACAATATTCAGGCTCAAAGTATTTGTAGCCTACAGTGTATCAGTATTTTGCCTGGCTAGCACAATCATCCATAGTCAGAAGTGAAAAATTTCAACTGATTCAGTTCATTATTAGCATTTAGCTTTCTTAGACTTAGGAACATCCTAATTATAAAGTAATAAAGTAAAGTTCCCCTGTCAGATCATACGCTATATGGGGCAGATGATATAAAGGTCTTATATCTTATATAATACAGACCTTACTTCAAAAAAGAAGATGATTACGTCCTACGCGTCATGCATTTAGTCATGCATATTAACCAATGACTTAAATTCTGCCAAGTCACTGGTTTTTCTGGCTAGCTCAGGCAACCCATTCCATGCTCTAATAGCACTAGGGAAGAAGGAGTATTTGTACAAATTTGTCCTAGCATAGGGGACGAGGAATGTGCCTTTATTTTTGTGCCTTTCAGAGTATTTTATTAAGTTTTGTTTTTGTATTTGAAGATTATGGTTCAGTGTTTTATGTATAATTGCTACTTTACTTTTGAGTCTTTTGCCCTGAAGGCTTTCTAAATTTAGTGATTTTACTAATGGTGTTACTCTAGTCAAATGTGAATATTCGTTTGTTATGAATCTCACTGCTCTATTTTGTGTTTGTTCCAGTTTCTTAATGTTTTCTTGAGTTGAGGGGTCCGAAACGGTGGATGCATATTCTATTATTGGCCTAACCAAGGTTAAATAACATTTTAGTTTTATGTTCTTATTTGATTTATAGAAATTTCTTTTAATAAACCCTAATGCTTTGTTGGATTTTTTTGTAGTTTCATCAATATGTGGATTCCATGACAGTTTTTCATTTATTATAACACCTAGGTATTTTGCGTTTTTAGTCTGTGTTACTGGTTTGCCATGAATAAGATAAGTGGAATTAATTTGTTTTAGTTTTTTTGTTACTCTTAACAACTGACATTTTTCTGGGTGGAAAGACATGCTCCAATTTGATTCCCATTTCTGTAATTCATCTAATTCTCTTTGTAAAGTATCTGTGTCTTGTTTTGTTTTTATTGTTCTATATATTATGCAATCGTCTGCAAATAATCTGACTTTTGTTCCTGAACTAATGCAATTTGGTAAATCATTTATGTAAATTAAAAATAGTAGTGGACCCAAGACTGTTCCTTGAGGTACACCTGAGTTTACTGTTATCGGTGTTGATTTAGAGCCATTTATTATTACAGTTTGTTCTCTCCCTATCAGAAAATCTTTAATCCACTGATGCAGTGGACCATTAATGCCGAAATATTTTAATTTTTTTTAAGCAAACTATGGTGGTGAACTTTGTCAAAAGCCTTGGAAAAATCTAGTAAGATAGCATCTATTTGTTCACTATTATCTAAACCTTTTGATAAATCATCAATTAGTCCTATTAGTTGTGTTTCACATAATCTATATTTCCTAAAGCCATGTTGGTATGGGGTGAGGACATTATGTTTGTCTAAGTGGTTTATGATGTTGCTACATATTATGTGTTCTAGTATTTTACATATGATGCTGGTAAGTGATACTGGTCTGTAGTTTCCTGGATCAGATTTTTCTCCTTTTTTAAATAGGGGGGTGACATTAGCTTCTTTCTAGTCCTTTGGTACTCTGCCCTGGTTAAGCGATGCCTGAAAGAGTATTTTGAACACTGGGGCTAGCTCATTGCTTAGTTCTTTGAGTAATCTAGCTGGAATACCATCAGGTCCAAACGCTTTATTTAGTTTGGTGTTGGCTAATAGTTTTTGAATTCCATTTTCTTGTACTACTAAATCTTCTATGTTGTCTACTTGGTTCAAATTAAGAAATATGTCTTTGTCTCCTGGGGCTGAGAATGCTGATGCAAAGTATTTGTTTAGGATGTTTGCTTTAGTTTCATTATCATTATGTATTATGTTATGTTCATCTTTTAATGGCGCTATGCCTGTTGTTTCCATTTTCTTAGACTTAATGTATGACCATAGGTTTTTGTTGTTATCTTTAGATATTACATTGTTTATGTATTCCCTCTGCAGCTGTCTGCTTACTTTTTGGGTTAGGTGTTTAATTTTTATATACTTTTTGTAAACTCTTTCTGCCTTGGTTTCTTTAAATTTTCTATATAGGTTTTCCTTCTGTTTACAAAGCTTCTTTAGTCTATTATTAAACCAGCATTTATTTATTTTGTTTGATGTGTATTTAGTTGGTATATGATTTTCTATAATGCTTTTAAGATGGTTTTTAATGAAATTCCAGAGGTCATCGACTGGTTGGTTAATGTCTTTTTCTTATAAGAATGTTTGTTGAAAGTTTAATGCAGCTTGGTGTAGTTGTGTTAGGTTACATTTATTCCAGAGTAAGATTTTTCTTTTGGGTTTTGTATTGGCTACTGCTTTTATCTGACTGTGTATTTTAATGATCTCATGGTCTGATAGACCAGGGATAATATCATAATCAACTACTAATCCCGGTCTGTTGGTTAAGAAGAGATCTAATGTGTTGTTTAATCTAGTTGGTTTTTTAATGATTTGATCTAAACTTAGGTTGTGTAAAGTTTCTATGAAAAGCTCATTTATGTCCTTAAGGTTTTGGTGTTTATCTATGGTTAGTGTTTTCCAATTTATATCCGGTAGGTCATCTGTTTCTGTGGCCTACAGTTAACGAGTGTCATGTGGCCAGCACAATGATTAACCTCCTTTACTTTTCCCCAACTTATGCCAGGTGCCCATTAGAGCTAGGTGGATTCAGAGCCACCCTAAATATCCAGAAATGAAAAATCTCAATCTCAATAGGATTCAAACCCAGGACTACTCAGTTAAGAAGCCAATTGCTTTACTTCTCAGCTACTGTTCATCAATATAAATGGAATATCCTAAATGTCCACCACAAATCAAACCCAAAAACTCTAACTAAATGTTTTTTGTTGTTTGTTTTTTTACTTATTTTGACATAACAGGAAATTACAGTCACTGGCATCAACCAAACTCGTACATGTACAAAATGAGAACAGCTATAGTACTTCTACAGAGGTCCTGCCCCCACCTCCTGCCAACATTGCCATGAAAACCTACTCTCCGAAAATTGAAAAACTTGTCAGTGACATTGGGCAGCTCACTTTACTAGAAGTTTCAGACTTAAATGAATTACTAAAGGTATTTTTTTTCAAAGCTTATATCAACTTACTCTGTCTATCTGGTAAAAAGGTTAGACGTTATATCTCCTATCTTCAATTTCAGATCAAGTTGAGATTTTGCACAAAACAAGAATCAATTTAAAAAATTAGCTAATCAGTTAACTATTGGTAGCTAATTATTTTTTTTGGTATTGAACTAGGGAAAGGTAAATCCTACTTGACAGATGTGGTGCTATAAGTTGAATTAGTCCCCTTGAGGAGGCTTGAGCCCTGAGTTTGAATTCAAGTCTACTTTTTTTTTTATGCATTTAAAAAGCAATCATGGTAACATTCACACAGATACCAGTTCCCTCCCCCAACCTTTTCCCAACTAGTCTAGACAACTGATAAGATAGTAGCACATTGAGAAAGCTAAAAGCATGAAATTGCGCTAAACAAAAACAATCGGTGAATATATTTCTAATTGCACAGATTTATTATTGTTAGTCAAGATCAATTACATATTTAATTGTATGACTGATCCAAACTAATTAATACTATTACACTTAATATAATCTTTTTTTGTTTAAGTTTTTTTTTGTTTTGTTTTTCTTGTTTAACTTTTCATTCCTTTAGACTATCTATAGGAGTCTGGTGCTTCAAAGCTTACTGGGCAAGTTTCACAATGATGTTTTATGACATCATGCTTCCCAAAAAATGTCATATGACTCTAAACTGCTGGATGTACTCAAGAAATTTAGTGAAACTTCATCACAGCAGCCAAATGCTGATATTACTTTACTGCCACTATGGATAAATCTGTACAAAGCTTGTATCAACTTGCTATGTCTGTCTGCACCAAATTTTGTACAGGTTATGTCTCCCACTTCCTATTCTTGAATCAAGATGAAACTTTGCTCAAATATTCATTGCCCCTAACAAAACATGAATCAATTGAAAAATTGACTTTTTTTTTTTTTACAATTACTCATAATTAATTAATTTTGTTTTCAAATAGAATATATTTTTAAAAAATCATCAGACAAAGAATAAGATATCTCAGATGAATGGAGATGAGCTTTAGTCAGTCATTAAGAATTGAAAAGTAGGGTAAAATAAAATACTGTAATTAAATGTTAGTGTTAAGATTATATCTAAGATGTATGTTGATTCAAAGATTTTTACGACTGTATGTATATTAATCAATTATAAAGAAAACTTTGTATAGGATTTGTTAATTATTGTTGTCTTAATCACTATTTTCACAAATGATTTCCTTTCTTTCTAAAAAAATGTATGGACCAACTTAAAATAGTTTCTTAATTTTAACTGAAAAAAAAAAAAAGCCAAAGGTTTAATGAAACAACAGTTTATAGCAGTCTTCATTAACTCAATATAAGCTTCTTTTTTTTTAAAGTATTTTTTTATATTTTACTGTGTCTTGGCTTTCAACAAAGAGAGAGAACTCTAAAAAAAAAAATTTTATATAGAAGAATATTACAAAATAGAACAATATGTCTTATTTCAAAAAAATGAATTACTTCAATACCTTTAGAAGACAAAAAAGCTTTTAAAAAAAAAAAACAGAATTTTTCTGGTCTTTATAAGCTGCAGTATTGATACTAAAAATTATTTTTTTAAATTTTTAGGCAGAAAAGAGCTATTCTCATCAGGTATTCATTAAAAAAAAACAACAACAACAGATAAGCAAAGTATTTCTACTTGTTCATGTTTTAAACCATACTTAAAGAAAAAATTGGTAATTTCCTGTCACATTGAACCACCTTAGGAATAAACTATAAACCCTACATTCTGTTCACAGTAAGAGTTAAAGTGCAAATGCAAATTGAATTAAAACAGATAAAATGTAAATAGTAGTCACATGTGCTTAAGACCAAAAAAAAAAATCTTTATCTTAATTGTAATTCTCTACAACATTCCTTTATTTTAATTATGTATATCTTTATTATGTCTTCCTAGTTCTAGTTTGTTTTTTTCAGAAAACATTGAACATTAAGGAAGCTCCAATGATGGCTATGGGCTCAGCTCCAGCTGCAGTGGCTCAGAAGGTAACCATTGTGAATGAAACTAATTTTATCAGGCTTCCTCTTATGTGGAGAACACTGCTATGATCAGTTCTGTCTTTACATTCCATGGAAGTTCTAGATATTCCAATGCACTACCCAAAACCCCATTGCTTTCCAATAATAATGTATCTTACCCTCTCTCATACTTTTATTTTTAATAGCTATTTATTGAACTTAAACAGTTAAACAATAGAACTTAAGAATACATTTACCAATAAAAGATTATTAACAGAAAGATATAAGAAGTTGAGAGGTTATTGGGCTTTTTTCACAAAAGCTGTCTAATCAATCTATCGACAGAATGTGTTTTCAACCTAATTTTTCTTTGATCGATAACATTCTTTTAACTACTCTACAATAATTTATTTTATCTTCCTATTTCTACCCCTAGGGGTTTAATTTTATAATTATGTTTACTTTATTTGACCATCACACATTATGGCTCCCTGTGCTATCACCAGCCTAACCATTACGTCAACTTTTAGACTAAATAAAAGCTTTATAAGAAAATGAAGAGGAACCACAATTTTAAGACTTGCAAGCTTTACGTCCATCAGTTAAGACTTCTGCAATAGTCCCAAGTCAGAGTAGTGCAAACAGAGAAAACTTAACTATTCTGTTACTGAGTGAACTGAGTCCCAAGCCAAGAGTAGTGCAAACTTCTGATAAAACTAGAAAATGTTCATAATTTAATTTATGTCAACCCATACCAAATCAAGAAGCTGGTTATGACTCAGGATAATCTCTAAAACATGTCATTCTTTTAAGATAGGATTTTTGTCTAAAATTACTTGTTCTTATAAAGAATATCACATTCCAAATCTGTTAACACTCCTGCATCCAACGCTAAACTGTTTAGGTTGCCACACGGTGTATTGTTTTCCCTCTTTCTTTGTTAATATCTTAAATCCTAAGCTTTAGACTTACTTTTAGTTTAAGAACTTAGACCATAAAATGTATTTAGCCTACCTTTAGTTTAAGAACTTAACCATAAAACGTATTTAGTTAATTGCACTTATCTTACAAGTATTACTTGTGGGCTTTGGTATCAAATCAATACAATGTCAGACAATAAATGGTTCTGTGTGTTGACAATATGCATTTTGATTCCTTTATGAATAAAACTAAAATAAATGTTGACTGCATGTGATAAAGAATTTTTTGTTATATTTTTTTTTTTTTTTAAATTTTGGTAAACACAAACTTTTTTAGACTCATTGAGTTGATCAATGAGGTAAGATTATGATAAAACGTAATAGGTGTTATACTGTAGGCTAAAAAGTCAGTGTAATCTAGTAAGTACATTGATCACCAATTCAAATGTGTCTGGTGATTACTAAAAGTTATTTCAAGCTACAAACTTTTCTTTTAGTGTTTTGATTGTTGCCTTTGCTACTGATTGGGCTTTATTTTATTTCTACTAATTTCATTTCAAGGCTCCAGAAGAGGAGGAAGATGTTGCCCCCAAGAGAGAAAAAGTCAATTTTACTGTCAAACTGATGAAATTTGATGCAGGAAAGAAAGTACAACTTATTAAAGAAATAAAAAATTTAATTGAAGGACTCAATCTTGTTCAGGTAGTCACATTATATACCTTAAGGAAAGTAGCTTTAGAAAAAAACATTAAAACTTGTCATAACTTTGAACAAGGAATTATGAATAGACATTTTAAAAAGTAGAATGACAAAGGGTTAAAGTTGAAAATTTTGAAACCCTAGGATATCCTTATTGTTCATTGAATTATTATTGTAAGAACTTCCTGATTTGCATTATTGTGATCATAATGTTTCCAAATACTGGATTTTGGATTTAGCATCAATTGTCTGTTACATTTTTTTTTCAAAAACTTGTATCTGTATGTGTAATTTAATTCTTTTGTTTGAAAAGTGCAGACTTTGACAAATACCAAAACTTTATATATTACATAATGTTACACTAACTTTTTTTTTTACATGCTTTTGATCAGTCTACATAAATTGATACTGCATATAAAACAAAATGCAGGTTGTTTATGATATATTAATTTCCCACTTATTCAATTATTTCTTTAGGTTGTATTTCAATAATTCTAATATCTACTTCTAATTAATGCATATTGTATTGTAGTAAATGAAAGCTAATCTCCAGGATACTTTATTCTTTAGTGGTCTGAACTTATCCCATATGTCAACCTGGCATTAGTTGGGAAAACACCATTATCAAACAGTTATCTTTTCAAAGCCTTTACTGCATAGAGATCAATATTTTTACATGTTTTTAATATTTGAGAGAATAAAATAGTCCAGGTAGAAGTGTGTTCATTAATCTAATCATTGATCTCTTTTCTAGGCCAAAAAATTTGTTGAGTCCATCCCACAGATTGTGAAAGCAGATATCCCCAAAGAGGAAGCAGAAAAGTTGAAAGAAGCATTGACAGCAGCTGGAGCAGAAATAGAAATTGAATAATGTTGAACACTTTATAGTATGAACAATTTTTTTGTGTTTATCATTCATCATATTGTTTGTATTGTTAGACTAAGACTTATGTGTGAAAGTTGATTTCCAATAAAGGATTTATACATTACAAGTAGAATATTTGTTAGTTTGTTGTTGCTTTTTTATGCATGGAATGAAATTGTTACTTGTGTGCACTAAATATTTGTCCATGTTTTTTGTGGAATTAAAGAGGGAAAGTCTATTAATGTTAAAAAATTATCTGATGTCACAATCTTTCTCTTTTAAATTTCATATCAACTCCAGATCTGATAAGATAATTTAGTTCAAGATTGCTAAATCAATTCAGATTTTGTTTCACAAGTGAAGCTTACAGCTTTAAATGGTATATAAAATGTTTCAATAGTCTTGTCTTGTTAATTACAGACGTTTCTTTGAAGGAGAAGATAATTGATTGTGGGCCTACATTTTAATTGAATTTTTTTTTTATTACGGTATAGGATTCATTGTTGGTATTGCACAGAATGCTGATATTTTAGTTATCGTTGAATTGTAAGCCATCATGCATTTGACTGCAGTGGGAAAGGGAGCTAACATCTTGTTATAACTATAGTGGCCACGAAAGGGTATGTACTCCGTCAACACAGAAGAAAGGCGAGAGGTTAACCGGAAACACGAAACTACTGTGCTATGAACACTACTAGTACAAATCACCCGTTGCATGGGCATGTGATAATCGAGAACTGAAGACTTTCGAGAAGGCCTTCGGGGACCCTATAGAAAGAGTCAAGACTATTCAAATTGAGTCCAGTGTCGGTTCGGTACAGTAGAATCCAGGACAAAACGGAGGCCGTTAGAGTTTGTTACAGCAGTACGGAGTTTATAAGGGAAGTGTTGGTATCCACGGTGAAACATTTGTGCTGTCAGTGTATTCTTAAGACAGCATTGGATGTGAATTTTTTTTAAAGAATAACGTTATCTGGAGCTTGAGTTTTTCAAGTTCTTTGAGTTGGTTGTGTAGTGTTTACAGAAAGCCTGATAGAGTCGTTGCAATGTATTATTTTACAGCTATATCTATTGTTTAACAAAATGTTTAACGTGTTTCAAATGTTCCTGCAGTTCAAACAATCTTATTTAAAAGTACTGATGCACCGCTGGTCTAGTATTGTCAGGTCAACTGCAAATCGCCCAGTGCAGCAGCTTTGGTGCATTATCTACGGTCAGACATTTTGTGTGTGTGTGCTTTGGCACACGATATGCCTTTTTAAGGAAACTAATTTGATTTTCAATAGGCCAGCAAACAGAACAGAGAGATCTTTTTCGCAATATTTTCCAGAAAAAAAATATTATTTATGGTTAGTGATTTTTTTGTTTAATTTTCGATTAAAAGTAAAAAGGTTATGTTAAATTTAAATTGATACGTTTTCTGCCTATATTTTTAAAGGGGTGGGTACGGTATGACATATCAACTGGACTCTATATCTTATTTATATTGGCCCTATTTATACATTTTCACGTTAAAAAATAAGAAAAAGGTGAAAGAAAACGATAAGAAAGACATGAGAAAGATAATAAGAGTGCAACTAAGTCATTGAACTATTGCCTGAGGTTTTTGAACTTTGGTGGACTATCTTTGTGTCTCCTGTGCGCTAGTTTAATAAGATACACACGGAAAAGACTACATTGTAACCTAATGAACTGAACTCTCAAGTCTAAAATTAACTGAAACTAAGAATCGGAATACAACGCAGGGCCGGATTTACCATAGTGCAAACTGTGCGGCCGCCCGAAGCCTCGTACTCTTCAAATGGAAACTCCACAAACTCAGAACTATAAACATTTAGAACTAATGATACATAAGGGAAATGAGAATATATAAGTAAGCCTTATAGTAATATAGGGCCTACTCTACTTCTTTCTTTAAAAATAGGCTATATGTTTATAGGCTACATTTGCCTACTAATATTGGATATATCTTGGAAGTTTGTAAATTGAGTTTGGATTTTCACAAAAATGTTGCCTATAGGCTCTCCACTTAACAAAATCTAGCCATGATACAGCACACAGTAAGGCTACTGATGTACCGATAGGCCTGTCTGAATCTTGACACATTAAACCTTATCGTAAGAATAAACTAGATGAACGTGGACATATTTGCGGAAAGCTGCGCGATTTCTTATCTTATAAATTACTGACGTTTTATCAAGTGAGAAGATAGTAAGTCTCCGTCCTACGCGTAAAAGGTAAAGTAGATCTATAGGCCTACATGATAATAAGAGGTTTTTAACTCTGCCAAGTTTTCAAAGCTAATTCAGGCAACCCGTTCCATGTTCTAATGGTAAGCCTACTAGGGAAGAAGAACCAGTTGCAAGGAGCATTTTGCACAAATAATTAGTTATAAATCTGTTATATATTATAAGCTGTTCATGTAGGTCTATAATTGTAACTTCTATTATTGAGATAATTAGTTATAAATCTGTTATATATGCTGATTATGTAGATCTATAGTCTAATTGTAACTTTTATTATTGAGTAAGACTAAGCGCAAGACTGCTTTATTGATCCTATCATCCTTATTTGTTTTTGATTACAAGGACTCTTTTATCATATACAGACAACACAATAGAAACATACACATAAATAGAATAGACACAACATAAAAGAGTTCATTCAGCGACTACACGCATCTTGGTCCTTTTCATGTTTCCTGATCAACGAGTGGAGTTGATATAGTCTGACCGAGTTTTTGTACCGTTCTCTTCTTATAGTCTTGAATGACAGAAGTCGCCCAAGAAATATATAAATCATAATAGTCAATATAAAACGGACGGTATGTTAAAACGTTTCCACTCCACAGTAAACTAAAAGAGTAGGCCTATGTCCACTAAGGTGCTACGGAGTCTTGTAATTAGAGCATGGAATGGGTTGCCTGAGCTAGCCAGGAAAACCAGTGACTTGGCAGAATTTAAGTCATTGGTTAATATGCATGACGCGTAGGACGTAATCATCTTTTTTTGAAGTAACGTCTGTATTATATAAGATAAGAATTTTCTACTGTACAAACTGGTAAAAAAAAAAAAGTCTTCAATCTACAATAATTTAATCCTCTTCACAAAAAAAAAATCTCAGCTCAAATCAGTCATCCAATAAGATGGACGAACTCTAAAAACTAGAATGAACCCACGAACTACATAAAAAACTAGACTGCACCATGTTACACGAATGGTCTTGGTTAGTCGTTTAATGATTTTTTTTAATACTCTTGTTACTGCACGCATAATGATATGCACTATTGTGTAGCTAATCATTTTTGACCTGGAAATTTGTATCAACAAAAAAGGGTATTAGGTCCCCTTTGTTTTTATTTTAAGCTGCTCCGTTTCGGGCCTGAAAATTCTACCATTTTTCTAGCATCCCTTGCATCTTAAAAAAAAAAAATTAATCCTACATCACCATTAATAGATACAAATCTAAGCAACAGAACTTATGACTATGCACGAGAAATATGGGACCTCTTTTATAATCTTTTTTTTTTACACAGCTCATATCACCTCACTTTGGTACAAATTTCTCCCACACCGATTCTCGGATCAAGATGTAATTTTTCACTATTATTTATTGTACCTAACAAAACATGAATCAAAAAATTATCAAATTGGTCAATTATTTTGTTCTAATATTGAAAAAGGGAAATAAATTATAGATTCCTTTTTTTAAATAAACTATATTTAGCTTGTTTTTAGTAAATGTAAGCTTATGTTAGTATAGATAGCACACTTAGGATCACAAACATTAATCTTATTTTTTAAATCCAAGAATACAGAAAGCATTTCTTTAATTTGAATAGAGTTTCTAACCCATAAAATGAATCTTAAGTTTTGTCTTTGTCACAGAATTTTGTGGAGAGTAACTATTCTGTAGAATATATATATATTTTTAAATCTGATTTCCAAATACCTGAGTGATGTAATGACAATACAGAGTGAACAATCAGTGAACTTGTTTTTGTTGGCAGCTTGTAATTAAGAATAGAATTACTAATTGCTTGTACACATTTTAACAGTGGAGTCAAACAGTTTATAGCTATGACAAGATGCTATAGAATAAAATAATACAGCTATACAAACATGAATATACTATAATGAAGGAAAAACAGCCCAACGTTGAGATTTCATTTGTCTAAGCTCACTCATACTGCATTACTCCACAGCTTACCACAAACTCATTCAAAACACATAATCATTTTAACACACCCTGACTGGTCTAAATATGTAGTGTGCTATCAAATTTACATAGACTTTAATATCATGTCACTTAATTCAATCATAAAAATGATCATATATATATATCATATTACAATCCAAATGTAGAAATTGAAAGACAAACATTTGTTAGGGTCATTTGTCTTTAAATCTGAGGAGGAATTATTTGTAATCTTTGTAAAAATATTGTATTGGCCTATGAATGGGTTCCCACAAGAAATCTCAAAAGAGATTCAAACATAACATGTATTCATAAAAATTGTTGAAGTTACATTAATATTCTAATAATATCATTATTTTTGTAAATTGTAACAAAAAGTTTTACATATCAAGAAAAATATAACATCAAACAGCTTTGTATTTCAAACTTACGCAAAATGTGGAATTATTTATTTGTATTCATTTTTTATAAACTACAATGTCAAATATAAGTTTTTTAGAGCTAAATATTTTCACAATAAAACTTACACAGCTGGCATTTCAGAAGATGTTTCAAGGGAGTTAATTTAAATGCTTTAAGTTTATAACAATCACCAAAATATAATTCTCTAAATAAATTTATTTAATTGGTCAGTAAATATTTACCCATACTATTTAAATAAAGTCCATATTGTGGAACAAATATAATAGTAACTGAACCTAAATAACCCACTGAATAATAATCGTCAAAAGACAAACTATTTTTTTTTAAACTACCAATCCTCAAAGCCAGGTAATGGAAAGGCAATGGCAAAATTCTCCACTCTTTCTTTCAGACTTACAACTCTGTCTTTGAATTCAGGGGAGTGTAGTTTAGCTTTATAATCTTTTAGCAGTGGTCCACAGTCTTTATTGGCTTCTTGAGCAAGATGAATAGCTGCAATGAAAAAACACATTCAGCTAAAATCTACTGGATATACTTTCAGAAATATACTTGAAGCAAAACCTCAATAATGGACCAAATTACATTATTCTTCATTCAAATCAATTTACTAAATGTACTAAATATAACAATGTTAGCTGTAGCACTTTTAGCAAAACCTCACTGAGACTAAATTAGAAAATATCTACAGATCTGAGTAGAAATTATTTTACTTAAACAGTATCCTGTAGGGAATTTGAATTCTGTTCACCAGAACAAGTCTCATTCTAAGAACATCTTAATTATACATTAAAGCTTTTAATTACAAAGAACTTGGGACAGCAACTGAGAATATGTAATATTTTGGCAGTAATAATTTTAAAGATAAAACTTAATTGTAATTATTTCATTTCTTTATTCTAAGTATGCCCAACTGACTAGAGAGATTTAAAGATATTTTTGAAATAACTTACCGTCATCGAAAAACTCCATGACCTTTACAAAGTCATCATCTTTTAAGTTACGAGATGTGAGGGGTGGTGTGCCTAGCCTAAGACCACTTGGTTTCAAAGCACTTTTGTCACCTGGGCAAGTGTTTTTGTTAACAGCAATACCTATCTCTTCCAATATGTATTCACCTCTGGGCCCATCTAAACCTTTGTTCCTTAGATCCACAAGTACAAGATGATTATCTGTTCCACCTGTGGACATATAAGAAATGTGATTAATACTAATAATAACCTTTGGTCCTTGCACTGAAAACTCCGCCTGGGTACACCTTATAGGGGTATCTTGCCGGTCCCAAGCCCGGGTATTGGAGGAGGGGTGATCGTAAGGCTAGCAACCTCACATCACTAAATTATTGCTACAGAAACCGGAAATACACCAAACCAACTAGAACTTGGTCAGGAAGGTTCCTCTGTGGAAGAGTCTATGACGTGTACTAGTGAAAGCCCTCTGGAAGCTAGCACACCGACAAACCTTCTGACGACCAAGACCTCAACCAGGATAGGCGCCTAGAACATCAGAACCCTGTATGATAGCGGCAGAATAAACGAAGTGGCAAGCAAAATGAGAAAGTACAAAATCAAGGTTCTAGGCCTCAGTGAAACAGGATGGAATGGAAGTGGTCTAAGCAATCTGACAACTGGGGAGAGCATTATATATTCTGGACATGAAGATCTAGACCACGATCACACACAGGGAGTAGCACTTCTAGGGAATAGCCTGTACTGATAAGTATGGGATCAGCTGTATCCCAGGCTCTGCCAGGGTGTAGCATTGTGTGCTAAATATGCTTGCCTAATGAGCTGTATGTCTGGTTTCACCATATATTTTTGTGTGTGCTAAGGATTTGAGAGCCATTAGTTATTGTGATGGGCAAATTATGTGTTCAGAAATTCTCAAAAAGACAATTATAAACCATAAGGTCTCAAATGTTCATTTTTCTATTCAACATATTTAGAGACTTAACATTTCTAATTTAATTTAGACATTTCCAGTCCTAAAAAGAAACATTAAGTAAGATACCTGAACAAAACATTAAAATAGCAGTTCAAGAGTTTTTTTCTTATTTTAAGATCACTGTTGTTGTTTTTTTATACTTAAGAAAAATATATTTAACTTAACACAAACACTGCCTTCTTAACATTTGGCAGTAAAAATTTTAAATTGAATTTCATTTTTCTATTTTCAATAAAAAAAAATACATTACTAAAGGAACAAGTAAAAAAAAATGTATACCTGATACAACTGTGTAGCCTTTCTCTAATAAAAACTTGCACATGGTCTGTGCATTGCTCTTTACTTGCTGTTGATAGGCTTTAAACTCTGTGGTAGCTGCTTGCTTTAGTGCAACTGCCACAGCTGAAATATAGTAAAAAAATATTTCTTACATTTTATAGGCTACTGTAAGTTAAATCCAACTTTGCAGACTTGAATAGATTCTCTACAAATAAATTCACTTAATAAATACCTAGACATTTAATTTCAGCTGTTTATAATCAGCTGTTAGATCACTGACTAATATGCTTGGTTCAAAGCATATAATGAGAATGTTTTAAGCTTGTAAATATATGATTAACAAGTTTCAAAGTGTGTAAGGCACAATATAGCTTAAAGTAAGTAGCATGTATGAAAAAAACAACAACACTTTCATTACAGTAAGGAATCATTAAAGATGTCAGGTCTTTAAAATAAGAAATGTTAAATTTAATGAATTATGATAAGATGAAAAAGGTATAAAATAAACTGAATGTGATACTAAACTAAAAGTTCATAAATTTTTTATTGCTTAATTTACCTGCTATTTGATGATTGTGTGGGCCACCTTGTAGACCAGGAAACACAGCCTCGTTTATTTTTTTCTCCAAGTCATACATTACTTTAGTTCCATCTTTTGCTACTCTTCGTACCCCTGTAGAGTTTTTTTTTAAGTTAGCATAGAAATAAAGTATAAAGTATTCTATTAGCATAGAAACAAATAATAATTTTCTTTTTTTTTTTTTAAATATTCCTAAATTACATCCAATGCATCAAACTATACCAGAACATCTATACAACAAATATGATAAACATCTCCTTTGATACTCTTTGAATACTATTTCAGTTAGATTTGACTTTGTTGCTTAGTGAATTTTCAATGCGGAGTCTGCAAGCTAGATCATCAACTGCTTAATCTTGTCTGCTTTTGCCCATCTTAAAACTTAAATAATGAGTTTCCAACTCGTGTGATGATCAGTTTTGTGTCCTGGATATTAAATATAATTTCTAAGTTGTCAGATATTGTATTTATCTTTACATAAATAAATGGATGACTACATAATGTAAATGACTATCTGAGATTTTTCAAGTCAACCAAATCATTTCAGTGTGTTTTAAGTATAATAAGTTAGAAAGACTCTTTAAAATAAAAGAAAGAAGAGACATGGGCTAAAATAAAAATCATTAACCTAATTAATTTTTTAATTTTTGGTTTTAGCCTGTAATTAAATTCAGATAGAAAGAAACTATTATGTTCTTTTTTATTTCAAAAAAAAAAAAATTAATACCTTTTCTAAAAAAAATTATGCCAGATCTGGGTCCTCTCAAAGTTTTGTGTGTAGTAGTTGACACAACATCGCAATACTCAAATGGATTAGGAGCCACACCAGCAGCCACCAAACCACTGACATGAGCCATGTCTGCTAGCAAATAAGCTCCTACTTCATCAGCAATCTGACGGAATCGTTTGTAATCAAGATCTCTCGAATAACAACTGATGCCTTAAGAAAATAAAATTAAATGTTTGAAACATTATTGAAAACTAAGAGATGAAAAAAAAAAAAAGAATTGTCAGCTAAACAAGTATTACAAACAAATTCTATCTGTCAACCTCTGCTTACCTTTTGAGCAATAGGTTTAGGAATTAGGTTGCATTATATTATTTACACTGTAACTTACAAGACAGTTGCCTAAGTAAATACTATACAACCTAACAAGAATGAATTGTAAATGTGAACAAAAAGTAAAAGACCAACCTGCAATAATGACTTTTGGCAGAAACATTTTGGCATTGGCTTCAAGCTCATCATAGTTGATCAAACCAGTTTTAGGGTCAATTTTATAAGGGAATGATTCAAAATATACAGATGTGGCAGACACTCTCTTTTGGTTAGTCATGAAACCATGGCTTAGATGGCCACCATCAGGTAGATGGAGCCCCATGATTCGACCATGAGGCTCAACTAGGGCAGTATAAACAGCAAAGTTTGCTGGTGACCCAGAAAGTGGCTGGACATTTACTCCCCATTCTTCAGGCTTTAAACCATAAGCAGCCAAAGCTCTTGCTTGACACAGACGTTCCACCTGGTCAATGATGTGGTTACCTCCATAGTATCTAAAATTATTTATAGAAAATCATAAATATCAGAACTATTCTAAATTAATGAAATAAGTTAACACATTTAAAGGAAATTACATTATACACTATACAGTACCTTAAGCTTGGAAGAAATATGAAAATTAAGTGGTGATGACAGAAAGAACCTAGATAATATTTCACAAAACAAAAGAGGTTTTAAACATTCTCTGTAAAAATAATGTTAGTATCACTCAAGTATATTAAAATTAAATGGATATTTGTTGTCAGAAATTAAGTAAACAACTTCACTCTCTATATAAATCCCAATGAATCCAAAAGAATTCTTACAGTTATAGAATTTTAAATCCAAATCTTACCGTTGACCTGGTTGACCTTCTGAGTATTTATTGTTGAGACAAGAGCCCAGAGCTTGGAGTACTGATTTACTTGCAAAGTTCTCAGATGCTATCATTTCCAAGCCTCGCCTCTGCCTATCTTTTTCTTTTTTTATGAGCTCATAAATTTCTGGGTCATCAACAGAAATATCATCTTGGAGATTCCAGTTGTAAGACATGATGATTTAATCTCAGCCTGTTTAGTTGTTTTTTTTTTAACTGTTGGTATTGATATTTAAACATTTTAATTTTAATTATAAATTTTCTCTTTTCTTACAACAGAAGTACTTTCAAATAAGATCATTAAGTCTACAATACAGTAATTATCCGTTTCCAGGGCCGGCTAAACCAGGTAGAGGGTATCTGATGTGTCTGTGACACTATGTACACTTAGGTTATGTCAAACCTAGCATGTGAAGTCTGGACTTGGCGGCCTGAGCAAAACGTCACACAACTAGACAAATCGGACAGAAAGGCAATTACCACCAGCATAGTGCTGTGGAGCACTATATAGCAGGACAAGACATACAGAAAGTCTCTTGTCATCCGCTGCACCCAAACTCATCCCCAGACCCAGATGTCTTGACCAAATCTTACTTTCCATAAAAGGATAGGCTTTAGGGCGAGAGAGTGAGGTTGACATGTTGCGCAAATCCTCCTCACTTAAATCCGAATTCCAGCGCAAGTCAACCCCCCCCCCCCCCAAAAAATAATCAAACCACGATGGATGAACTATATATATATATATATATACAGTAATTATCCATTTATTATATATAAAATCATATATATATATATATATCATACACTTTCTGTATCGATGCTGCCAATTTTATTTGTTTTACTAAAAATGATTGCTTAAAAACAGTTGGCATGTGATTTGTCACTGACTTTCCTAACTGTCCTAAAAATGTATCTCAGCAGTTAAAGTAACTTACAGCGATTCTCAAATGTTAAGATCAATTTGATCAAGACAATTTAATCTAGTAGTTGATCTATATTCTAAATAGATATCTAATAGAAATGTATAGATCCAATGCATCTAGATCTACAAGATTTAGATCCAGTTACAAAGCTTATATCAACTCACTCTGTCTGGTAAAAAGTTTGTACACATTTTTCTTCCAAACCTTATCTCAAATCAAATTGAAATTTTGCATAATATAATTATTTGTCTTTTACCTGAAAATTTAAACTAAAAATCAATAGAAAATAATTAACCTATTAGTTAACTGTTGGTAATTAATTATTTTGTTTGGTATCTTGAACAAGGGAATGAAATTTTACTTTACTGATGTGGTGGTATAAGTTGAATTAGTCCCCTTTATACTTTGAAGAGAGAAAAGTCTGGATCTAATAAAAGATAACTATAAAACATTCATAAGCTCTTTCCTGTCACAGTAGTAAGTGTATTGGCTTGAGGATGCTTAGAGTTTGAATTAAGATTATTCAACTTAAAGAAAAAATTTCAAATTATAAAAATTAAAAAAAGCGATCCTGGAAACATTCTCACAGATACCACTCTTTCCCGCCCACCCCTTTCCCAACTGGTGCAGACAAGTGATTAGATTTACATGGCATAATGAGAAAGCTAAAAGCATGAAATAGCACTAAATGAGAAACAAAAACAATTGGTACAATTATAATCACTTTTATTTGGTTTGTAATAATTTATTACCAATTGTTAATTAACTAAGTGATGAATTTCTTTTCTTTGTCAGGTAAAAAAATAATTTAATAATTGTGCAGAATTTCAGCTTAATCCAAGATTGGGTGGAGATATCAAATATCGTGTACACAATATTTATTTTAACCAGACAGATGGTGAGTTTTTTTCTTGTTAATCTAGATTCTATATCTATTTATTCATTATAGTAAGTATACAAGCTCTACAAGTCTAGATCTATATAGATTTGAATAATCTAGCTCTATAGTTTAACAAAATGTCTTACTGAGTTAATCTTTAGTTTAATTAGTCTTATGTGGTGACAACTAAAAAAAAACAAAAACTGAACTAACAAAAGACTAGAATCTAGAACTAGATCTACGATCAAGTCAAGTACAATCAGTTTGATTAGTGTGTTAATGCATAAGAATGTACTCAGTATTGTTAATAAAATAGATTATCAATAAAAAATAGATCTATAGTAGATCTATAGACTAATCAATCATCAACATTGAGACTTAAAAGGAAAGGTAGCGCCGCGAGGATGGGATTAGCCGCAATTAGCGCGCGTATTTGCTTTTGGCGCAGACTTCAAGTTCTAATCTAGTCTAGAATACTAGATCTAGATCATTATCAAGATTTAATAATTTATTTAACACTAGTTTTTCAAATAATTAGAAGTCTAGTTTAGGTCTAAACTTTCTTTTTTTTTAAATAATGCACCATGAATAAATCTACAGCAACAGGTTTAATTACACTAAAGTCATATGTTTACTTTTTTTTAACAGACACTCTTTTGTTGCCCGTCAGATGTAAACAGAAGCGTGCACAAAATGAGACCCGAACGCTGGAGAGTATAAAGTATTATATAAGTTTTTGTCCAATCAAAAATATCGGCAGAAAATTTTACTAGAGTAACCAATCATTATTTCTGTATTAAATTAGTGAAGGTGTTGTCAACTACAAAACCGAAACAACCTAAGTCTGCTAAGTCTATCGTTCCTCTTTCTGTGCTGATTGAATGACAATAATGCATTTTAGTACACGGGGATCCAGCTATGTATGTTCACCAGGGTCGGTATCACCCGGTGCGATTAGCTCAGGGTGTCATCCCCCCCCTTATCAGCTTTATCCAAACTTTTTCCAATTGAATTGAACCAATACAGTAAGCTGAATATTAGCTGATTACCTATTTTTTTTTTTTTTGCACCACTGTAAAATGAGTGGCAATTCAATTTTTAAATCCCATTGTTTATAACATTTTAAAAATAGCTTTGCATATTTTACAATGTAGATTTATTAATTAAATATGTTTCTTTTGTTAGACGTATAGACGGTATAACATTACGCTGTCTTATTCAAACTTTGACTATCACCTAAAGCAAAAAATATTAGTTGCCGCTACCCTAGCCATCTATTTGTCTCGGGGAGCGCTTAAAGATCCTCCAGCGATGTCCGGGGCGAAGCCCCGAGCGCCAAGCATTTTTTCAGCATTTCTGAGATTCAGCTCCTCACTCCTTAAGTCTAGCTTGTACAAATTCCAGTGGTACGAATATTGAAGGTCAAATAAAATTAAATGAAGAAGAGGAGGGCCATATCCGAAGCGTGATAGACATTCGAGGCAAATGAGCAGTGTTTTTCAAATGTTTACCGTTGGCGCCCCCACCCGCTAAACGTTTAGTCTTTTTATTTTCAAAATAGTGTTATGTATATAGCCTAATTTTAAACTGTTTTGTATAACCAATAGGACTGTCAGGTTCCATATCCATCCAACAATGTAGCCTGTTGAAGAGCTCTTCCAAGCATTTTCCTTCGTTCTCAGCTTGTGTCGCCTTCAACGTTAAATAACGGGGTGGGACGTTCCGATAATGAGAGCAATATTTATCTATACTATAAAGCAGAAAGATCTAAAGGCCTTTCATTATTAGAATATTATAAAGTCTATCTATACTATAAAGCAGAAAGTAATATGTGTGTTTGTATGAGTGTGTTGTTTTGTTGTCTGTGTTGTGCGTTGTGTGTTGTTTTGTTGTCTGTGTTGTATGTGTTCTGCTTTGTGTGTGTGTGTTGTTGTGTGTGTGTGTGTAGTGTTGTGTGTGTTGTGTATGTTGTGTGTGTGTTGTTGTTGTTGTGTGTTGTTGTTGTGTTGTGATGTGTTGTGTGTTCTGTTGTGAGTATAATATGTATTGTTTGTGTTCTGTGTGATGTTGTGTATGTTTTTAGTATGTTGTGTATATTCTGTGTTGTGTTGTGTGCTTGTTGTGTTGTGTGTGTTTTGTTGTGTTGTGTGTGTGTTGTTGTGTTGTGTTGTTGTGTGTGTTTGTTGTAGTGTGTGTGTTTGTGTTATGTTAGGGTGTGTGTGTTGTGAGTGTATGTTTTGTGTGTGTTTGTTAGGTGTGTTGTGTTGCGTGTGTTTGTGTTGTTTGTGTTTTTGTTGTGTTGTTTGTGTGTTGTTTTGTGTCGTGTATAAGTGTGTGTTGTGTTTGTTGTTTGTTGTGTTGTGTGTGCAGTAAGCATTGTTGTGTGTGTGTATTACAATTTTTTTTATTTGTATCGTGCGTTGCATGTCAGGATTCCGAAGGTATTTTGGTCTTGTGTGCTATTTATGTCTCCCTCATTGTACACTGTTCTTAAGTATACTTATTTATTTTTTTAGTGTGTATGCCTCGTCTGTCGGTTTATCCCAAGGGTCGGCAACCTGCGGCTCGCGAGCCACATGCGGCTCTTCGGATGTTAAGCTGCGGCTCTTTAGTTCCATTCTCAAATATTATTTATTTTATTGAAAAAAAATTGAATCGATTAACTAAAATTAGGCACCAATTCAATCTCTCAGCCACTTGTACTTGATTTTCACAGCACCCCACCCCATGTCTTCAAATGTAACATATTTGCAGGTGGAAGAAATCAACTTTCTTCTGCCTTATCAATGATAAAGATACATCTCGCAACATAAAAGACATGGCACAAGTTGGCTTTCTGTCAGGTATATGTCTTCCCAAGGATTGCTAGCGCCCTAGTGACAAACTAGGGAGAAGATTTAGTGAATGCCGTGCAAAAATGCCTTGAAGACAATAACATTTTAAATAAACTTGTTTCAATAGCAACTGATGGAGCCAGAAGTATGACAGGAAAAAATAAAAGAGAATCTGTGAGTCTCCACGCATGTCTTACGTTTCACTGCCTACTCCAGCAAGAAGTGCTGGTCAATAGCACTCTACCATCGTCAGTTTAAAGAATTCTTTAACGAAATGGAGACTCAGTATTCCGACCTTCTTCTTCCCAATAAAGTGCGATGGCTTTCTACAGGTATGGTGTTGGAACTTCCAGGTTTGTGCTTGAATGAAATATATAGATTCCTAAATGAGGATGGTATGGATCACCCTGAATTAGAGAACGACAAATGATTGCAATAATGTTACTTTATGATGGATATATCAGCAAAAGTAAATAAGGTGAATCTGAAACTACAAGAAAATGAAAACCCAGCCGATGTTTTGGTAGAAGATGAGAGCGGTGGATGAGCAGTAAAGAGCTTTGCTTCCGAACCGGGGTCCTGAGTTAAAATTGTGGTGAAGACTGGGAATTTTTAATCTCTATTTTTTTTTAGCGCTTCTAAATTCACCCATCTTTAATAATTACCTGACATTAGTTGGGGAAAGTAAATGTGGTTGGTCGTTGTGCTGACACCCTCGTTAACCGTGGTTCCCAGAAAGAGATGACCTCTGCATCATCTGCCCTAAAGATCGCAAGGTCTGAAAGGGGAACTTTACTTAATCAGAGCAATAAATGACTTCATTTTCACTTACTAAAGCAATATCGCGATATAAACAATGCAACATTTGACAGTTATTTTTTTTTTAATTACAGATGAATTTACTGAGAGATTTGAGCATTTCAAAACCATCAAAACCATTCTAGCATTCATGTAAATACCCTAAACATAAATACTAATGAAATCCATATTGAGCCATTGGAATTGATACTGGACCTTAAAAAGTAAAGCTTTCTGCAGTGGAGAATTTACAGGTTTGAAAAGCAAGTTGGAAGAGTTGGAGGTCTAGAAATGTATGTACATAACGCAACAAAGGTGGACAGCTTTCAAAGAAATGCCGCGAGATGAGGTACTTATATTCGACGCATGGAGTTGTCTTCCTGATTGCTATAGTGAAGTGAAAAGGTTGGCAATTGGAGTAGTAACTATATTCGGATCGACATATTCATAGGAGCAAGCGTTCTCTTGCATGAATAGCCAACTAACAATTGAAAATATAGAGTCGTGTTTGAAACTAAAAACAACAAGTTATGAGCCAAATGTATCCAAACTTTCTAAAACCAAAGCCATCGCTGCCATTGAATTTGTTTGCTCAATTGTTTTGTTATTGAAGTACAAGTTAGTGTTGTATGTAAATGTTTAAGTCTTTTAACTTTTAATTTATTTACATTCATAATAAGTAATTATCTAATTATCCCATATATATATATTTATATATATAATTTAATTTGTTGTGAAAATGCTAGTCATATATAATTAAGTAGATTTTTTTCATATGAATAAATAGATTCGTTTTTATTTATCTGAGTACTATTTATGGTTGGCAAGAAAAAACTTTGTGGCTCTTTAAAATCTTTGAAATTTATTTAATTGTAATTTTTGGCTCTTCCGGTATAAAATGTTGCCGATCACTGGTTTATCCCACCCACCTAAAGGGAAAGGTCAAACTTTTTATTATTTTTTTATCTTTTAAGGCGAACCTCCAAGAGGTCCGTTTTTACTTCCTTTTTACCAATTTACTTTTATAACCTAAACTAAACTAAATTAATAAGTGATGGTTAAGGAATAAATCTTTAGTAGTCTAATCATGGAACTATACTAATGGAACACCAGCTTCGAGTTTTTTACAAAGGCAAAGAGAGTCGAAGTGCCGTCACGCATCTTTTTCGCGCATGGTGCAATATGGAGAAATCCACGATGTCCATCCATAAAGCGCACGTATTTCTTACGATCATCTTCGTGTTCAGTACGAAGATGTTAAATTTGGATCATTCAGTAAGAGTCATGTCAGCAAAGACGTTTTGAAACGTCTTAATCAAAAAGTTTGTAATCGATATTTTTTTGCAGACGCCTCACACAAAAACGGTATACATTTTAAAATATCCATATTAGTAGATGATGCGAAGTCTTTAGCGTACAATATTTTAACTTTTTAAACATTGATAATGCCATTTCACTGGGTGAATATTCCAAATTTGATTGATAACTACAATGAACAAACAACGTTTTAATTTTACCCGTGTAAAATAATTTGAATTGATTCACCCCTCCCCATTGGTTAGGACGTCGCTCCCTCATGAAAGAATGTCGCTCCCCTCCCCCCATGGGGTGCCCAACACAGCTTGAGGAAATTGGGCAACTAGAAACTAGGCAATACAACCAATTTTTGTTCTTAAAAAAAAAAAGACTGCCTTTGAATCTCTCTTGTTATCACGTAACGTTTTGGACATTTGTACCAAAGAAAATAAAATATTGCAAAAGGCCTAAAATAAAATATATAGATTTAGATTAGTACAGTAGGTATGCCTAGGCATATTTAGGTATATATCTAGAGATTTAATATTTTTGTAAATTTCTAGTTTTTACCCGATATTCTTTTTCCATTCGTTTTTGTTTTATTTTCTAGTTTATGCCAATAGTCTTTTTTTTTTCATTCGGGTGTCACCCCCTTATGGGTGTCACCCGGTGCGGACCGTACCCCCCGCACCCACCTAGTGACGCGCCACTGCACGTAGGCTTATATAAAAGCTTTTCACACACAACACTATCTGGTCTGGATGAAAAAGAAAAAAAGGGGTGTGTGGAGGGCTAAAGGGGGGCTTTTTTTTCAAGGGAGAAATCTATACTTAAATATTTGTAAATTAAAATGAAAGTATTAATTACATTCACTTATCCCATAGGCCTAGTCCAGTGTTTCCCAGACTTTTTCTCTAACGCTCTGAAGATTTATTAGGCCTATATATATATATATATATATATATATATATATATATATATATATATATATATATATATATATATATATATATATATATATATCACCATGGGCGTAGCCAGGATTTTTTTTTCGATATAATAGCACACTTTGCTTATTATTATTTTAGAAAGATTAATTCCCCTGGTGGTTTATTTATTCCATTAGCTCGTGGGACACCTATTCAGGCCTCACTGAACTTTAGTGTTTGGGAAACAATGCCTCAGTCTGTTTCGCCGTTGGAGCATCCCACATGATCTGTCAACCGTCTTTCTCCATTCAAGTTAATATAGATGCTTTTAGCTTTGACGAACTGGGGACGTTGGATAAAGAAATGTATTAGAACCCTTGCTTCTATGTAGAGGCTGACATTTTAATTTTCTATGTTGATCATCAGATGTGATTGTCGCTACGAAGATTTGGGCTAGGTGTATAGAAATCAATTAAGAGCTGGTTCAAAGCAATAGAATTGCATCTTTCACCTGGCTGCTTGCCTGCATTATTATACGTAAACTGGTAAGGCTCTAGGCTGTTAGGCTATATTGACTTTTGTTAGATCTAGTTGTGCACACATTTTTTTAAAAAACATTTCATGATGTTTGTGCTACTGAGCAGAAATCATCTCAACTATTTATTTTTTTCGTCAGTATTGGTTTGAGTTCTTAAGGTTTCAAGATTTCTGGAATGAAGCACGTAAAAAGCGAGTGGTTAAATATGTGTGAGAAACTTTAAGATATAGTAGCTTGACCCACTAGCTCACTAGTCGTTAGCGGATCCAGAACCCTGCCCTCTCCGACAGCTGGAGTAGCGCTGAAAGCTCCGCAAACGGGGTTCGCTAAGCTTTTTCTAGCATTTTTAGATGCATAAAATGCATTCTGCTCACTATCTATCATATATAAAAATCCAACATTCCACTTATTTAAACGGGACCAGAAGTTGTTACATTCAGCCTACTCTTCTGAATCGTTTAAGCAAGTGACGTTAGTTCATCTTCAGTCACAGTTGGAATGACCTAGGTTTTTCCAGAGTGATGAGAATTTCTTTTAGTGTTTCATTTAAACAGATGTGTAGATTACTTCATTTGTTAGCGAACGTCACCTCGTCTTCCACAAGTAGTCATTCTCTTATTGAGTTACAGCGTTGAGCGATCCACATCCTGTTTTTTTTGTTATAAACTACAAGTATAAACGACGTCACTTAAATTACTTTATTTATTAAAATGTCTTTTTACCTATTTCTTAAATATGAACGTATAACTATAACTCAAATACAAATACATTTTTGTTTCATCCTTTATATAAAAAAAAAACAACGATTTTGCGCCCCAGTTTGACCTGTAGCCATTAACAGAAGTCCAGAACGTCGTGCATTTATGGGGCGCGCCCCACATTTTTAGAGACGCTGCCCTATTTTTTAAAATAGTCTTTAGACGCAACGTCTAGCTGCTTTTGGTGTTTTTAGCAAAATAAAATTAAAACAATTACCTATTTAGAGTTATCTTTTATTTGAGTGAAGCTGACTTTGTTTACTCTGTTCAGTCAATACTCTGCGGGGCCGGCCTTAGGCCACTGCAACCTATGCGACCGCAGTGGGCCCGCACTTTCAAAAGACCCGCGCTAATTCTAGATGTATAAATTATTAAATTAAATTATGGAAAACGACAATCCTACGCGCGATAAAAAAAAAACGGCATTATCCCGTAATTTTGGAATCTGGTGAAAGCTTCTCGCACCTCAAACTAATGAAGAATTACTTGAGGTCAACAATTCTCGTAGATAGATTGAAACATTTTGATAATTCTTGCTATTGAGCATGTAGGAAATATAAATTTTATGATATATGTATGACTTCGCTACACGCAAGGCTCGTAAAGTAATTCTGTACGTAGTGAAAAAAAGAATGAATAAAATGCAAAGACGAATGTATTTTTTCTAATATAAACTCTTTCACTTATAATCCGTATCCCTACCCAAACTGCTCCCCGCGAATTCCGTTTCGCATAGGAGCCCACAATGGTTAAGTTCGACCCTGCTATTTAGTGACGGGTGAAAACATAGTAGATAACTTGTTCTCCCCCCCCCCCCTCTTTTTTCGCCTCTAAATTTACGTGAGGTAGAAATAAAAAAAAAAGATCTTTCTTGCTCACAACGGTCCGGCCCTGCTATTTTTTGTGACAAGTGAATAATACTTGCTCTCCCCCCCCCCCTCTTTTTTTTCATAGGGTAACTCTAGTTCGTCCGACTTGCAGAAATAAAAGAGTGATCTTTCCTTTACTTCTTCTTGCGTGTCCTAACTCTTGAGCCATGAAGAGGATTATATAGATTTAACATAGCCGACATAGGGCCTATCTTAGAATTCAAAGGACAGTTAAATCGACCTACAATAATGTTGGAGTTGCTGAGACTGAGTGGTAAAGCGCTAGGCTCCTGAACCGGGGACCCGGTTTTGAATCTCAATGAAGACTGGGATTTTTAATTTCAGGATCTTTGGGCGCCCAGCTCTAATGGGCACCTGACATTAGTCGTGTAAAAGTACCGTAAAAGTAAAGGCGGTTGGTCGTTGTGCTGGCCACATGACACCGTCGTTAACCGTGGGCCATAGAAACAAATGACCTTTACCTTATAGATCACAAGGTCTGAAAGGAGAACTTTTTTACAATAATATGTTGACAATATTTATACATCAATATTGCATTCTTAAAAAAACAACTATCAAAATAAAATTGTGTATTCTTATCTAGCTTAGAACTGAAGCCTACTAAATTGTTATTGCTATGAACAAAAAAAACAAACAATTAAAGCAAGATGAATGAGATAAATCTGGATGTTACAATAAGTAAGCCGGCTCCAGTTATAATAGATCCATTCAAACCAATCCTGGCCTTTTGTCCTATTCTTATCAAATGCAATTTTAGGTGTACTGAAGATTTAAGCATTTAAATTACTTTGATTACAAGATAAAGACACATCAATCGACACATAATATGGGATAATTTAAATGATGGTTTAAATGCCCATTCAGGATTGCACATTAACCTATGACACGGGCAAGTTAATTAATGTGCTGCTAGATTTAGAATACAATGAATACCAATAATGGGGGGGGGGGGGGGAATAAAGGGAAGTAGCAGGCTACACTAAAGTGGGACGTACAGACCACAGCACAGAACCTATCTAGAGTCCCCCCCCCCCCCCCCATCTCCAGTTATCCCAGATCGGTCTGTGTGATTGTCTTTGCCCGTTGGCTATTTTGTGGACTTCGCTCAATCAGTGTTGAACATTTCTTACCAGTGGTGTCATTACGTTTTATGATAATTGTTCGCATTCGTGTCAATGAACTTATATAGCTTGTTGCATCATTATAGACAAAGTTAAGCGTTTTCATAGGCACACACACATTTTGTTTTATACAGCACAACGAGAGAGAGAGAGAGGTGGTAGAAAGAGAGGGAGAGAAAGAGAGAAAAGTCGAAAGTGTAAACAGAGAGTAAGAGAGAGAGAGAGAGAGAGAAAGTGAGATACGACGTGTGTGACAAAGCAGTGTGTGTGTATGTGTGTGTATGATTATCAAGGTATTTTCAGGGAAACGAGGGTATTAGTTTTATTGTCAATGGTTAATGAGTTTTTAATAGAATTAACTAGATCTGATTTTGTTTTGTATGCTAAATGCACACATAGGCTACACGCAAGAGTAGTTCTTTGGTCCTACTTTGTAAAGCATGACACTGAAATCTGCTGATCCAAAACAAATCCACGTGATCATAATGTACTGGTAAAACAAAAAAGTCTTACGTTTAGACGCATATTCCGCTGTAGGCCTGCTTATTCTAGGCCGAAACCAAATGCAAACAAGCGTCACACGAGCCGAGTACATTTATCTTAAGTTAGATGTAACTGTAGGCCCAAGTCTAATTAATTGCAACGAAGAGTGAAGCAAAAGAAAAATAAATAGATGTAGTGAAGCATTATTAATTATTATTCTAGATTTAATAAAGACATTACAAAGAATAACTGGTACACAATTTGTTAGAATGTGTAACTTTCTTTTCAAATACAACATAGTTCTGAGAAACAACTAATGGAATAGCGTAAGACGTAGATTATATCTAATTATATTTTTTTAAAGAAACGTCTGCAGTTTATAAGATATATCCAATGACATTGGCTAGCAATAAGCTTCTACTTTCAGTTTCAGTTGACCTTGAATCAAATAAAACTAAAAACAACCTACTAGATTTAGATCTAGTCTAGGCCTATGTGATATCATAACAACGATTTTGAAAAACAAACAACTCATAAACAAAAACAGGTTACAGATAATAAATAATGTTGTCAAAAACAACAACAAACTACTACTGAACCATTTAACGTTATGTGGCTTATCAATACTATATCACGTAAAAATGCTTTGGATTCTTTTTTTGATATAACAACAATATCAATAGGCCTACAATACATAGGACAAAAAAAAACAACAACACGACAATACTGATATAGCATATAGATATAATAAAATAAAAGAGAGAAAGTGAAACTCCATATATTTGTGGAGCGAAAACGTTCCACGTGCTTATTACTGAGCTTAAATAGAACACACTTAGATTTGTTAGAGCTTCTATCATTTTTAACATTAGTACATCGCAATGTACACACAATCTGCACACAATGTAGGCCTACACACACAGACTTATTTAAATAACTGAAGGCTTTCTGAAACGTTTTTTAAGATAGATCATCTAAAAGCATTAATTACTTGTCGAATCAGCCGCTTCTCTCTCTCTGAGATACTCGGCAACATTTTCGTAAAAGTTAACGCTAGTCTCTGCTACAGCACTTTGTTTTAATGAAATAACTCGCGTCTACCAAACAGAAAGTCGCATACGTAGGTCCAACTCCATTGTCGAGAAATCTTTTCAAGTTTTCTTGCTTCGTGCTTTCTGAACCGATTTGTCAAAGGAAGATACTTCAAGAACACTGACATTCTGTCCCTCAATAAACAGAGAAGCGGCATGAGGAGGACGGTGTAACAGAGGTTCCCCAGTAAGCGCTATAAAGATTGGCTTAGGTGCCATTTGGCCCTAACTGACATAGAGGAAAATAGCTGGCATCAAACGGCCTTTGAAAGAGACAGTTAAAGAGCTCTCACAGAGGCTGCGGGACACACATTTGAGACCCAGAGAAAAGCCCTTATTGAAGATGAAAAGAAAACTTAAATAGACCGCCGCCGGCCGGCAGATGACTTTGTCTGCACGAGATGCGTCAAAATATTCAGGTCGCAACTTGGTGTGATACACTGCACTCATCCTTTATGTTCTGAATCGAAGACATTGCCATTGTTATAATTGTATTGTTAATAAACAGGTTTTGAAAGGAATCAGTTACAATAAACAAAATTAGAGTATGTTTAAAATAAGTGTGAGCTTGCGCTCCCTGGGCTAGTTTTATATGTATTTTTGTTGTATAGGTTAGATCTATTTTTATATATTTTATTTTTATAGGTTAGTGTCAGATTTTATATTTGTACTTCCGCATATTTATATAGGTTAGTGCGGGATAGTATAAAAGTGATGTACTATATGCTGTCTTAAAACAGTTGAGTGTACATTTGACCAGTTGTCAGTACCATATCTGTCTGTGTGACAGCTGAAGATCTTTGTGGTCTGTCGTCTAATTATTTTATTATTCTGTACCTGGGACGGCCTGTAAGTTTGTAATTATTTGATATATTCTTTTACTAGATCTATGCCACACTGTGTGTAAATGTGCTAGATATATTCTAATTTAGTTTTATTTTCTAGTTGGCAGTTTATGTTTGGAGCATGTGATTTAAAGATGGCAGCGTCCATCAGTCCTGCTTTGAGTTTTCTAGATCTAATAGAATATATGATTTTATGTATTGCAGGCTATTGTTACTGCTTTTAGCTGCTGCTATTGAGTATTACTTTGTTGTTTTAACTGCTGAATATAATTCTGATGAACATAAGTGCTATTACTCTGCTGTAGATCTAGATTTATTTTGTTTCTGTACTAGAGCTAGAATCTAGTTTAGTATTGCCTTTGTGGCTTAGATTAGTAAACTTAGTTATAAGTTATAGTCTGTTTCTGTTCTTAGGGAATGCTAATAATAGGGTACTAAGGCTAAGGTATTCTTGTTTTAGTTGTAGTTATGGGTTGGTTATAGTATAAGTAGTAGAATATTGTAGATCTAGACTAGTTTGTTGTAGCGTGTTTGTGTAGATCTAGGTCTAGTATAGTAGTTGTCTTGAAGTGATTTAGTTCTTTTTAGTTAGATAATTGTTTTGATCAGTTTGTGTTAGATAGTTGGTTTGGTTAGTTTTTAGTGGCGTAGATTCAGAGGGTTTTAGTTAGTATTAGTTGTTTCCATTGTAGTGTATATATTTTATTATTGATTTATATATTTGTATGTTAATAAAGTTCCGTTTTGTTTATTTATCCTAAACTAAAAAAAGTTTGTTATCTTGTTTTCATTTAGTTTAGGTTAGTATAGTTAGTATGTCTGGTTACTTAGGAGACTCTAGCCCCTTGGTCACCATATCGAGGTGCACAGATTGAGCCCATCCAGTAGTGCAAACATCTGCCTACTGTAATAAAATTTAATGTTGAGTAGAGAATAGGTCTCTCCCACTCGCGCCTGCCTGACCTGCTTACATAAGTGTTTTGTCTTCAGTTCACTTGATTCTTACCTATAACAGCTGGGTGTTCAAGTGAAATAGCTCCTCCTCCGTAATCAAAGATGAGCACATTTCTGATATTCTATGGACTCGAAGATTACTGTCAAGTCCAATCCTCTCTTTAAAAAATCTGCCGCATACGTGGCATGAGTAGGTATGGTCAGTTGCAGATAGGCCTGCTCCTGAGCTTTTTGTTGGTTCGGTGCTCATTCACCCTAGCTAATCTTCAAGCTTGAAATCTCGTGACTCCGAGACTCACTGCTTCACGCCATGAGGAGCGATCGAGAGCTAGTGCTTCCCAGCCGTGAATGTCGATAGCGCACTCCTTGAAGGAGCTCTTGAGAGTGTCTTTGGAGCGCTTTCCTGCACGCAACTCCCCTTAAAGAAGTCGTTTAAGAAGGCGATTTTCTGGCATACGGACTACATGTCCCGCCCATTGACGTTGGGACATATTTACTGTCGCATTGATGCTGTGCATGTTGGACAGCTTTAAGACTTCAGTGTCTTTGGAGCGCTTTCCTGCACGCAAGTCCCCTTAAAGAAGTCGTTTAAGAAGGTGATTGTCTGGCATACGGACTACATGTCCTGCCCATCGACGTTGGGACATATTTACTGTCACATTGATACTGTGCATGTTGGACAGCTTTAAGACTTCTGTGTCTGGTATATGGTTAGACCAACGAAACTTCTGGATACTCTTTAGACAGCGTAGGTGGAAGAAGTTTAACTTTTTGATGTGGTGGGAACATAAGATGCCTATAAGAGAGATGTGAAAACTACAGCACTGTGGACTTTCAGTTTCGTGGATATGCTGAGTCCTCTCCATTGCCACACTTGTCCTTGAAGTCTGCCAAAAGCAGCACTGGCACGCGCAACACGGAAGTCAACCTTATCATCTAGGTTGTCGTTTGCTGATATAGTGCTTCCCATATAGACAAACTTTTTGACGTTTGCTAATTTCTGGCCATCAATGAGAATGTCTGGATCTGTGACAGATTTATTTGGAGAAGGTTGGTGCAGCACTACTGTCTTTTTTACATTTATGGCGAAGCCAAAAGTTTTGCAGACGTTGGCGAAGAGGGACAGGCTCTTTTGAAGGTCATCTTCGTTTGAAGCATTTAGGGCACAGTCATATGCTTTCCGAAGAGGCAGATCATGTACAGAGCAGATTTTTGTTCTACGAAATATAGAACAAAGTCTTGAGTACCAACAATGGCTAACGATCAGTTTCGTGGACTTAAAAAAGCGTTTGATAGTGTCCACCGAGAATCACTATGAAAAATAGTTAGAGAATACGGTATCCCAGAAAAATTCGTCCAGATCCTACGACACCTTTACAGTCAATCTAGTTGCTGCATTAAAACAGAAGAGGGAACAACAGAGTTTTTTACAATCGAGACAGGTGTGAGACAGGGGTGCATCTTATCTCCATTCCTTTTCCTCCTAACCATCGACTACATAATAAGGAGAGCAATGAACCAGACTGCCTTTTGTATTCCATGGCATGAACAGCTCCGATTGATGGACTTGGACTTTGCTGATGATGTTGCACTACTCGGGGCTACAAATAAATGCATTCAAGAAATAACGGAGAGCCTAGACAGAGAAGCACCCAAAATTGGCCTCCGCATAAACTTGGATAAGACTGAAATTATGTGAGTGGGATATAAGGCAAAGGGTGTCCCCGTCAGACTTGGCGAGTCAAAGCTTGAAGAGCTGGACAAGTTCACGTACCTTGGCAGCATCATAACAAATGATGGAGTTTCTTACCATGATGTAGAGTGCCGAATAGGAATGGCAGGGAGCATTTTCCAAAGGCTGCAGCCTTTTTGGACTAGCCAAGCCATTGGACTCGAGACAAAAATACACCTTCTCAACACAATCGTCATTCCTTCTGCTACATATGCATGTGAGACGTGGAAGTCATCTGTCAAAATTGAGAAAAGACTAAATGTGGCTCAACAGAGATGGCTGAGACAGATTTTGGGAGTCAGTTACACAGATCGGGTCTCAAACAAGGAAATCCTATGTCGAACACTTGATGAGGTTGTGACTGAGCGTCGCATAAGGTTTGCAGGACATGTTATACGTCAAAATGAATTACGCACACCAAGAGTTGCGATAACATGGAAGCCAAAACAAGGAAAGCGCAAACAGGGACGCCCTCGTATTACTTGGCGACACACCTTCATGGAGGACCTCAGAACAGTGGACACCAGGTGGGAGGAGGCTTCAGACATTGCCAGTGACAGATCTTTATGGAGACAGCTTGCCGCCCAATGCGCCGAATGGCGCGGGAGGACCTAAGTCTAAGTAAGCCATATGCAAATAGCAGGTCTCTGATGCAGTCTTAGTTTACTTTGGTATTTGCCTTGCATAGTTCCATGCCTTGAATCTTTGAGTGTTCAATAAACGATATCGTATACCGACTCCAATGCTTTCTGTGCGAAAGGCATCTTTCAGCATAGCGGTGAACATTATGCTGAAAAGCGTTGGAACCAGCACACATTCCTGCTTCATGCCATTTGAGACAGGAAAAGGCTTGGAGTTGTCTCTGTTGTCTTGGACTCTTGCTTGCATGTTACCATGGAATTGGCGGACCATTGTTATGAATTGATCCGGGCAGCGGAATGTGGACATGATTTGCCAAAGACCTTCACGACTGACATCAAAAGCTTTAGTCAAGTCTATGAATGCAGTATAGAGATTTGAATTTTGCTCTCTACATTTCTCTTGGAGTTGGCGGACTGCAAATATGTCAACTGTGCCTCTACCCTGCCTGAAGCTCTCCGGAAGTAGGCCAGTTTCTAGGTGGTATTGTAGTCTGTTTAATAGCCAGATTCTTGTCAGCAGTGCCTAGGAGGGATATGTCACGATGGTTATCGCATAACTGCCAATTTCTCTTTCTTCTCTGAAGATGAATGATGGAGGCGTCTTTGAACTCTTGGGGTAGTTTCTTTTGTTCCCACATTATCTGGTAGATTTCTGTTAGTTTAGCTGTCAGCTCTGAACTGCCAAGTGAGTATATTTCAGCAGGGATGGAGTCTAGTCCCGGTACCTTACTAGTTGAGAGGTTGGATATTGCAGTCATTACTTCATTGAGCCGGGGAGGGTCAGCGAGTGAATGGTTTATTAGGACTTGTTTCAGGCTTGCAATGGCTTCAGCGCTAATGCTTGATGGGCAGTTAAGGACGGTACTGAAGTGTTCAGCCTAGCGAACAAGTATTTCCTCCTTGTCTGTGAGAAGTTTGTTTCCACCAGCACTGAATATGGGGGATGAGCCAATTTGCTGAGGACCAGAAAAGCTTTGATTAAATTAAAAAAACATTTTTGCATTTTTACTGTCAGCGTAGGACTGGATTTCTCATGACTTTTTGTTCAACCATGACTCCTTCATGTCTCAGATTCCGCTGGACCTCTCCTTTGGCGTAAGTGTAGGGTTCTCTGCTTTGGGTGCAAACTGGATTACACAGTCAGAAAGGCCTTAAAGCAGTGTTGCTCGTGTGTTAAAAGCTGTTGGATTTGCACATTGTTTTTGTCAAACCAATCTTGGTGCTTGCGTTTTGACTGGCCGAGTGAAATATATGTATGATTCTACTATTTATGAGTGTTTAAAATATATTTTAAGCTATGGAAGCCTGGATCGAGACCAACCGTTATAGAAGGCCTGTGCACTGACCTGCAACGTTACAACCTATTGGCCGTGGAGACCAATCGCTTGTTGCTACGTCTGATATGGCAACGAGCTATTGATCTCTACTGCCCACACGCTGCGATGTCTCAGGTCAGTGTTCAGGCCTGGTATAACGATTGGTCTCGGTGGTATGCACTATAGACTGTTGTCTCTATGGTCCCTGGCTTGAACCCTACCAGCCATCCTGTGGGAGGGTTGGGCAACAATCTTCAATTCTAAAGAACAACCAAAACATGTAAAGACAAAATACAAACAATATTATAAAATATGCATAGTACCATTTGGTTCAAGTGAAACAAACTTAAGATTTGTATTCTTTACTGGGGTGGGTGGGGGGTAACAATAGCCTAGCAGCAAAGACTTAGTAGCCTTAATGGGCATTTTGACTTATGTGAAGGTTGAAATGTTTCAATTCTGCATTTCCAGACATCCCTAATTGTTTAACCCCAGAAGCAGGTATATACCTCATTGACGTTTCAGAACCTATTAACTTAATGATGAGAACACACATTGTCCAGTTTCCTTGCTTCAAATATCTTTGACAACATCATTTGTCAACAACTATTTACAGTAATAAATTTATCTTATATAGCAGGTGTATCAACATTTATTAAATAAATAGAAAACATGCTCAGTCTATATTGCATCGTAAATTTAATTACTGAACATTAGAATTAATAATAAATATATACAACTTTATAATTCAATAATTTATGAAAACAATTTTCTCAGAAGTCACTATCATCCATTTCATCAGGTGGTGGCTGATTTCTGGCTTTCTGAGAGGGCATACCACTCATTGCTTTAAAGTCTTCATCATCATCATCGTCATCATCATCCACCTCGTCATCATCATCATCGTCATCTAAATCAATGTCAGAATCACCAGAACCTTCAGAGCCACTTTCCTTAAAAAGAAAAAGAAAACATTAAAATTCATTCACACAAAAAAAAATAAAAAAAACAACTAGATAGCTTTTTTTTGTAGCTGTTAAAAACTAATTATAACTTTAATTAATTATTAGTACAATCAATCGATACAATTTTTTATAAATATAATTTTCTTCAATCAAATATTTGTAAAATGTTCTAATGAGCAGTCTACCTCTAGAAAAGGGTGTACAGTAGAATGAGGATGTATAAATTTTTTAAAATAGAAACTATTGGAAAATTGTAACTTAAACTTGAAAGTGGCAGCAGAAAACATAACTAAGTCAAGCCACAAGAAGGGATGGATCAAGGGGGATGCAATATGGCATCACGTTTTTAATCCTTTGAGCAAAGTACCACATTAATCATGATAAGTGTGACCTAATTTTGATGCCAGGTAATCTGGCTGAACCTCGAACATTTGTCACTCTGATCTGTTGTACCAGGCTTTGAGCTTAGTGTCATCATTTCAGGTGCTGAGCATTCTGCTCACTTTTTACTTCGAGAAATCAATTTCTTTTCTTAACTTTTTTCTTTCTTTAAGGCTTCATCAAATCTTTTATGAGATTTGTTTTATTCCGTCGGAAAGGAATTAATATATAAGACCTTTCTGTTAAATTTAGTTTTACCTTTTCATTTCTCTGTGGTAGACTGCTCACTTGGACATCATTAAAACATTCAATTCTATTGGGATAGGATTTTGGTGAACTCCCAGTGAAGTACTATGTCACATAAACAGAAGTTTATTAAAATTTGTTTTAGAAGAGCTCTTCATGTCCATATAGAAAGAGATGTGTTTATCTGATATTTAGACAACTCATGACAGTGAAACATAAGTCATGCAAAACAAACATGATATATCAGCTTCCCTTCAAGAACCATCGTTAAGTTATTAATACCTCACTAATTTCTGGATTCATACCGCCAGCAATTTTCCCACCTTTCTGTGGCCCAGGCGCTGAAAGTAAGAAAGAAGAAAAAAAACAGAAATAGAATTTTTGTATGTTGATTAGATGTAGATCTCTATTAATAATAAAATAATAGTTTATCAATATTTTAATGAAATGATGAAAATTCTTTGTGTGTATTGTAGTTGCAGATTGTAAAAGTGTCTTTCCTAGAGTCACAATATAAACACATCTCCATTAGGATTGATTTAAATATGTTTCAAACATTGTAAAACAGCTTTGTTTCCATTTCTTGGGGTTTCAGTAAGAAAAAAAATTACAAAGCAACTAATTTTTCAATAATGCAGACTCGTTAGCAATAACTGAAGTGAGTTTACATACATATAGGATTAAAGAGTAAAATAGTACTAAAGTATTTTCTTTTATCTAAGAAAGAACATTACTAAAATGACCAAAATAAATTGAAATTATTTTTTCTTTAATGAATTCAAACAACTGAAATGAAAATCTAAATGACAATAAAAATGTATGTTAAAAAAATAACTTGAAATAAATTTAGGAGGATGTGAATTAAAACATTCATTAAAGAGAAATGAGAGAAATCACTTAAGTTAGTTATGTGGGTAGTGCCAGAAACATTAATTGATTGATCAATTAAGAGCTTTGCAAATACATCATAATACATTTCTATAAAAAATAATTCTGTTGCGATAAACTTCAATTAGTCACTTTTGTGTTTAACTTTACTTTTTTTTTTGTTATATGATATCTTCAGTCACCTTTACTTTTTAAATGCACATTCAATAAATATTGTTACGTGTTAAGGCTAGATTATTAAATGCTTATGATTTTAAGTACATTTATGAATTACTAAAAGTTGCCGTCATCATCTGACGTGTCAAATGCATCACAAACAAGGGTACCTAAGTTCCTAGCAGGAGCAGTATTACTTGCTGGAAATTAAAGGTAAAAAAACCATTAACTGCAATGTAAAGAATTATATTAGGAGGATGAAAAATCAAAACTGCCGGAATGACATCCATGTATTATAAAACTTGAATTTCTGTTTAAGAATGTGTTATGGTGGAGGGTGAATGAGACTAAATATTGATTTTCAAAATGTATTTATTCTTCAAAACATAATAATGTGAACATTTAAATAGAGCTTTTTGTGTAGAATATTCACTAAAAGTGTTATACCTTCAGTTCTGAAGCGATCAGCAACTCTGGCTCTTTTGGGCAATTCTTCTTCAGAGTCTTTATCATCATCTGCTCAAATTATTTTGGTAAACATTTTTAAAATACAAATTTTCAAACACACAAATTTATCATTATAATATAATGTACAAAAATGTGAAAACAATTTTAATGTACCAAAAATATTTGTGTCATCATCATCTGGTGAAATCTGTTGATGTTTTCTTTCTTCTGTTTTGATCTTATCAGCCATAACTTTAAGTTGCTGTTCAGTTTCCTAAAAATAAAAGCAAAAAATTCATGCTCATATTTCAAATCGACATTTAGAATCTATGTTTTGTAACAATTTATTAGAATTCAAAATAAATAAAAAAAATTCTACCTCTAATTTGTCTTGTTCAACTTTGTTCTGTTCTTCAAGCTGGGTCTCCAAAAATGCTAGATTTCTAAATTTGATCATGTAAGCATCATAAAGTTTCTCTAAGTCTTCTTCCAGTCGTTCATATTCATCCATATAAGCAGGCCTTGAGAAAAGAAAGGGAATTACACTTATATTTTACTAGCATCTTATCCCAATCAAACTTCATCGCACTTAATATAGTTTTTACAGCAACAATCAACACAACATAGAAGGAGACTGAGGTGCCAGTCAGAAAGAGCCAGCAGAGAGAGCATAGAAATCAATGGTCAATCACAATATGTAAAAGTGAACGGGCATGTGTCAGGCACGAGAGAGTTTAGCACTGGAGTGCCGCAGGGGTGCGCCCTGTCACCAGTATTGTATATACAAATGACATTCAGAGCCTGTCAGCTGACACTCCCATCATAAAATTTGCTGATGACACAGCAATCATTGGCCTTATTGCAGATGACGAAAGTATGTACCATTCAACAATTAACACTTTTTACGAATGGTGTATAGATAACTTTCTAATTTTAAATGTTCAGAAAACTAAAGAAATGATAATAGATTTTAGGAAACATAAAGGCCATCATGCAGAAATTCAGATCAATAACCAAACCGTAGACTAAGTGCAAGAATATAAATACCTAGGTCCAACCATCAACAACAAGCTTAAATGGAGTGAACACTGTCAAAACCTTTACACCAAAATTCACCAACGTCTTTTCTATCTTAGAAAGCTAAAGAAATTTAACATCGACAAAACAATAATTAAACTTTTTTATACAGCAACCATCAGCAGTCTAAATAACTTTGCCACCACCTGCTGGTATGGTAATACTTCACTGGCACAAAGACTTAGACTAAATAGATTAATTAAAAAGCATCATATATCACTCAAACACAGTTACCATCTCTTGAAGAGCTATTTCATGAAAGATGCCTTTCCAAAACACAATTCTTAAAGATAACCTGCACCCATTAAACCACTGTTACATAAGATCTGAACGAAGTGGTTGTCTCCTTTCAATTAGAATTAAAACAGAAAGATTTATAAACTCCTTCATCCCATTTTCGGTCAGAGTGATACAAGATCATCTGTCGTCATCGAGAAGTACATAGAAGTCTAATTTATAAAGCGCTGGTTATGAGTGTGTATATTTTTTTGTGTGTGAATGTTGTTCGTATTTGCATCTATCTTGTTATTGTACAGTAAAAAGCTTATATCAACTCACTCTGTCTGCCTGGTAAAAAGTTTGTACATGTTATTTTTCCCCATTCCAAATCACGGATCAAGCAAAAATTTTGCACAATTTTTTCTTTTACCTGACAGCGTAAGAATTAGTTTAAAAATAACAACAATTAGTTAATTAACAATTGGTAATTAATTATTTAGTTTGGTATGTCAAACAAGGGAATGAATTTGTACTTGACTGAAGTGGTGGTATCTTATATTATAAAATACAGATTTTCCTGAAAAAAGAAGATGATTACATCCTACTAGTGATGCATGTTAACCGATGAATTAAATTCTGCCAAGTTATGAATTTTCCTGGCTAGCTCAGGCAACCCATTCCATGCTTTAATAGTAGTGTTATTACTTAGCTTAATATAGTCTATAGACAGATAATTAGCCTTTTGGGCCTCCCACTGCTATCAGACAGACAGTGTGAATTGATATAAGCTTTGCAAAAATCTTTATTACATTTTGAAATGAAGGAGGCTGAAAGCTAACTAATATACTAAACTATCTGGTAACTAGCTGTTGGTTGTTTAACTACAATTTTAGCCAATGGACGTATCAACTTACCTAACACTCTGTAATGTTTGAAGACGTTTGTTATTTCTTTCAAGCTCACTCTTTTTCTTTTCAATCTTTATTTCTAGATTGGCTTCATCAGATGCAACATTGTCAAGCATGGTTTTAGTTTTTTGAATTTCATTCTGAATATTCAACAGATGGAAGACAAGATAAAAATATTTTCCATTTAGCACAAAAAAAAACAACAACTAAAACAGACCAGACCAAAAATTAAAAGAAAGAGATATCATACCCTGACAGCTTCAATGGATGCTTGAAGACCATGTTCCACTTCATTTATCTCTAGTGCTTTTGCTACAACCATAGCTCGCTGTTCCTATATAATATCAAAAAGAAAACCTTAATAATTTAAACAATATACACCATAGCTTGCTGTTCCTATATAATATCAAACAGAAAACCTTAACCATTGAAACAATATACACCATGGCTCACTGTTCCTATATAATATCAAACAGAAAACCTTAATCATTGAAACAATATACAATCTTAACTAGACTAATAGTAAGTAAGAAAGAAAAAAGAACTGATTTTATATACATAATTGAAAGGCAAAAAACAGTTGTTCTAAATAAAAACTACAAAGAAATGTTACCCTGAGATCAACTTCTTTTCCTAAAAGATCATACAACTGTGCTCCTTTTACTGTGATTTCTGAAGCCAATCTTCTTGCCTCTTTAAGTTCATTTATCTATTAAAACATAAATTGAGGCATTGTATTTGAATATGACAGAAACAAAGGACACATATGTCAGGGGGAGGTATGGTGAGAATGAATATGTTACTTTGATTTTGGTATGATAGTTATATCCCTTTGTTTATATACAGGCCCAGGTTATGAATGTGAACAGTCTGCACGTGTTGTGAACTGAATGGTTAGGTCTTCATTGAATGTAAGAGAGAGTGTGTTAAGTTAGTGAGGTCCTGCTCCCGGTCCAGGAAGGTTGGATAGTTGCTTCCTGGACTGGTGTATGTATTATTTCTTGAGAGTAATATAATTTGTGTGCTTTAGTAAGTATTAAAGTATAATCATTATTCATTGAAAGCTGGAGATAGAGTTGAAGTATATTAAGTATTAAGTGTTCTTATTTGTATAGCAAGTATTAATGAATTGGAATAGAGTAATCAAGCAACCCCCTAAAGAGTCACAGGAACCAAGTCAAGTAAAAGCTAAGAAAAGAACCTTCTGACAATATAAGCTAACTATGTTAATGTTTAACAATCATAGACAAATTATAAACTAAAAAACCTTTTTTTTTTAAATTCCTACTTTCTTCATGGTGGTTAAAAGGTGGAATTTGAAGTTGGATGTAAAACTAAAAGTTTGCACATAGAAATATGGTTGGTTAGCTCAGTTGTTAGAGCATTGTTGCACTAAAAGTGTGAGCTTGATTCACATCCTGCCTTTTTTTTTTTTTTTATCTCTTTATTTTTCATTGAGAAATAAAATATGAATCTTTAGTTGACTACTTTATTTGAACATTAAGTAGGAATCAAAAAAAAATATTTGTTATGATCATAGACACATTAAAAGAAATGACACAAATTTCTCTACTACCCTGGAGGAAACATCAAAAGCAACACTGGAAACATCTCCAGCCCCTGATTCCAGTTTACCAGCTACATTACTTTTGGTGGCATTGTAGAGGACATTTGTGACTTTGAGCATTTCTTTCACAGCATAGCCATCAGCTCCATAAAGCTTTTTAGTGTTTAACTTTATATGTGCCTTTGTTGCCTGAAGAGAATATGGTGATTAACTTTTAAAGTCTACAGAATACAAAGTGGCTGGAATTTATGAATTATACAGATAATAGCTAAAAGTTTGCAAGAAGATTATAACAACTTGACTTTCAAGTGTCCATTAGAAATGATTTTTTCTTACTAGCTCAAACCTCTCAGAGGAGGATAGTGGATAATAGAGGGTAGGATTTAAACTCAGGACCATGTTGATGATCATCCAAGAAGTTGACCACACAAGTAGAAGTTTTTTTGTTCAAGAAAGAAATAATAATAGTTTGGTATGCACACTGGACTGTTGTTTGAATATACCCTTCCACCCCCAATCCCACATCATCCTTAGAGAGGTTTAGGCTAGGATAAAATTACCTTCAAATCTGAATGCTGTGAATATGTTTACTTCTATCAATTTTAACCCAAAATGTTTGTTTATATTTGTGAACTCAAGTGAGATTGTGTACTAACAATCATCTGTACTATGAGTGTAGTTTTTTTCATAATTCAGAGTAATAAAGCTTAAGCTTTAAATATTAACAATGTTTTTGCTATTTTAAAGTACTACATTGAAGAAACATATAAAACATTTAACAAACATTTAAAATAGCTATAAAAAAACAACTTCATGAATGATCTATTGGTGAGCCTTCTTTTAGATATATTAACCGCTCACTTGTAGTTAGCAACATTAAGGACAAAAGTTCTCATATATTGTGGATTAATGAAACATTTATTGGATAATTTAATTTGCTATTAAATAAATTTGCATGTACTCTCACCAAAAGATGTCAGGAATATACTCAAGCTTAATTAATGTCAGGAACCATACTCAAGTCTAACAGCTGGAAGGAAAAAAATCTCAAGTCTAGCAAATGTCAGGAACTAGATTCAAACCTAACAGTAGCAGATGTCTGGACCTAGATTCAAGCCTAACAGTAGCAGATGTCAGGAACTAGATACAAACCTAACAGTAGCAGATGTCAGGAACTAGATACAAACCTAACAGTAGCAGATGTCAGGAACTAGACTCAAACCTAACAGTATCAGATGTCAGGAATTAGACTCAAACCTAACAGTATCAGATGTCAGAAACTAGATTCAAACCTAACAGTAGCAGATGTCAGGAATTAGACTCAAACCTAACAGTATCAGATGTCAGAAACTAGATTCAAACCTAACAGTAGCAGATGTCAGGGACTAGACCCAAACCTAACAGTTAACAGTAGCAGATGTCAGGAACATCAGACTTATAACGAGTTTAATGGAGCCATGAACATCCTGAAAATCAAAATGAATGTGAGTAACATAAAAAAAATCGCTGATTTATACTTTGACTCAAATTTTGAATTTGTAACTTAGATCTCTCAAATTTAATCACACTGTCTTGCTATCACGTACTCCAAGAACTATCTATTTTGTTAGCCTCTATTTTAATACACATTTTAAAATAACATTGATTATCTTTAAAAGAAAATACAGTATGTTAAGAGTTAACCATGTCAAGAGGAATACATTAAATAAAAACCCTACTGGACTAAATTGAAAACAAAAAACATTAAGGCGTTGGGGCCATCAGATACAAAAAAAGGCTTAAAGATGATTTATTATAACATTTGACCAGTAGGTCTCCTCTATCTATGTTCATTGTATTGCACAAAATCCGTTTACCTATTCAGCACAAATTCTTTATATGTTAACCATGTCAAAATACTTACTAAGAACTCTGCAACAGTTTTAATAAATATCACACGATCTTGTTCTGTATCAATGTCGATTGCAGGATCAGCATTAGGATCATATCTAGATTTTTTCAAGAAAAAAAGATATTAATAAATAGCATATAAAAAAATCATACTTCACATAAATAAATTAAATATCTTAAAATCCTTTTATAAGTGAAATCTCTATCTAATCTTCTGAAAAAAAAAAAAAAGGCCCTGTGTATTTTATATGTTAATCTAGCCTACAAACTAATAATTTACTAAATTACCATATTGGTTGTTATAAAAAAGCTGTCTAGAACAATGGTTCTCAAACTGTACTCTGATGGGGCTTCGCAGAAAGATGAAAATTTAATGCAATTAAAATAACTTCTCTGCTAAAACCTAGTTTATCCAATTGAATTATTTGAATGATAATCAACTTGTCCCTTACTTCTGTTTATCTTATCTTATCTCATATAATACAGACGTACTTCAAAAAAAAAAAAGATGATTATGTCATACATCTAGTCATGCATGTTAACCAATGACTTAAATTCTACTATTTAATATGTCTATTACATACCCAAACTAAAGATTTGAAAACATTCTTCACTTGGATACTACCAACTGGGTATTGAATCCTTTTGCACATGAATAAACTCAGATCCCAATCACAGCTTCATCTCCCTCTTCATTCTCATTTATATGTTGGAAAGCTCAGACAAGTAGTCCTATATTTGTGATGAACTGCACAGTGGTTTCCAGATCTGGCAGCTCGCTATATATTTTTTGTTCTATTGGGTGGAGGTGGGGAGTTTGGGGCCAGTGTTTTTCTCAGGCCTCTCAAGAATATGCAGCTTTGAAGGACATGGTCGGCATTCCCTAGTGAAGCTCCATAAGGGCAAATCTTACTAGTCCCTATTTTCAGCTTCTGGAACATGTGTTGTCTCTGCTGTGTCCAGTTCTAAGATGAAATATAATGTGTTCGTTATGTTTGGACAGCTTCTAATAGGCATTTCTTCTCCTTGAACTTTGTGTGAGAGCTGGTCCATTACTTGTTTATTCAACTCTATTTTAAATTTTTTTTTGGATTGTTGTTTTATATATAATATGCATTTATGTAGCTTTTCACTTATGGTCCATAGCAAAATTTAACTAGGTATAAAGGGGTCCCCTGGCCAAAAAAGTTTGAAAACCTCTGGTCTAGAACATCATATAAACTTTAAGTAAATATGTAGCTGTTAGAACAATATTAAAATTACAACAATATTTTTATTAATTCATTAAAAAAAAAAAGAAAAATGATACCTCTTCATCAGCCAAATAAGACATTCATAAACTAATTTAAAGTTGGGGGTTCTAAAATTTTCCATAGAGATAAGACGATGGAATCCTAAAGCTCTCATCATTTCTGTGAAATCTGGAAGCAAAAGAATAGCATTAGTCATGGCCATAATATAAAATGTTTTGCATGTTTCAGATGTTCCTCCAGAGTTGAAGATAATCTACATCCTAGTCCGATATATAAGGTGTGGTGGCTGAGTGGTTGAGCATTTGGCTTCTGAACCTGGGGTCCTGGGATCATATCTTGGTGAAGAATGGGATTTTTTAATTTCTGGATTTTTAGGGCATCCTTGAGTCCACCCAACTCTAATACGTACCTGACTTTAGTTGGGGAGAGTAAAAGAGGTTGGTCATTGTGCTGGCTACACCATCTGCACAGCCATGTAGATCTGTAACTAGATCTAGACTACTACCAAGGAGGGGAGTATAGTCAAATAGTCAGTATTGTATGTCGATCTAGTGCTAGATCTAGAATCTAGTATCTATATTATAGTGTACTAGAGCATGTAATTACAATTATTTTAAATATTGAATAATAATAATCTTTATTGTATGGAATTTGTCCATTACACCAGGGGTGGGCAACCTTTTTGTATCGGGGGCCACATTAAGAAAAATTTGTGGATGGGGGGGCCACATATAATTTATGTACTTACAACTTTGAAAAATATGCTGTGAAAAATGTCTTTTAATTCATATTTATACTGTATTATACATTTACTTTTCCATTTTCACACTCCCAATTGAGGAATTACAACCAATTTTATGATTAAAAAAATTGCTATTGTTTTTTCACATGACAACATTTCACCACAAACGCACAGTTGTACATAATGTGAAGTATTTAACTGTTTACACTCGTATGTAATGTTCCCTAACAGTGAAACAAGCTTACTAGTTGTTATCCTTGTCACTGCTGTTAAATTAAAGTCAGTCAGCATCGACCTGTGATTACACTTGCTTAAACAAATAATATGAAAGTTTAGAGCGATGTTTATTAGGTGTGGAAATACAGCTTCTGGCATCCTAAAACTCCCGCGAAGAAATGACTGGAACTTCTCTTTCGGGTCATAATTTAAGATAAGATAATTTTATTGATCCAATCAAATGGGCATTCAGTTTGACTACAATTGACTTCAGCGTAACTACTTTGCTTGGAGTTATGCCCTCTGGAACTGAGTCAGTTTCTGCGCTAAATGATGAGCTGATGGTATTGAAAGCTGGTTCATGACTATCAAGAGCAGGGGTGTGTACACACAATGCAGAAATAATATCTCCTTAATCTAGGCAATACAACTGACAACAATCATGTCTGAATAATTGCTTTTATAAATTCCACATTTAAGGAATCTAAATAAGTCTTGTACTTTTAACCATTTCACTACAAATAGTTTCTCTAGCTTACAAAGTCCGCAGGATACACATTTGAGACCAAAGGAAAATCCGCTGTTGATGACAGGTGTAGACGGCAAAAAGAAAATCTAAATCGACCACTGGCGGACAATAGTCATGATTGTGATAGATGAGGCAAAATATGTAGGCCATAGCTGGGTCTGCATAGCCAAGGGAAAGACTGAATTCCTCATTAATCTTCTAGCGAAGAGAAGCCTTGTTATTATTATTATTTGAAATAGTTTCATCGTTCAGCAAAGGAAATTGACAAAGCCTGTTTTTACTGGCTTGTCTTGAGAAATGGGAAAGGCTTGATTTAAAAGATTTAACACGCACTTACATTTCAGCCATCAGAATATTTTGTTTCTAAATCTTCAAGTACTTTTCGGAACTGCCTGTGGTTAAGTCACCCAATACTTATTACTTTTATTGCTACGATTAGCACACTCATATTATATTGATATTTTATTCAGTTTTGTGCAAACTTTTCTGTTTAAAGTTTATTGTTCTTTATTTTTAAAAAAATGTTTTTCTCAGTCAAAGATAAAGCTCCATCGGATGTTACGCTTGCCACCTGAGATTGAGTGTGTTGAAGTATAGCCAATAAGAATAAACATCGTTTACTTAAAACTTTTTATAATTAGAAAGTTTCAATAATTTATAGAGGTATTTAGAAATATTTTGATATATTTGCATTTGTATATGTGTATACTGTGGTCACACCTAATTCTGTAGGTGTCTGCGGGCCGATAAAACACTCCGGCGGGCCACATGTGGCTCGCTAGCGTAATTTGCCCACCCCTGCATAACACCAAACAAAAAACATTATAACAATAAGTAATAAGAAACCAAAATGTACATTCACACCAGACTTACTCATAATTTACATGTGACAAGGTTTATATCAGATTGTTCCTATTTAATTGATTTGAATAACTAGATCTAGATCTATATAACAAAATATGTTCATCATATAATATTGACATATGATATTGTCAATTATTGATATTCAAATTGAATATATTATATTAAATCAAATATTGTCATTATGGTTATTGACAATATTATGAATATTCAATAATGAATTAATAATATTTATATTGACAATATTGTCATTGTCAGATTCACAATGTGACTGATTGCCTGTGATAGATAATCATGCTGATTATGATTGATATAGATTATTTTTTTATATAAATCTAGATCTATATTAGTATATAATATAGATTCTATTTCTAATAAATTAACTATAAATTATAAACTCAAACTGAAAACTCACTTCTCAGATCTCTGTAGCTCATTTTGAATTATTGTGCTGTCTTTACTTGCAAGGTCTGGTAGAAAACTTATTTCTAGATCTAAGAGCTGTAAATCTAGATTCGGTTACTGTTAAAAATAATATTGATACCTGTAGTCTAGAGTTTTTACTTCAAAAAATTAAAACCTATCGGCATTTGACTACAGCGCCATCTATAAACATTTTACTTGTACCATGGTGAATTTTCAAGGGAAAGAACTCTAATGAGACGTTGAAGTAAAAAGTTTTAAAGATACAAAACAATCTAGACCTAATTTTTTGTAAAATCCAAAAGTAGATCTAAACTAATCTAGTCTACCTAGCTACTGTCTATGCTTCTCTCACCCTTTTTCAACCATTTCATCCTAATTTAAAATCCAATGGCCATTTTCATAAGCCGCAGATCTTTATAGTAGTATAGACATCTGGTTCGTTGCTTGCAGTAGCACTGGATAGATCCACATGGAGAGAGCATATAATATATAATTTAATATAAAGGAAGAAGGGTCTCGGATTGCAGATGCCATTCACAACAGAAGCAGCAAGAAGGTCCAAAGGGTGAAAATGCAACGGCGACTGGTGATTACATATGATATGCCCAACCTGTGACCGCAGCTGTGTATCAAGGATTGGCCTCTTTTGTCACAAGAAGTTGCAAAGGGAAAAGATCGTCTCTTGAGACGTAAAATACCACAGAGTTGAATGGACTTTATGGAGTCACTTTTGTGTTTTCCCGATATGACGGACCTTACTTATCAACTTTTTTTAGTACAATCACAGTCTACACTCTAACAGTACCTTGCCTTTAGCCTTACCCTATGGTTGTTTTAGTGCAGTAGTACTTGCCAGTAGGCCTAATTTTTCTACCCTACCATTTGAAAACTTTCTTGGCAGGTTAAAAGGATTAATTAGAAAACCAAGTTTCCCACTTTCTTAAAATAGTTAATTTCTAGATTGTTGGAATTATAGCATGCATTGTAGGCATTATTGTCTTAAATTTGAAACCCTTAGCAGTTTACATCAGAAATTTAGTCTTAAAAAGGAACATTCTAATGGCCCATTTGTTGCTGGAGACAATGTGGTGTGTTACTTAGTTGAAACATGTTTAAATAATTGCTATAGCATCTCAGGATCCTAACATGATAGGTTGGCCATGCTTTGTCAGCAGGCTGCTGCTCTTTAACACATTTTGATACTTTTGGCGCTTTAAAAGCTAGCCTTGACACAATGGTCTGGAATGGTGACAGCCAGGTAATATAGGCACAGCCTCTACTTCCTCTGATTTCTTAAAAATAGCAACAGCCCACAATCTAAATAATATTTAAATTAGTGTTTAATAAATATGCAAGGTTGCTACATACATTTGCTGCTCCTAGCCTAATGTATTTCTACAACAAAATATTAGTATTCTACGTACATCTTAAGAAATATTAAATTTTATTGTACTTTTTTTTACTTTAACCATATAACCCCCCCCCCCCCCCCAATTAGTTGAAATACCTTTAAGTTATATTTTGACTGTTCAAAAACTTAAATTTTGTGTGCATTAAATTTTCTTTTTGTTGCATATTGTATGTGTTTTCAATCCTGAACATTTAATTTTAAATAAAAGCAAGTATGAACTTATTTCTTTAATGACACTAAAACTATTATAAATCTAAGGCCTAGTAGATTAAGAACATGTTGCTGATTCACACAAAGTGTGCCTTAATGGAAAAACCACATGTTTATTTTTATATGTTAGTCTAACATATTAACAAGCAATGGATTCTGCACTGGCTATATTAACTCTTTCTCTCCGTAATTATTTACCACATTTTGGTGGAATCAACGTTGGTATCGTCTGTTAGGAGAGAAAGAGTTAAGATGTTTGTCAAGATCAGAAGCAACAAAAATATCCAATAAAGCAGAATCTAATGTAAAGTTCCCTTTCAGACCTTGCAATCTATGGGGCAGATGATGTAAGGGTCATCTTTTATTTTGACCCACCATTAATAAGCACAACGTCAACTGCTTTGACTTTCCCCTAACTAATGTCATGTTAGAGCTGGGTGGATCCAGAAGCACCCTGAAGATCCCGAAATTAAAAATCCCAGTCTTCACCAAGATTCAAACCAATTAAGGATCCTTTGTTCAGAAGCCAAGCACTTTACTGCTCAGCCACCCCGCCTCTAATGGATATAAGATATGGATAATTATAATCTTTAGGATATAAAAAAAACAAATTCAATTTCAAAACATTTGATAAATTGCAAATATAAATTTATTACAACTTTTTTATCTGTACACAAGAGTCATCTAAACCAATGCCAATACAAATATTAATAGTTTCCTGCTTAAATATTGGTAAAACTTCCCATCAAAGGACCCGCGCGCAAGTGAAGTCACATCAGAGTGAGGTCACGTCACTACGTCACCATACGTGCGGATAAACAACTGCCAAATAATTGACCTAAAAAACTAGGCGCCTTCGATGGGAAGTTTTACCACATTTGATATCAATAATAGTAAATCTATAGTTTTGAATGACTAAATATTTAGCATTGCCCTTTTTTTAAATCTTGAAAGTGAATTTTGCAGAAAACTATGAGGATGCCAAGAAAAGATCCATTCTGACAAAAGAAACATCTGATTTGAATGGAGGGATGTTTATTTTTAGTTGTATGACATTTTAATTTTTAAAACAATTTAATCCTTTTTCATATAGCCAATATATTTAATACATTTGTGTGTGTAAATGTTTGTATTTATTTGTTCCAGAATGAAAAAGAGGACCTTTTTAAGTTCTGAGAAAGAAACTCTGCCGTTAAAAAAGGCTGAGAAAGCCACCGCACCTTTGCCCCTAAAGGTTTCTAAGGACTTAAAACCTTTGGGCAAAACCTGTCAAACAAGAATTGAAAATGGTAAGATTGTTATAATCATTTAATGAATAGATGTTTTAGTTGAGATGATAAAACACCATTGCTTATTTTAAAACTATATTTTCTTCTTCAGAATCTACAATCACTATTTTGAAAACCCTGGTGAAAGTTATAAAGCACCAGGTGATGTCACTTTCTGGATTACGAGACACCATCCAGCAACTTAGGGATGAAATAGCACAGTAGGCGCAAGTCATAACCTCACTGCAACCTCCACTAGTGGAAGAAAATTTTGCAGTGAGCCTGCCCCATTCTAGCTTGCAAGAATTTGATCATCATCATCATCATCAAACTCCATTAGAGTGAGGACTTGAGAGGCTCAAATCCTCTCTTGCAAAAGCCCTGGACAGAAACCCTGCTGTCTTGCGTAGTGCATAAATGTCGCCATACAGGTCGAGCATTTTTTGGTTTCCCAGACCTGTCGAGACGAAGATCAGCAAGTCTGGGGCAGTCAAACAGAATATGAGTCACGGTTTCCTTTTCTTCCCGGCCGCGGGGGCACCGTGAATCGAAATTTGGCCATAGCCGTGAGAAATATGAGCCAACAGGACAATGGCCTGTCCTGCACTGTGCTATAATAGCTTGCTCAGGCCTGGACAGCCTCCACCACGGGGAAGTGCGGTCAGGGCGCCTCATGCGCTCCCAGACTCCTCGGGCTTTTTGGGACTTGTCCCAGCACTCAAGTCAATTTTCCATTTCTGTTTTTTTTTAAAAGCTGACACTCGTTTACGTAGCTTGTTTGGACAGCCGATTCTCTCTAATAGGGCAAACAAACGGTTCTACTGACAAGGTCAAACGCCTTGGTCAAGTCAATAAAAACTATAAAGAAGGAGCTGCTTTTGTCCTCTGCTCTTCTTCTGTAGCTGCCGCAAAAAGAAAATCCTATCTGTTATGGATCTACCTGCCCTAAAGCCACACTGCGATTCTGGGTAAACTCGTTCTACCTAGATCAGAAGCCGCTTCAGTATTAATCTAGCATAAGCCTTTCCAACAATGCTAAAAAGTGATATGCATTTTACTCACTTTATAGGGATTTTACTAATGGTGTTACTTTTATCAAATTTGAATATTCGTTTGTTATAAATCTCACTGCTCTATTTTGTATTAGTTCTAGTTTCTTTATATTTTCTTGATTTGAGAGATCCCAAACAGAATAGGCCTACGTATTCTAATATTGGCCTAACTAGCATTTTAGTTTATTGTTCTTCTTTGAATTGTAAAAAACTTCTTTTAATAAGTGCTAATGTTTTGCTTGATTTTTTTAAAAACAAAGATGGATATTTTGAGTTTTTAGTCTGTGCAATTGGTTTACCATGAATAAAATAAGTAGTTTTTATTTGGATTAGTTTTTTTTTGTTACTCTTAATAACTGGCATTTTTTTTGTCTTTATGCAATCGTCTGCAAATAATGTTTGTTTGTTCCTGAAGTCATGCTATTTGGTAGATCATTTATGTCAATTAGAAACAGAAGTGGGACGAACACAAAATTTAAAAAAAATGCCGGATTTTAAATTTTGTTTAACATGTATTTAGTTGGTATTTGATTTTCTATAATGTTTTTAAGGTTTCCATAGGTCATCAACTGGTTGGTTAGTGTCTTTTTCTGATAAAAATGTTTGTTGAAAGTTTAATGTAGATTAGTGTAGTTGTTTTAGATGGCATTTGTTCCTGAGTAAGATTTTTCTTTTGGATTTTATATTGGTTAGGTTCTTTTTATTTAACTGTGTATCTTAATGATATCATGGTCAGATAGTCCAGGAATTATTTCATAATTTACCATTAATTCAGGTCTGTTAGTTAGAAATAGATCTGTGTTGTTTTATTAATAATTTGATCTAAATTTAAATTGTGTAATGTTTCTAAGAATAGTTCATTAATATTTTTAAGGGTTTTGATATTTTAATGATTTCCCATTAATATCGGGGAGGTTGAAGTCACTCATGATCCAGAAAACCAGAGAACAAAAAGTGACCATGAAGTGAATGGAACAAAAAAATAGAAACTCTTTGAGATATGGATAATATTTAATGTTTGTTGAATCACATTAAACAAATATGACAAATATGAGCAAAAAACATTAATGACAGGATTTAATCAGTTGATATATAATCATTAGATTGGCACATATGATATGATAATGCTTTAGTTTTATCACAGATGAAAAATAAAATCTATGGTTACTAAATATAAAATGCTAAAATAAGAAAGTAAGTTGGTAAAATAAACAAATTATGTCTATGTGAATATAAAATATATATATATATATTAATGAGGTACTGGATTGGATTTAGATCGATTTCAAATATAAAGAATGTTCCCTTCACATTTATTTATTTTGCCCTGAAAATAAAAGTAGTGTGTGAAAATGGGTTTATTTGTTAAGCCAACATATTCTTATCAAATATAAAATACTGTGAAAAAGGGTTTACTCAATTTGTTAAAAGTTTTGTTCTTTAATAAATAGAGATAAAATAAGTTGTTTTTTTTTTTTATTTATAGGGCTCTGGTTGTATCATGGGACATTTTTGTCAAGTTTCATTAAGATTGGTCAAACGGTTTTGTTTTTCATTTAGGTCATACCCCCATACGTACACCTTACATTCATTATATATATATATATATAATAAATATAAATATAATTACTAGTTAATACATCAAATTTGTTTCAAAATAAAAAAAAAATAACCATGTCAATCATGCATATCGGTAATGTCTACAATACATTCTTCAGCAAAACTCAAGTTTGCTATACACACACAAACAAAAGAAATCTAAAATAAGGCACTATAAATGTCATCTTATAATTTGGACAGTAGAATGTAAATAAATGATTTTTTTAATAAAATATTCTAAAGCTGTGGTGCATTAAAATGTAACCACACAAAAAAGGAAAGTGAAAGACTAGCATTATATTACAAAAAAGTACCCTCTGGCTGTGCATTGTTTAGCCTAATAAATCACTAGGTAATATAATAAAGTCAGAGAGCATTCAAAAATAATCAGAACAGTAAGTGCAATACAGATATTTAACATAAAAATGTCACAGTTCTATATGAAACTTGTATCAAATATATTCATCCAAACTTAAAAACAGACTCAAAATGTAAAATTGCATTTAAGGAAAGAAAATTTGAGCTTTGCAGCCAAGAAATGCAACACTTACCCTAGTGAGACCTGTCCCTAAGTGACGAACTAATGGGCCTCAATTCTGAATAACTTACTACTTCAACATTTAAAAACAATCTATTCTATGCCTTGATACTGTGATGTAATTAATTCCCACCACTCTTTCCAGCAAGCAGCTGTTCTTAGCAGAATATCAAGAGAGAGGCCAGTACATTCTTTCTAGTATGTCTCATTGATATATGCAATAGTAGATTAAGACATCAACCTCTCATCAACCTGACAGCCTTTTCTATGTATCCACTTTAAAAACAAAATGACGTGTCCAAAACCTAATACTGAATATAATATTAAATCTAATAGGAAACAAATCCTGTTAGCTATAATACAGCATGGTCAAACAAAATGCATTCTGAAAAGGATTTCTCTTTTGAAAACAATTTTAATTTTAAGAAAACAAAAAAGTCCAATGTACTGATTCACACAATTTTTTGTTTAAATGTTTGTTGGAAAGTTATTTGTAAGTGTCTGCTGTTTGATTTCATTCTCTTCATCTTGTTGCTTCTTGGCAAAGTAAAGAAACACCTATTTGAAAAAAAAAAAGATACACCTAATGAGTAAAAGGAAAGCACACATAAATAAAGAAATTTGAATTAATTCTAAGTGAATTTTATCTATATAAATATCGTAGATGAATCATTAGATTTAATTAAATATTTAAAATAAAACATTTTGAAAGGAATTTAAATGAATACCCCCCCCCCCCTCCTCGAAACAAAAAAAGGTTACAATAGAGTATGCAACTTCACTGACCTGCTCCAGTGTACTCTGACTAAAATTGTACTCTTCTAAGTTGTGAGTCTCTTTACCTGTCAGAGAATACAAGCAAACTTTTATTAGTTTTTAACATACATCATTTAATATATTTTTAACTTGTCTGGTACCATGAGTCTTACTTATCACAAACTGGCAATCAAAATATTAAATAAAATTTAACTATCTGATATAAACATTTCACATGTAAATTATGAGTGAGTCTGGCGTGAATGTATATTTTGGTTTTCTATAGTTGTTTTGTTTGGTGTTGTGCACAAATTGTAAGACAAATTTCTTTATGGATAATATAGATTGTTATTATTATTAAACGTTCTTAATCTACAACATGTTAGTGATTAAACATTTATAAAAGAGAATACAAGAAAATAAATATTATACTTCATAAATACATAAGAAAAAAAATTAAAAGATTAAAAAGTTGTATAAGGGAGGTATTGTCTTTTTAAAAAAAATATTTTTTAATAATATGTTTGCTCACAATGCTTATGAATGTTTATAAAATACACCTGCTTGACCTGCTAAACATTTTATTAAAAGCTGCACAAGTTATATCTTATAAAATCAAGCCCAAACATATAAACAAGTTTCTTACATTTTTCTAAGTTTGAAAAAGTTACTCCTAAAAATTTGACATCATCTTTGGGTATGGCATACTGAGCTCTCTCTTGAAATCTTTCAACTTTTTCTAAGCCTGAAAATGTAAAATCATTTTTCCTTGATGACCATATATGTTAAAACTAGATACTATTTTGTACCATCTAATCCATTGATTTAATCAAGCACACTTAAACATGTATGATACCAATTCTCTCAGGGGTATTGTCAATTAGTTTATAGATTTTTTAGGACATTTTATCAGCAAGAAAATCTTCAACACAGTAGACTACTATAATGAGACTGGATTATGATTTAATGAAAAAGGATATTTCAGTGATGTAACATAAGTAATGATTAGCTAAAAACAAAATTTGTGACCTGGAAACAATTTGTTCAAATGTTCCTCCAGACTATCCATCAAAGACTCCACTTGAGTTGATGCATTGTATCGCAGCTTTACCTCTAGAATATAGCCACTTCCATATTTAGATTTTAAATGCTGAGTTGAGCCAAGGCATCTGCCATATGACAAATAACTTTATATTGTTGGTGAGTTATAAAAAAAATGAAGTTTACATACAGTTAAATAAAAGGAGGATCATAGATTTGTAAATGAGACATGAAAAAAAAAAGTCTGAGATAATAAAAGTGTCACCTAATGCACTGAACAATTAAAATTAAACAAGCAGACAACATTCTACAAAGAATTTGATTATGTCAAAAATAATTTGTAAAAAATAACAAAGTTGATCATTTAAAAAATACTGGTTATAAAAATAGCAAAAAAAAGATTGTTTGCAGAGTGTTCACCACCAAACTAAAAACATTTATTTCAGTCTAGAAAAAAGTTCTTATCTAATTACTTACTCTAATTGGCCATTTACCATAATTCCTACTCTATCACACAAAGCATCAGCTTCCTCCATGTAATGTGTGGTCAGAATGGCTCCTCTCTCTGTTTTCTTAAAACTTGCAGATATAGTGTCCCTGTTGATGAAATGGAATGTGAGTATAATATATGTAATAAAACTTATGAAATAAAAAAAAATTTTGTGTGGATCAATCAAGTAATGGAATGGAAGACCAAGGACCAACAGTAGCTGGTGCTGCAGTTTTTGGTGTAGTTAACTTCTTGATTATTCTGGGAAAGGTGAACACTCTCACAATATTCTATTCTAATGTTTTGTTAGTATTCTTTAGAAGTTTTTAAGTGCTAAATCTTAAATAATGGAGTTGAGGATTAGAGATTACCACAAAGGGTATATTCTTTAATTCTGTTTCTACTTAAAAAAAAAAAGAAATGCCCAAAGCATAATACTGAAAATATTATATTTACTTGTAAAGTGTCCTGTTAGCTATAATATTATTGTAATACAGTATGGTCAAATAAAATACATTCTAAAAATTATTTTACTTTTGATACTTCAATTAGGAGAAGAGAAAACAAAAAGTCTAATGCAATGTTTCCCAAACTGTGTTTCACAGAACCCAATTGTTCCATGTGGCTTAACTAGGTGTTACACAAACGACTGGAATAATGAACTAATAGGCCTAAACATGAATTAATCTCTAAGAAAATTCAGAAAAAAAAAAAAAGATTCTTGGTAAAAAAAATAAATGCTTTAACTACACTACATATATATATACATTAATTTAGAATATGGTTTAATTTTTAAAATATATATATATATATATATATATATATATATATATATATATATATATATAAAAACCATAGAAAAAAAAAGCTAAATACTTTGAATGTGCAAAGTGTTCCAGGAAAAAGTTCGGGAAATACTGGTCTATTCTATTGATTCGTTAAAAAATAGTAAATTTAAATATTTGTTGGAATGTTATTTGAAAATGTCTGATGTTTAAATGATGTTCTGGTCACAGAACTATAAGCATTAATATGATGAAAACTGGTCTAGCTAAGTATGCTTAGATAATGTTAGAATTTACAACTATTGAGGAACACTAATGACAACTTAACTTAAGGAAAGTTAATTAATCTGGACAATTATGAAAATAATAGTATTTAGCTGAAACATTTTATTTACCAGAGGAAACGTTTTGATTGCGGATCCATTCCAGTGGAAGGTTCATCTAGCAGTACAAGCCGAGGTGACCCCAGTATGCTCATTATATAACTCAGCTGTAATGTATCACCACTTTGATATAGTATTGACATTGCAGCAAGAATACAAGTTTCAATGAAATGGCTAATTGATGAACAAAAAAAGTGATACAAGAAGATAGATAAATGATCTAAACATGTGCTCAAAATTTACCTTTCTTTTGGTTCCTCCTGATAATTTTTTAGCACGCTTCTTTTTATGTTCTTCTAGCTTTAGACTTGAGACATAGCTAACAAAGACAGAAATTGAAATTATACTTCATATAACAACGTGTATGTGTTATTATTCAATAATATTACTTCTTACTAGATTTTAAATTTCTTTAAAGCAAAAGATTATAAATATTTTTAAAGCTAATGTTTCAAATACACTGATAGTATTATACTCTGATGCTAGTGGTATCTTGTTTAGAAGATGATGAGGATAGGACTTTTAAACAATTAATGACATTTTGTGCACATTCTTGACCACTCTTAAGTGGTAGCCCTGTTTCTACTCTTGCATTGTTATGTCTATAGCTCCAAAATACATAAACATTCCAACACATTGATATTGATGCACTTCATTCTAGACAATGCAGACCATGCCTTGGTATGTGCTTAGTACCAAAAAATTAAGTACCTATCAAGATGGAGACCCTTATCATAGGCCAATTTTTCCCCCATGAGTCAGAGATTTCTGTACAATTACTTAATATTGATGTTGAAAAGATTTGACCTCCCCTTTTTCCAAAATAATTTTATTATAATAAAATAATACATACTAATCTATCACTGCATCCAAGTGTTTAGGGTCTACTCCCTTAATGGCAGCAAAGCACCTGATATGCTCCTCCAGGGTGATACTCTCCCACAGAGCATCATGTTGTGGACAGTATCCCAGGAACTCAAGTACAGACAACATGTGACTGCGGTTGTTGTAACCAGACACAATTACCTTTGAAAATGACATAGAGATGGACATTACATTTTTAAATGACTAACTGGCTTACTAGTTGTGTGCTATGCACCTCAGACTGGTACAGAGTTTGAACACAGCCGTCCTACTGGAGGTTGGGCTAAGAAGTAATTATTTTCATTTTTGAAGGAGCATCTGAAACTTTTGAAATATAACAAACAATTCAGCCTAGGTTTAAAATACTGAAAAAAAAAAAAATGCCTGTGCCAACATCAGCCCATCACTTTTCAATTACAGATTCACTAGGATGAATTCCATAAAGCCCATGGAGTCTGAGAGCACTTGAGGCACTCCCCAGGGTCTATCTGGTGGTGGAGACTACTCAGGCCTGAACAAGCTATTATAGCACTGTGCAGGATGTGCCATTGTCCCATAGATGTTTATTTCGCATTGTTCAGGCCAAGTTTTGGACAAGGATTTGAACCTCTTATGCATTCACTCACATAGAGTTAAATGAAGATATGTAAAGTTTCACTTTGCGTTTGCTACCAGATGTAGCCAGGTACTCATTAACATGAATATATCATTAATCCAGTTGTAGTTATTTTTTGTTTGAAAAGATTAATCTTGATTTCTAAAAGTAGTTATTTCAAAGAAATTGTAAGTCAAAATATTTCATTTAAAAACTATACTGAATGCAGATAACTTTCTATATAAATTTTAAGTGACAAATATTTTAAACTAAAAACAAACTGAAACAATACAATGCATTAAAAATCTCTACCTTGCCACATGTTGGTTCCGTCTCAGCTATGATCATACCCAGAACAGTTGTCTTACCAGCACCATTGGGTCCAAGTAGCCCCATGACCTCTCCCTCATTGACACCAAGACTTAAATTTCTCACTGCAACCTTTGACTGAACAGCAGAAGACTCAAAACAATTTGCTTTCTTGGTGCGTTTATGATAAACTTTCCTCAATCTTTGTGTGTATGCTACTGGGGGCTAAATATAGAATCATCAATTGAAATATCCAAGAAAATACAACATAATCTCATTTTACAAAAAATTTGTGCTTGGATTCTCAATTATTTAAAATAAACCATTTATTTAAACAAGATCATTACCTTAGTATCAGCAATACTTGGGTCGGACGTGTTGCAGAAAGTCTAGAATAGTATTGAACAAATGAATAAGATAATCTCATCTTTTTTTTTAAAGAATAGATTTATTTGTAGCAATGCAATGCCAAAAAGAACAAAAAGGCTTGATTTATCCTTATAAGATTTGGTTTAAAATTGTGTGTTTTACACTTCTACAACTAAGAAATTATTAAAAACAATTGTGGACGTTTAAATCTAAATTTGCTCAATAAAAACTCAAGTGTAGTTTGATGATTATTTTGAAGTAAGACTGAAATGTTAAACAACAAGCAATATTTGTGAGATTATATACTCAATCATTTATATAAAAAATGTTCTAAAATTAAAAAAAATTAAAAAATACATTCCTAAAAAATTAAGTTTCATGTAAATTAAGTTTAATTTTAGAGATCGCAAATTTGCAAAGTGTTGATTGGGTTAGGTTGTAGCTCCAAACAGCTTTTTCAACAAAACAATTGTATGCGTACTGATCTTTAAATGTAAAACTTGAGCAAACCTCTTTTCAAACAACAATGAAGACAACTTTTGTTGACAATATATACTGTTTTTGTCTTGAATGTAGGTTTATTGAAAACACAAGTGAAATATTGTCATGAACAATTGAAACAAATCCACTCACTCTAAAAACTTCCCCTCTTTCTGTCACTCAACTTTCACACCACTATTTGTAACCTCAACTACGACACTTCCTTGTTACATCAGATCTATTCAGCCAATACAACCAAATTATCAGCTTAATTTTACTCTTGGTAAATCAGAAACACACACACAGTCCAAAACACATGGTAATTAAAATAGATTTTTTGTGAGACCTTGATAAAAAGGGAGATGAAATGAAGTCTTCTGCTTGGTACAAGAGGGTGACCTACAGCCAGATCAATGACTAATCCTTTTTTTCTTTTCAAGGTGAGACCAGGTAACTACTTGGAGATGGAGCTTTGAGCCAGACATTATTAGAAGCTGACTGCTTACCAACTCAGTCCTCTACTTTATATTCAATAATTAGCAAAGATTGTTATTGAAAGCAGAATGAAACTAATGAAAAACTCGTAAGAATGTATACAATAAACAATGATGAAAACAGCAGCTTACAGGATTATCAAAACTGTGTAGATTTTCCACATGAGTTCTCTCTAGTTTAACATCATCATCTTCCACCTCAATAATATCTGGGTTTATATTATTTGAGCCATCCACTGACTTTGCAAGACATGGGAAGGCTTCTTTGATTTTGCCTCCAGTTTTCTTTATATCCAGGACTCGAAGCAGCCAATACATCCAAACAAAATGTATTACTGGCTAAAAATAGGAAATGAAATGAACACACAAGTCAATTTATTATTTGAAAGTTTTCAAGTAATCAGTTTTAACAGTAATTTAAAAATATTAATTTACAAAAAGGAAATTTTTTTAAATTACAAAATAAAATTAATGCATATGGAGAAGGAAAACCTTTTTATTGTAAAAAGTATTTAAAAAAATAAATACCAATATTATGGTAATAATAAAGTGATTGTCCCATTGGAAGTAGTCACTGGCTGTTACTTGAAGTCCACTCTGAACAGCTATCACATTCACCTACAGACAAACAAACAATAAACTGAGCGTTTAAATACAGTTTTTAATGTCTGTGCCTACAAAGATTTTAAACTCTCCGGATCTTGTAATGAAGTATAATTAAAATGTAAAAAAAACATTACATAAAAAGTAAAAAAAAGAAAGTGTTTGAGTTGTTTACCCTTGAGATGAAATAGAAGCCTCCAAACATGATGTACGGTGGGTCAACAACACAGGCAACATAGTGAATAATAATGGCAGCTTTACTTCTGGCGATCATGTCGACCAGTGAAACTGTGATGAAAGGTATCATGGCAACCTAAGAAACAGACAAACAGAGGAAGTTAAAAAAAAAGGCAGGACAGGGAGGAAAATTTCCAATAAGAAGCACGAGCAAATGGACCTCCTAAAAATGATCTGAAGATATATTTAAGATAAAATAATTTTTATTGGTCCAATCAAATGGAAAAGCAGTTTGACAACAACTGACCACCTCAGCGTAACTACTGTAACAATATACATGCAAATACGAATAACATACACATACACACTCACAACCAGTGCTAATTGAATTAGACTTTTATGTACTTCTCGATGATGACAGATGACATTGTATCACTCTGACCAAAAGTGGGATAAAGGAGTTTTTAAATCTTTCTGTTTTAGTCCTAATAGAAAGGAGACAACCACTTTGTTCAGATCTGATGTAACTGAGGTTTAATAGGTGCAGGCTGTCTTAAAGAATTGTGAGTATTATGGAAAGGCAGTTTTCATAAAAAAAAGCTCTCCAAGAGATGGAGCTGTGTTTTGTGTTCGAGAAATTTATGATGCTTTTTAATTATTCTCTTTAGTCACTTTTGTGAAATAATTCATTTACTATTACAAATTGTCATAGAAAACGTTTTTGTATTAAACATCAGAGACTACACATTGGATAAGCACAGATTTGTAAGCCTTTGATAAGCACAGATTTGTAAGCCTTTGATAATGCTAATTTTATTACAACTAAGGCTCAAGAGAATGTCTCATTTTTTCATTCTCTCTGACTCTTTTGAAACAATATACAACATTAGTTTTAATTATTGTTGACTGAGTTCAATACAAAGATTGGTAGAAAACAATGTCAGTGAAGAACTTTTTGACAAGGCTGGAGAATCTAAGTTTTAAATACACTAATATGTTGTCCTTGACCAAGTACACTTTGTATGTTTTTATCACAATTTGAACTAAGTTCATAAACCATTATCTATTGTCAGATTTTGCAAGTTTGCCTGTCTAAAAGTGTACATAAGTGGACTTACAATGGTCAAAATCTGAGGCAAGTATGAAATACAAGATTCTGTTTTATCAAAGATAAAGGATAACACCAGAGCCAGTACTATGTAGAATGGCATGTTGATAGCAAACAGTAAGACAAGGGAGCCCACTGCACCAGGTGAACTCAAGCCATCAATCTAAAGAGAAAACAAAATACATTTTAAAACTTTCCTTTCACCATTTTAAAACAATATTCTGCATCTTAGTTCTTAGGGAGATTGTGCTACGGAGAAATATAAAAATCTGAACTGTTTAGGAAATGCTTTTTATTTTTCTAGCATTTCAATTGCATTATTAGTTACAGAATATAGATATTAAATTATAACAACAGTTACATGTTATTATATTACCTTGAATATAAATGTATAATTATAACAACAGTTAAAAATATATTACTTTGTCCTACTACAAACCTGCATAGCCAGAACAATGATCAAAACAAGAACAGAAGGAATCAAGTACAGTATGATATCAGCAGCATAGATAGAAGCCCAATACTCGTTAAAAGATACCCCTGATATACGCAGTTGACTTCTCAACTTCCACTGTTAAAGAAGTATAAACAACAAAAGTTACACATAGTAGTTGTATAGTTCAAATGCTACATATTAAATTAATATATACCACCATCATCATCTGTTTCTTGACTTTCATCGCAAGGGGGCTGTTGCTATTCACATAACAAAATCACTCTTTCTGTTCAGCAGCAGGTCAAATGTCCCAGAATTAATTAGATATTGAGTGATATGCATGCATTCCAATTAATTAAGTTGACTCAATTTTTTTTCTTTAACAAGGTAATATTTTAATATGTTATTTATACATAGATCCATTTGTAACACTTGCAACATACAATACTTAATCCTCCAATTATAATATAATAATATAATATAACTAATTAGTAAACAAATAGTCTTGTACAACATGACTATCAGCAAATAGTAAGTGTCTAATTAAATGGTTACTTAGCAATGTGGTATTTGTTTTAAACATCATGATGGCCATCCTACAGGAGGTATGAGCTAGGTTGGCATTGTTTTTATTTCAAAAGGAATGCATGAAACGTAGAAAACAAAACAAATGAAGACCTTTTCTAGTAATGTGTTTTTGTCAACCAGATGGTACTTAGAAGTAAGTATGGCTGTATTTACACTACTACATCTCAATCATTAGTACTCTGATACAACAGAAATCAAGTATAAAGTCATACTGGAAATTTATGAGAAGTCTTCTCAAAACATATGTCCTTTCCCAATCCAGATTTCAGAATAACTAACTTACAGAGGTCTTCCCATCAACCCAGTACATCAGCTTATTTATGTGGCCTAATCAAGAGTTTCATGCGAGGCTGTGACAATAGGCCGATACAAAAATTTGATTTGGTAACTTAAGTAAGTAGAAAGCAAAAGTGAACTAGAAAATGCTAAATTACCTCCCTGTCTTGAACTATGTCTGCAGCAAAGCCTGGAATGATGAGCATAAAAGCCAGGCCAACTAAAAGTGGAGCCATGAAAGCCCCTGAATTAAATAGAATACCAGATTCTGTCTGAGGCCATGGGAGACTGCTGATGTTTATGGAGACTGATGAGTTGAAGAAGGACAATACTGTCTGAGTGAACAAATTTAAGGCTGCTGGCACACTGTGCAGTGCCGAGTCATTGTACAGGATTACAAAATTGTTCAAGTTCTGAGGACATACAAAATATATAGATTCTAGTAATTATATGACTTTGCTTTTAAAACTATAGGACATAATGGTTTCAATTTCAGGACATCCTGCTGCCAAGCTCAGTTTGTAGTCAACAGGAAGGTTGAGATTTTACTTTGAGGAAATTCATGAGTCCACTTAGCTTTAAAGAACAATTGACATGAAAGTAAAGGTGACTAGTCATTGCGCTGGCAACAGAATACACTAGTTAATTTAAGACATGGGAACTTTAGTGTTACATCATTAGAATTTTAGACCTAAAGGTCTTAAAGGAGAAATTTTTATAAATAATTTTATATTTTGAAAAAATAAGTGAAAACAAAACTGTTATCCATGGATTAGTCAAAGTACCTATAGCTTGATAAAAGTTACTTAACCCATACTAAAAATGCATTTTGTACTAAGCATATTTTATTCTATAAAATGTAACTGAATTTAATATCAAGCAATGTTTCTTCTGCTGAGGAATTTCTTGCACTAAAAAAAAAAAATTTGCAATAAAAAAAAGAAGGCTTATGTTTCAGGTGCAGGCAAATCATATTAAAAAATTTAGCAACGAAATAACAACAAAATTATTTTTATATTAGTTACAACCCAAAAGTTATTAATTTAATTAAAGAAAAAAAATAATAAAAGGCTTAAATATAGAAAAAATGTTGCTAAAATTTTATTTAATAAAGACAAGAACAATGCAATTCACAAAAAAATGCTAAACTTTATAATCTGCAGCAGGCTTAGTCCAGTACCTTTCCAGAAATGTTCTGAACTTGTATGCCCAAGTAATGAGGTGCCAGCTGACCTGTTGTATTGATACCAGCTTTGTAGATGTCTAGCTTATAATTGTCATGATTTCTCCATTCATCAAACAATGCTAATGAATCTGTTGTGTCTGGCCAAAGAAATTTGGAAATATCAATACATTCTTTTTAAATTTCTGTTCTAAATGTCTAAGCACATCCATACTAATCCCTAAGCTACTGACTATTCTGTCAAAGTATTCATGCATAAACCAATACAAATAGTTAAGTATTATACAAGCAAACAGGATTGTTAGAAAAAAAAGGAATCTTTTATTCACACAATATTTTCTTGCTCAAACTTACTGACGGCATCAAATGTTAAAAGGGGTGTTAACCCTGATGACTTGGTGGACGACTCCACATACAGGTGTGGGCTGATCTCTAAAGACTGAGGATTCTGAACTGGGTTAGCTTTGTTCACTTTAGCAAGAACTAAGCCCACTACTACAAACACAATAGGTAAAAATATCTGGAAGAATAGAGCTTGAATATTTCTTCTGACCAAAAGATATCTAATCTGAAACAAAATAAAGTCAAAGTTTCAGAATAATCCAAAATGTGAATGATACATTACAAATGCTACATTTTTGGGGAAAAAAATGGATAAGTATGAGATAAGGATAGATTGAGAAGGTCATCAACTTGCTATCTCTATGTTGCTAAAGTTTTAGTCGTATCTTTTATTATGTACTATACAAACATTAAAAAAAGACAATATCTTGATAATAACCTTCAAAAGATCTAGATATCTAGGTTACCACGTTACAGTACAAGTGTCAATAGAAATAAAAAAGAAGGGCATCTGACTATAAGAAGTATCATAAGAACCACATTAGTATAACAGTCAGGCATTTTTATTGAAATTAAAGTCTTTTTAAAAACTGCAGCAATGACCTTTTTTTTTTATCATTTGTAATATAAAGACATTTTGTTTTTATATTCAGCTTGTCAAAAGCTTCTCTAGATATAAAAAAAAAACTATCAAAATATGAGATGAGCTGACAATGGTTGGGAGAGAAATGGCACGTAAAATGTGTATTGCCCTTAAGTAAGTGCCACATTTAAAGTGAAAAGTAAGTTCATTAACAATTGTGTGTATGTTCTTGGCAACAGTTCATCTTGATGATTATAACAGACATTTCATATAGCCAGGTGTCATATTTCCACTTTCTTATCCCAGACCCTAATGTAGACAGTATTGGATGGTAACAGAAAAGAAGTATGTGATTTTTTTGAAAAGTGCATTAATTTTTGAAAGAATACTCAATGATAGGGAACATTTTGAGTAAAAAATAAAGTTTTAAGAACTGTTTTTTCACATTAATTTATGTATAAGTTGTTTTTTTTTGTTATAAACTAAATAATTTTATTGCTTTTTATTGTTTTTCTTATGAGTTTATAAGTACTTATAATATTTTGAAAAGTTATGCATCTTGTCTTATGACATAGAGAGTTTGTTCTGGAAGGGCTTATGGGAGAAAGGATGTTGCTCCATCTCAGATTTTTTTCTTCTCCACCATATAGTCAAATAGGAACACTGAGAAATGTTTACCCAAAGCAATGTTTTAAATCTCTGTTTTGACAAACTGGCTCCAGTCAGTACAGACTTTCCTAGTGATGTGATTGCTTGAACTGGTGCAGACACATTCACACTGGCCATCTCAGAGTTGGCAGAGAAGGTCATGATTTCCTCATTCTCTGCTTCAATTTCACTCACTTCTTCTGATTCTGTGTTGTACAGAGAATATATATTCAGATCAGTAGAGAAATGATAATAAAGTAAGTAAAAATAAAGAACAAGATGCTAGAGGAGACACTTTACTTGTCATGAAAGTAATGAGAGAAAGTAAAGTTTCCTTTGAGTTCATGAGAGAAAGTAAAGAAAGTAAAAAGGCCAAAAAAATATGAAAGCTGGTGTTTGAGTGTGAGATGGTATTACGGTCAAATAGCAATAAAGAGTATATAATAAAGTAATCAGAAGCCAAAGAAAAGTCAGAGATTGTATTTCGGACTAACGTTTTTTGTTGAGGGAGGGAGGTAGTTAAGAGGGGAGCAGATAAGTCAAATTGATAGGCCCTACTAGAATTCACAGTCTAAAAGCATATGTGCGTATGTGTGTCTATAGGGGCATTATGAAGTGGGTCCTTATAAATCAAGTCAAGCGTCTATATGGGAGAAATCATGATGCCCAGGGTAAAAAACCAAACCAAAAAATAAGGGTCCTAGAAACAGAAAGAGAGGGAAGAGAGCGGGGCATTAAATTTCATTGTAAGTCACTAATTTACTGGCTGAAAAGTATGTTAAAATGTGTCTTGTTTAGTGAAATTTTAAAAAAGAAAAGGAGGGCAAGTTCTGGTCTGTGTAGCCGGTGGATACGGCTAGTGCTAAATATGAATAAAAGCTCAATGGACACAGGGCTGTCCTTAAACTATTAAAAAAATATTTTCAACCTTTACTGAGATTTGAATCCAAGAACAACGTCACAAAAGTGTATAAGTTTTTTTTTTAAAGTTAAAACCTTTCACTAAAGGAGTTTAGCTATAAACGTTTTCAATAATTACCAAACAAATTAGCTTTGCTACTAAATTTCTGTCTAACTTTCTCATTAAAACATTAATATGTCATAAATTCCAATTTTTAATATACAAGTACTACAGCCAGCCTTTAATAAGTAAAGCTGAAATAATTTCTATGCCTAATTAATTATACAATGATGTGCGTTTCTAACAACAAAAATTCTCAGAGAACTAACCCAGTTTAAGGAACACTTCTTCCAGTGTTGTCATGGAAACACCATAGCTTTTAATCCCAAGATTATTTGACTCTTGATCAAGATGAGAAAATAAATCTGCAAGGATTAATACAATGTAAATAACAGGTAAGTAACATTTTAACAAATTTAGAGTTAAGCTTATAAAAGCAAATATAAGGATATATTTGTAAACATAGAAACAGACGAGAAAAGCTAATATAACTCTTTTTTTTTTAAAGAAATTAAGATATCATTCCCTCAACAAGCTTCTGAGCTATTCCTTTTAACAATGTAGGATTAAAAAACAAACTCTTTTATCTGGCAATGTGGTTGAATAAAGCCTGCTACAATGCTACATATCAACAGTTCATATATATAAATTATAATTCCTAATAAGACTATATGACTAAGCTAGCAACCTCCACAGACATATTCCAGATGATGTAAATATGTCATGAGAAATCCCAAACCAAGAGATTCACTGGGTGAAGAAGTGTTGTTCTCCAACTGGGATACTTCTAAATCAAATTAAATATGTAACTAGAGAAAGCTAAAATGTTCTCAAATAGAGGCTGACAGCAACAAGTAGAGTTCCAATTTCAATATTAGAAGAAAGCAAGAGAATGAGGAAACAGAAAGGCAAGAGCTGATATTTGTCAGCACAACAAACTTCTGATTTCAATAACACTTTTATTTTAGAGATACTAACACACGCATCTATTACAAAAGAATTTGTTAAAATTTAATTTAAAGAATTAAGCATATCTGTAAATGACTTATGTGTTGCGTTTATAATGATTTACGGCCCTGATTGAGGATGACTTCATATTACTTGAGTTTATGCACTACTTGTTACGTCGTAAGACTACAGCTATAGCACAACAGTTAATAACAATCACGAACTGAATAAGTCCTCATTTTGCAGACAACATATAGGTTTATTGCATGGTAGATAAAATAAGTATACTGGCAAACAGAGCCATAGAAAATATACAATAGGCTTCACATAATCCAAGTGAAAAATATCTATATATCTAGTCCATAACTTGCAGTAATACCCTAAGCCATATCATAACATATCACACTCTCTTGTATAGCTCCTTACTCTCAGGAGTCCAAAATTAACTAACTAAAATCACCCCGTGGTCAGTCACAGGCCCAACATCCCCTCGGGCATTAGCACGAAGTAGTTACATGATTGCTAAATCACTACTAGTTTACTTTGTGTCACAGTGGTTCTAAGACTAATGTGTGACATACGCCCCTTCCCCCCGAAAAAGATTTTGAAAAAAATCTTTGGCAACATTACATATTATATGACAGTATCATCACTATCATCAATGTACCTTTATATACAATAGTTAGATTGTTTATGATGACGAGTGTTAAGTTCATTTTAGTTACTCATATCATCTTATGTCTTAATCATGCCACACCAATACTAATAGTTCAATCCTGAGTACTAATATAATCTGAGTTACATTCATTCAAAATATCAATGGTTTCAAAATGTTTGGCTGTGAACAAATACATTGTGCCAAGTGTCAAAATGCTTGCAAAATATACATTTAGATTTCACTCGTTGTACAAGTGTGATTTCATCCAGTAAAATCAATACATTTTGGAGATTTAATCCTTTATTTACAATGGTACTGGAGAGCAAAAATTTTAATGTTAATTAAATAAAAAAATTGAGAAAAGTTAACAATTCATATAGGGATTCTATATATAGCATAACATCACATTTCCAATGTGTATCCTTTAATTCACTGAGTGAATTTACTCAAATATTTTCTCAATAGTGTTTAGCATTCATAATCTTATGACGTAACAAGTAGTGCAGAAACTCAAGTAATATGAAGTCATCCTCAATCAGGGCCGTAAATCATTATAAACGCAACACATAAGTCATTTACATTGGTGGCCAGTTAGGTGTGTATCTCGGACACACCGAAACCACAACATTCGCAAGTTAATAAAGGTGATATAGCAACATTTCCACTTAAGCCTGCTATTTTAAATCGTAAACAGTCAGTGTAAAGTAAAGTTTACAAGTATTTAACTGTAGGTTGTTGAACCATTCACTAGCCAGAGCCTGCACTTTGCTTTGACATGAACACACACTGGTCTCTACACACCATTGTCATTGTTAGACACGGAAGTTATTTTGCTATTAAGGCAGTAAATTCAAGAAACTGAACATTTCTTCTACAACCATATTTATTGAATAATTTACTTTGTCATTGACCAATTTTTTGGGAATTAACATCTGTACAACAAGGTCAATGCTTCATTCTACATTTAAGATCTGTGGGCAGATTATCCAACAGCAGTATCTACAAAGGCAACCCTGAAACATTGGTGTGAGTGAAACTGAAGTGAAACCGAAACTGAAGTCGACCCTGAGACTATATTGCGTGGGTGAAAATGGAAGAGCAACCCCAGAAGTACAGCAACCATATCTGTGCTTGTCAACTCTGATGTCATACAAGTCGTGGGTCGTGTACGTCATTTGACTCTCCTATCAATATATTTGTTCACTGTCCTTTAACAGTAACAAATTGTGGTATATTTTGGCGGATAATACCACTATATTATTTCAAGCTATCATTTAGCTGTATTTATCTAAATTTCCATGGCAAGATCGTAAGAACTGACCACTCTCAGCTACAAACACAGATGAAGCTGCTACATATGACCATTCTATTCAGATGCCTATTTTTATTTAAATTATTTCAGTAACGGTGGATTACCTATTTGTCAGTAATTTCCCAATTACTGTGGATTACTTTGGATTAACTGTTGGACTTATGTTATGTGTAAACGTCAAAGGTAAAATATGCTATTGAATTGAATTACGGGATAACTTTACTATTAGCTACATCCTTCTGTTAGCGTGCACTTTCCTTTGGATTATTTAAAGTTCTCATGCTAATGGATTATTATTGAACTACTTGAGAAATCTACATGAGGGAACTGGACTGACTACACTGCACTACAAGAGAGTCTGTAAGTTATAATTAAGAATTGAACATATGAATCTATTATGTATTAAAGGACATTTAATTTTTTCTGTCGTATAAGTAATACGTTGGTAAAGTAATTGAAGTTGACTATTGAAGTCATTTTGGATAAACTATAATAAAGCTTTTCATTTTATTTCATTGTCAACAAGGGCGGTTGGAGTGGGACTATCATAACTTCATCTGATAGGGATCTTTCTCTCTGCTCTCCTAGTCCTAATAAGGTCCGAGTAGACCATCCTTGTTGGTAGGGACTGCTAGATCATTTAGAAATTTTTTTTGTTTAGCTGTATAGTTCTGTTTGTATAATCGTAAGTGTAATTTCTATTCATATTCTTATTGTTGTTTGTGCAAAGTCCTGTGATCCTCCTGTCCTATTTCTTCTTTCTATTGATTTATTTTAAAGCAGACTGTGTCATTATATATACTGTTTCTGTGTTTGTCTTTTCTATACATTGTATATATATATTTCTTCCTTTTATTAATTTAATTTTTTTTTACTATCATATTCTGGCATAATAATAGCCATGCATAACTTGATTTGTTGCATGCCATGCATAACTTGATTTGTTGATATTGAGAAATATTAGAGCTCAATCTATTAAGAAACTGAGCTAAATATTTATAATTGATCTTGATCTATATACACAATTGATTGAATTTATTTCATTAAAAGTCATTTCATTGAACTTATCATTGTTTGTAAAACATATTGTAAGATAATTCACACACATTTTCTAGTGAGATAACTGTAACATACTACACTTTTTTCTTGAAGTATATATATATCCTAAAGTATCAAACATGTCCACATATGACAAAATCCTCGAACTTGTTAAAGTCATGGAATTAGAGGGTGATGAAAAGAAGGAGTTCATAAAAAAGGAATTAGTAAAAGCAGAAAAGAAAGAAAAAGAGGAAAGAGATAGGGCTGAAAAAGACAAAGATAGGGAAGAAAGAGCTGCTGAAAGAGCTCACTTAAGAGAAATCAAAGAATTAGAAACCAAACAAAGTCAGGACAAAGTAGAATTAGCCAAATTAGAGGCAGCCAAAATTAATTCCAACATTTCGACTTAGCAAACAACTAGCAAGCCATTCATGTCAAAATTCCATAAGTTTAACAGTAAAGATGAGACATTGGAAAACTACCTAGTTCAATTTGAACACATAGCGTCTACCTACAATTTAAATAACAAAGATATGGCCAAACACCTCTTAGCCAATCTATCTGGTGAACCATTAAACATTATAATACTCTGACAGTAGACCAAAAGAAAGACTATGCTTCGGTCAAAAATAGACTTCTGGAACACTTCGGGAAGAGTGAGGATCATTATAGGAAACTTTTCAAAAGCATTAAATTAAACAAAGATGGTGACTTTAACAGAATAATCTTTGACATGAAAGCCAACATGTTAAAATGGTTAGAATTAGCCAAATGCGACTTAAAAGATCCTATTCAAATTTTAGATATGATATTGGTAGACAATGTCCTCAACGTAACAGACCTAGTATTCACTTTCCTAAAAGAAAAAAAAAATTTAGTCAGAAACTGAGCTCATCACTAACCTAAATCTTTTTAAGGATAGCCATCCAGGACATACTATTGATAAGAGGGATCAATTAATAGCCACTGCATAACCCAAAAACAATAATAGTGACAAGTTCAGATTCTCAAACACTAAAACCTGCTTTAATAGCAGTAATATAGGGCATGTCAAAAGCCAATGTAGAACACCCAGAACTAACAACAACTTCAGGTACAGAAGCTACACAAATTATCACAACCCTTAATAACTACAATCATTACAGCAATAACAACAATAGCAGATATAGATCAAACCAAAGCGCAAGCCCTAGAGAAAGAAGAATCCTTAGAAACAACAACTTTCAATATAACCATTCTAACAATAGACAGTAAAGAAGAGATACATACAACTACCATACAAATAGCAACTCAAATAGTTACAACATAAACAGAAATAATAGACTAAATAATGGCAACAACACCAATGCCCATAGAGAAGAAAATGTGGCATACATACAGCCCAGCAAGTCAAAGTTAAACCTGTATCCCTCATATGTAAATGGAATTAAAGTAGAAGCCCTCAGAGATACAGGAAGCAGTGCCATATTAATACATTCAAAATTAGTAAAACCAAATCAAAAACTGCCAGAGAAGATCAAACTTGTATATGCTAATCAAGAAAAATTTGACATTTGTGATACAGCCAGAGTACACCTAGATACTCCATGGATAACTGGAGAAGTAGATGTTATTATTTTAGATACACCAGCCAAAGATCTAATTATTGGTAATGTTGATGGCCTAAATGATATAAGTAAAGAAGAAATTATGGAATGGGCAGCAGAAAAGGGTGAAGCATATCAACTATCTGTTGCACAAGATACAAGTCCCACTACAAACCTTTTAACTAATGCTGACAACATTATTAGGAGTAGAAAATTTATCAGGATACACTAGATGTCAAACTATCATGAGAGAATTCAGCAATGTAGCACATGTTAAATGGGTAGATATAAGAACACAAGATAGATCAAATAAGATTGCATTTGTACACTTAGACACAGTAGAAGATTGTTATAGAATTATTAAAGCATTCAATAACAAGTTATTTAGAGGAAGATATATTACTGTAAGCTATGAAAATGTTTAATACTAATTTAATCAGTAGTAAAGCTAAAGAACTCTCTATTAGGCAGATATTTAACAATCAAATGTGACCACAAACCTCTACTAGCATTGAAAAGAAAGGATTTAAAAAACAATAGAATTAATAGATGGTCACTTATCTTGTCAGACTATAAATTTGAATTGCAGAGCATTCCAGGACATGAAAATGTATTAGCTGATTTTCTTTCAAGATATGTAGTGCATGAAAATGAAACAAGTGAGAATAATGACATTAAACATATCAGTCAGGAAATATTAACAGAATAGACAATTTCACAATATACTCAGAAACATTTAGTTCTATTTAGCTAGGTCAATTTGACATTTTTTTTTCTATCATGTAACAAGGTCATGACATTTTTTGTCATACTTATTTTATTAGTACCATTTAATTGGGTCACCATGACATTTTTTCTTAATGCTATTGTACTATCATACTCATAATCAATTGTACATTATTTATTTACTATGCCTTATTGTCAAACTTATTGGCACACAATGATTAGATGTGCTAGCCTTGTATATTATTATTGAAGGCACACAGGAATGTAATCAAGCAGATTGTAAACAACAGTGAACTATTTGAACTGTTGACCTCAATTGTTGAACTGTTGACCTGAAATTTTTTTTTCTAAATAACTCACAGATGTAAATATTGTTTTTTCCCATATAGTATTACAACCACAACTGAGCACTACCATGTTTACAAACATGAGACTTCCTTGTACTACTGTATTTAAACACTTTATATTTATGTTGTTAATAGAGTCATATGTCACTACAATCTTTAATGATGGTGACAAAACTTAGACTAATATTATAAACGCAACACATAAGTCATTTACATTGGTAGTTACACGAAGTAGATACATGATTGCTAAATCACTACTAGTTTACTTTGTGTCACAGTGGTTCTAAAACTAATGTGTGACAATATCTTTACAAAAAGTAGCCACATAAACCTTATTGTGTTTATATCAGAAACTATACAATATAAATTATCAATGAAGAAAAAGTTTAAGTTTTCTGTTTGTTCATTTTTATTCCTTAAAAAAAAATGTTTACCAATGGACCAACAAGAATAGACCAGGAAAACAGTCACTCTTTGCAATAAACTATTTAAAAGTATATGACACAACAATCCAGATACTATTTGTATAATGGCAATAGAGTATGTAATCCATCAAACCATTGCACAGTTTAAAATATCAAATTTGAGTCTTTTAACAATAATAGCAAGAAAACTGTTTAATCCTATTAGAAGAAAATGAAAAAGTTGACTAATATGGGAGAATGAATAAACCATTGAAAATTTCTCTATTATAAATATATGAAAAAAATAATAGAGACCAGTTCTTATCCAAACTTCTAGGGATATGATGCATACTACAAGCTGTCCTGAAACAATCAACTTAATTTTTTTGCCTCTGAACATGACACAAACAGCATGGGTCAAAACATGTTCGGGAAACTGAAAATTGGTACTAGTGAAATATGCCCTAGTGGAGTGTCAGCAGAGAATGTCAACAATATCTTATAAAAGAGCATACTTTATTGAGAGGACTGAACAAGAAACACCCCTATTAAAGAAAGTCTGTATGTAAATCTGCCTGATCTGGAAACCACTACACAGTTCATCTCAGATATAGGACTAGTTATTTCAACACTACAACCTGATCATGGAAATGCAGAAAAAGTTTTTTAAAAGTCAGTTTAATTGCTCTTACCAGAAAATTTGGAGACATCTTTAAGAGGAATGGTGTATGATACTTCTTTCCCATGAGACCTCTGTAGTATGACATCAGGTATTTTAGATTGTAAGAGGGACGTCACTTGACTTACCTCACAGTCAGGGGTGACAACCATGCTGAAAATAGATGAATACATTTTTATACTTCTGATTGTTGTGTATGTGTGTGTGGGCAAGCTTAAATCACAATTTCACTTTTGATCCAATCCAAAGTTTAAAAAATTAGAAAATGATAAAATTAATCACTTTCATAATATAATGTATGTATATATTTACCTTTAATGATGCTAATAATATCATCAAATGTGCCTTATCATACTAGTTCCCTAACAAATTTATTTACTGAAAAGAGTATGTGAGAATTATCTCTATTTTTTTGTTAAATTATTCTATTTATAATTAAAAGCAATATGATCCAGGGAATCTGAAATTGTGAAAACAAAATTATGCTAACATTACCCTAAAACTGACAAACTCCTTTTGTCTTAAGTGAATAACCAACCAGTTTGCGTTATATTCTACTAGTGAGGACAATATTAAAATAACATTCTAGACAGAGTATGGCAAACCGCACCCTTATTTTATAGTAACAATAGAAATTACAGTCATAATGTGAAGCTATGGAGCTATAATCTTAAACTCAGATGTATTAGCACAACTTTAACAAAATTAGGGTGTTGAATCTTATGCATATTCATAGTCTTATGTACTCAACATTAAATGTATTTCTCTAACAGCCCAATTATAATACAGAACAATGGTTCCTACTTACGTTAAATGGTAGCCAATGCCAAACTTATTTTTCAAAAACAATGAGGAGCCACAACATCTTAATTTGCCTTTACTTATGAAAGCTTTTCTGTCTTGAGAAAACAACAGAAAACAAAAACTACAAACTCTGTGAGCAAATCAATGTTACATAAGTCTAAATTTAATAAAATATTTGCCCATGAGAAGTCACAAAATTGAGAAAGTTGATTTCTAGATGGAGGAAAAATAATGTGAAAAGAGCTCTATATGATGCAATTTATAGCTATAACAAAAAAAAATTGAATCCAAATCTAGAATAACTTTTAACTAAATGTTTTCAAATTCCTTTATAACAAACAGGCTTTTTGTTAACAGATTTGTGGAACTGTTCCCAGAAACTATATCAAAAATCTATTTTTTTAAAATCTAAAAACATAACACTGCATATATTATTCACATCTACTTTGGTTTTCACCACACGAAAAAATATATTTTCTCAACTACAGTATAATGTCAAGGGAATTACTCACAACTGTTACAAGTATGCTTGCTACTAAAAAACATTAACTAGGAAATACCAGCAAGAATATCAGCTTCATCCATAAAATGAGTTGTTAGTAAGATAGCCCTTCCTTCTTTCTTTTTCTTCAACAATGACCACAGGTGTCTACGAGAGAAAGGATCCATACCAGCCGTAGGCTCATCTAGAAATATCAACTGTAGAACAAAGAGAAATGTTAAGTTCAGAACAGATGTTTCTACTTATCTGCAAAGAAAATTGTCGAAAGTTTCAACAGTAATTTAAGTTTATATTGGAGCTAAAATACTCATTAGGGCAGGAGAGGATGAGCTTAGCTGTCAACTTTTAAAAAAAATGTCTGAACATTATCCAATTAATCAGAAGTCAGCTTCACCTATCTAGGCAGTATCCTAGACAACAATGGAGGCACAAATACAGATGTCATAACCCACATTGGTAAAGCTCGAGCAGCCTTCCACCAGCTGAAGAACACCTGGAAATCCAGGGAAATAAGCACCACCACATAGATCACAATTAAAGCCAATACTACATTTTGGAGCAGAGACCTGGAGAACCACAGTCACCACCAAGAAAAAAAAATAATGGTATTCATCAGTACCTGCCTGAAGAAGATTCTTACGATCTGCTGGCCAGACAAGATCTTGAATGAGGAATAGCAAAGAACATAGAAGCAGCCCATTGAAGTAGATTACACATTTCGTGAACCTTCATCTAAAATTACACAGTAAGCCCTTACCTAGAACCCCTAAGGAAAGAGAAAGAGGGAATGACCAAGAATACATGGTGCTAAAATTTGAAAGCAGATGCCAAGCAGATGGGCAAGACGTGGGGACAGTTGGAAAGACTTGCCCAGAACTGAGACAGATATAGGAAGTTGGTTGGTGGCCTGTGACTCAGATGGAACCACAGGTAGGTACTGATGAATAACTTTATTTTTTTTGTCTTGGTGGTGATGGTGGTTCTCCAGGTCTCTGTTCCATAAAGACAATTGTCTAAGCAGTGCATGTAAATCAAACTTAAGTTCAACTAATTTCTCCATTACAAAATACAAATGTGTCGTCATTACTTTGGGATCTCCAATCAGTGCTATTGCGACAGAAAGTTTTCGTTTCTGTCCACCGCTCAGATCTTTAGCAAAAGTTTCTGCTTGACTGGTCAGATCAACATCTTGCAGTACTGATTCTACCTAACAAATAACATAAACATAGTTTGCAAATAAGTTAAATATCATCATCTGTGACTAAGAAACATAAACAATATTTAAAACTTTAGTTAGAAACTAGATTTGCTACATCAACTACATACATTTATACAGAATTCATTAAAAAAAAAAAAAAAAAAAAAAAAAAAAAAGAATTAAATACACCAAATAATGTAACTAAAAAATATTGCACTTATTACTAATAATGTGTGGCTGAATGATTTAACCTTGCTACATGAAGGGATTTGAATTCAAATCTTGAAGAAGACTTGGAAATTTTAAAATCAAAACTTGACTCAAGCTGATTGTGTTTGCCTGATACCTTGTTTCTTATGACCGAGTGGACCAGAGTGCTCTCACCATGCTTTAGGAGCATAGAAGACATACTATGCTAAATGCAAGAATAATAACACTGTAGAACAAGAAAACTGATTACAAATGTTAACTAACTTTCTTCTGGATCTTTTCTGGTGGCACACCTTTGATGTTTGCAAACATTTCTAAATGTTCAACACAAGACAAAGTATCATACAATATGTTGTGCTGTGGACATATGCCACAATGGCTCCTGATTTCTTCCAAATCTGATGAGTCTGTGATATCCTAAAATAAAAAACAGCAAACAAGTCAGAGTGATTTTTTTAATAAAAGACAAGCTTAGTTATATTAGCTTGCCATGATTATGTGAAATATATTAAATATATGTTTGTTAAGAAATGGATTTGGCACATAATTTTATATATGTTTATTTTTGACAGGAAAATTAAAGCCGGTGTGAAGAAAAAAAGTCCCTTTAATTATAAAGTGCCTTTAATTGTGAAGCATTTTAATGTAACATATATACAAGGCAAAACAACTCCACTAGATGACCTCCTTCTTCATTCTTCTTGTTTACAACAAACCCGTCACTTCCCGCAAGTCCCTTAACTCCCAGGTACCCAACACTTGACTGTGTGTAACGGTTGACCACACATAGTAACCGTCTCACAACAGCCGGCAACAATGACATAAATGAAAAGTAACAAAATATAAAACAGAAAAAAAAAAAAGTCAAAATAAGACAGCTGATACTTGAGTGTTTTAGAAGAAACATCTATAGCTTTGTTTAGACAGTTTGGAATTGCTGATAGTGATAACAGAAAACAATCCCATTCTTCATCAGTTATTCAATGTATTCATCTTCAACGTTGACTCTTTCTTGTTCATCTGCTCGTTGCGAGGTTAACAAATACTAGTTGTAAGTTGACTATAGTACTGAACACAATCTACCTCTGGGGAAGTAACACAACACACTTCACATCTCAACAGCATAAGAGAAAGTTTTTTTTTCTAACATTCACTATTCATAGAACCTCGTCAATGAGAACTTCACTGCACTTCATTGGTTTGTTTAATTAGATCAAATACAGGGCTTAAGCAAGATTAGACGATACATTTTTGAAAATTAACTGGGTATTTAAAAAAAATTTTTTTTACAGTATAGAATGATGCCAAACTTTTGAAGAAAGAAAAAAAAATACCAATAAATATATTTTCCGATGACTTTTCATTTCTGACATTTTGGTTCATTTTTATTAAATTCTAAATTATATAAACTTAGATCAATCTAAAACAAGACAATATTTTTTAATGTTGATGTAAGTTACCCATAGATTACTTTTATTAGGAAGAAAAACAATCATTTAGTTACCAGGTGTAATATTTTGGCAGTTCCTGAAGTAGGGGGAACAACTCCTGTCAACATGTTCATCAGAGTTGTTTTTCCTGCTCCATTATGTCCAAGTAGACATGTAATGTGACTTTCATAGATGTTCAAACAAAAGCCTACAAATAGTCATTGACAATCTTTAAATTTTTGTTTACTAAAAAAGAAATACTATAAATAAACATTTTTTTCCCCTCCAGATAATCTAAACAGGGATTAATGAAAAAGCCACCAACTATCATCTGATTATGTATAATAAGCTTTAGTGTCAATAGAGCCTGCAAAGAGCATTATGTTCTAATCGAGGGTTGACTGAAAGAGGTTTTAGGACCTTTAGGACCTCTGTAACACGTAATAAGAGGATTTGAACTCAAATGAGTTCCTGATTGCAGAGCCATGATGTTTGTGCCACTCATCAAAACCTTGTGGTTTCAAGCCTTGACATTTTTATCTTTTAACTCGCAATTAAAAATTGTTTATAGCAATGCCGAAATAGATCAATAAAATATCTTTGTATATAGCTGCAATACAGCCAAGCTCTGCCAAAGAGTTTTAAAAGACTAATAAAACTCTTAAGCAAAATAGTTGATTAAAAAACAATAAGCAGTCTCAAATGTAACATACCATTAACAGCATTGAAAGTTTTATCATCTTGTTTAAAAGTCTTTGTCAAATGTGAAATTCTGAAAACGTACATATTTGCTTCAATATTTTTTTTTCTTAAATTAAATATTTTACATTACTCAAAATAAGAAACAAATATAAAACTTTGGAAGCATTTCACCTTATAGCTACTTTGTCTTCTATTTCTCCAGGCACAGCTTCAACATCGGAAGTCTGAGAAAAACTCATCCGGGGAATTGTTAAGTGTGTCATTTCATCACTTTTTCTGGACTTACACCAATAGGAATATTGCAAGAAATAATAAGGCTTGTAGCGTACACCATATTCACCTGAGACCAAAACAATATTATGGTTTTAAAAAATTATAGGACACTAGTTGAGAAAGTATTGTAATAATTTATGGTAATAAACCTGTTGGTGGCACAGATGGGCAGAGTGGTGTGTGTAGACAGCCGACGCAAAATGCCCCAGGCCATCCCTAGACGAGCGGTCAACCACAACAAGCTGCAATGGTCAACCACAACAACGGGAAAGATCTGTTGTGAATTGTGCTCAAGAGTGTCACGAGGGATGTGGTCATGTGATTAACCAGAAGGGTCGAGTGATGTTCCGTCCGGTTCTAGATGGCCAGTAGGGACCCTATATAAAAACGAATGTGTCAGATTCAAGTCTCTTCACGTTACCTAGCAACTTCACAAGTATGAGTCAAAGTCAGAGTCAAGAACCAGTCCAGGTGAAGTTGGTCTGGAACAAAGAATCAAGTGCAAGTCTAGGAAGCTGTGGGGAGTTGATACAGCGTTACGGGTTGATACATCAGAGTGTTAAGCTTTTGTACAGTCAGTGTTAATTTGTTGCCAATTGTGCAGCATTGGCTGTGATTCATTGAACATTAAAGTGTTACATTGTTTTGGAGTCCTGAGTTGTCAAGTTCTTTAAGTTTGTGGTGTCATGCAGTGCAGTTGCAGAGAGCCTGAATAGTGAGAAACGTTATAGTATATTTAAAAAATCTTCATATTTAATCTTGTCTAAGAATTAAAAGTAACTTACCTGGAATCACATGATCAAAATAAACTGTCAAGAGTGCATATAGTATAGTATCTACTACAAGCATCAGGATTGGTGCATAGAGGGGAAAGTTGCCGTATGTTAAAGAACTATCAAAGCCAAAACCAGTTCTCTGAACATCTAGAAAAATTCCCTGAAAAAAAAAAAATGTCGTACAAATATCATTAAAATATTTTTTTTTGTAATAATTTGATAAAAAACAAAACAACTTAAAAGCAGTTAGGTTTTATTGAAAATATTTTAATCCTGACTAGACTTATACATCTTTTCAGTCATTCTTTCAAAAATAAATGTTATACCTTCTGAGGCCCAGACCATTAAGTTTAAGTGTACAATTAGATTTATACAAACAAATTAAGTTTAAGTGAGCAATAGGGTTTGTTGCTGAACATAAAAATTATATATGTGTCAGACGGGAATAGCCCAATTTTCAGTAAAAGAAATTACAAAAGTCATTTCTCTATAGAAGAAGTTACGAAGGCTATATAAAATACAACCACAGACCTATAAATACTACAATAAAATAGGTTTTTGATTTCTAGTTACGATTTATTTAAGTAGGTGCTGTTTTACTATTACATACCAAGTATTAGAGTTTAGAAAAACCCAGGTTTGTTTCTTGTGCAACGCTATTAGCTAACACCGCATATCATCTCTCCATTAGTATATTTAGATCTATAATCTAATTCTATATATGAAAATCGAATAGATCTAGTAATAGTATAGATTCTATCTTGAGACTAGATTGCCGAGTCTAGCCTATGCTAGTTTTTATTAGAAAAATGTCTAGATGTTAATAAAGACTAAAGTTTTTTAATTATTAGATTATTAGATATAGACATAGGGCATAGATTTATTAATACTATAATACGTTTACTATACTCTATACTTAATCTACTAGACTAGAGATCTATCTATAGATCTATCAATAATCTAGTCAATCTAGATCTATACAATATTCATTATAATACTTCTACTTATAATGACTTATTTAATAAGTTAGTACTTAGACTTAGATCTATTATAGTTTATTAATAGATTTACTTTTCAATGCCTAGACCTAATAATAAAATTGCAAATGATGTCTATAATGACTGATTATTTTAATTTTTTTTATAGTTATAGGCCTACTAGATCTAGGTCTAGACTCTACTTAAATCTAGTCTAAAATAATGACTGTCTAAGACTCTAGATATTGAGAAGTTCACATATAGGTGTTGTTAATAATACGGCATGTCGGCTGAGAGTATATAAAGTGCTTTTTTTGTAAAAATAAAAAATAGGTGCCAGTACTCAGTGATAGATTGCCTTTCAACTAATAATAAATTAACAATTAACGTTGAATTACAAGAAAAGTAATCATTTTTCCAGACAAAAAGGTGCCGGTACCCCGTAGCGGTGCGTACCGTCACAAAAATATATGTATATCTCAATCTTCTTTCATTTAATTTTTTTTTTGGGGGTTATTGCTACTTAATACATTGATACTGGATCGATTTAAATAGGGCCTAAGTATACAAGCAGGATTTCGAGCATTGGATAAATTTATTTTTTAAATACAAAGTTTTATGGAAGAGTTGTTTGAAGTTTGTAACTTCTTAAATTCAGGCTAAAAATATCGAACCCAACATTTTTACACTCATTTCTAAATAATTAGAAGAGATGGACTGAATCATAGTGTAGCTTTTATTTGCAAAAATACAAACTCTCTTTATAATCTTATCAGTTAGACTTTCAAAACTATTAAAAAAAAACTTACTGATTATTTTTACTGTATAATTCTATTATTATTCCTTTTTAGAATTAGGATATAAACAAAAATTTGCCATATGACTTTGTCTATCAGAAAAAAATTAAACTTATGTCTATTTATACAGTTATTTTTAGTTACTTAGTAATATAAAATATATAGAACTAACACGTACATTCATCATAATGCAGACATGTGATTTTTCGCTTAGGACCAATATTTTACAAAAACCTGCTTGGAGAAATCAGGTATACCCATTAGGAGAAAAACGACCCCTATACACAAGAAAAATTTAAGAAACTAGAACAGACACAAAATAGACAGTGACATTCATTACAAAATAATATTCAAAATTGATTAGAGTAACACCTTTTTAAGTAATCATTTAATGTTTAAAATCAAGACAATTTTTTTCAACAATTAATTTGTGTATGAAATTGTGCATCGGAAAATGCCGGGTACTTGAAATAAGCTAGTCCTAAAAAAACAACACAGATCTTGGGTAAAATACTCATCAAATAAAGTACTGTAAATGTGTAGTTTTACGCGCTAGTTTCAGGTCTTTTCTTTTTATAGCCTCCATCGGGTTTGATCACAACTACCCGTATTTTGTGCAGAATTTTTTTCTCTATCAGGCACACTTAAAATTATAGCATAATAATGTCAGTTTAATTTAAAGAGAGAACTGAAAAATGCAAAGATATATAAGGAAAAAAGCCACTTCCGGCCCAATACTTTTTAATCAAAGAAACAAAACGGACTAGTCCAACAAACCCTATTAGATTTAAACAAACAAATTAAGTTTAAGTGTAAAATAAGATATAATAAAAGTTTGAATCTTAAGAAACAAATTTTCATTTGCAATGAATGTTACCTGATCTATGATAGTTGAAAATGCTATAGGAGAAAACAGGCACATCAACCACTGACCAGCTGCTGGGATGTTGGCATCATAGCTTCCCTCATCTCTGGTTTGGCTGACTGCAAGGTGGACACAGCTGATTACAACTGTGGAAAACCCAGTCACGACTCCAGCCACTCTGGCCTTTTTGAAGAATGGTGTTATCATGAATGCAAAGGCAATGAAGGAGCAGCCATAAAGTAGGAAGGACAAGAAAAGGAGAAACATGTTGCTCTGACTAAAAAATGTGGTAGCCACAATGATGATAATCATAAGTCCTGATGCCACAACCACCATGGCCAAATAAATGAGAGTCCATGACAGCCTGAAATAGAAACCAAAAGTTTTTAGAGTAAGACATCTAATGTTAATTATTACTGGTCAATGCAATGAACTAAATTAGTTACAGTCTGTAGTTCAAATTGTAGACACGGTGGTTAAAATTACATATAAACATAGCTTGAAATGTAATCAAACCTTAAGCTTTTAGCCCCACTTAATTAGCGTAGTCCATATCAGCCACACTTAGTGTAATCCATATCAGCTGCACTTATATGGTGTAATCCATATCAGCCACACTTATATAGAGTAATCCATATCAGCTGCACTTATTAAATGTAATCCCTATCAGCCACAAAAAAGTGGACTATTTCTATTTCCTCTTGTAGAATGTAACCAATGAGTTAAAATGTGAAAACTTAAGAAATCACCAAAAGCTTTATAATTTGAATTGTTTTTTTTTTCCACGAAATCTTTACTTAAAACCTAATTTATATGTTGGTGTTTTTTCTTCTTCCTTTTTTGCAGGAACATCTGAATGATATATCTCTGTAATTTATTTTAGAATTCATATTTTACAAATTTATGCATATCTTGAGGTTGATACATATACTGTAACATTTAAATAACAATTTAAAAAAAAAAGTTTCTTTACATTACTTACCAAAATACAGAGCTTCTCAAACCCATCATGAGCATCCCTTCTTTGATCTTCTTCTCCTTCTCAGCCACAATGTTCACAGCCAAATAATTGGCTAAGACAGAGAAGGAGAAGACAAAGTATACAGAGGACAGAGTTTGGATGTAATTTGTATTAGGAGAGAACTCTGGTTTATCCATCAACTGCACTGTGATTGTTGGATTTGTTGTGTTCATTTTCAGCTCCTAAAAATGTAATAAATGAAACCCATTTAAATCATTCAAAACTAAAGACAGTTAATGCACAATTAAGTCAAATTAGTTTTTGCTAGCATATGCAGCATCTGATGGGATGTAATTACTCTAGTAAGCATAATGTGAACATTTTTTAAATGGTATATGCACAAAGAATATTATTTTAGCGTTCAATTCACTATATTGTGATAACTTATGGGAGGCTACTCAACGATATAGAGGTTTATTTACATGGGGAAATTACAAATATGTAGAACAAGTAGATCAATGTCTGCCTTGAGCACAACCCCCTATAAGCTTTAGACTTGGGTGAACTTTGTTATCTTCTGATATAAATATCCTTTTATTTAGTCTCTAACAGTGTGCAACTTATGCACTAGCTTGGATGGAGCTGTGCATGGCAGGGTTATAACATTGCCCCCTTCTTAGAGCTTTTTTCCCCCATAAATAAACATCTGTATAGTGTTGAGTCGCCTCCCTTAATTTGTTTCAATGGTGTCAGCCTTTAATTAAAATAATGACTCATTATCAAGTCATATAATGTATAACTTAGCCATAAATGGAAATTTCCCCTTGATTAATTTTTAAGATATTATCACAGTATTTTTAGTGTGGCTAATAATTAATAATTCAAGCATGAATTGAAAACTCTTACTTTCATTAGAACTTTATCTATTGCCAACTGTAAGGATGTAAATCCAGTGTGCATGTACGTGTTCACATCACAATTACCAAATGATCTCCCACTTTTATCAGAACGGCAGGTCCCTGATAAATAGACACAAAATTTAATGCAATTGTTGATTGTTGTCTGGATATAAATGGATGAAAACAAATCTCAAAGTAAGTGATGAGGTCAAAACGTCTGCAATATATACATAAAGATAAGTCATGGCAACTGCTAAGTGCTTCAAAAAAATAACAAGCTCTATTTAAAAAAACAAAAAAAAAACAAACAAAAATATCAAGGCAAATTATGACATAATTAAAGAGAGTAGAAAAAAAACTTTTTTATTAACTAATATTCAAATGATAGTTTAGTTGATATGTAAAGTAAAGTAGAGTACAAGTTTCAGACCTTGCAATCTATGGGGGAGATGATGTAAAGATCATCTGATTCTGTGGCCCACCGTTAACGAGGGTGTCAAGTGGCCAACACAACAATAAAACGCCTTTTCTTTTCCCCAACTAATATCAGGTACCCTTTTGAGCTGGGTGGAGTGGAGTCAGAGGCACCCTAATGATCCCAAAATTAAAATCCCAGTCTTTGAACCCAGAACCCTTGGTTTAGAAGTCAAGGACTTTAACCAAGACCAACTGTTAAAGAAAGCCTGAACACTGACCTGCAACATCACAACCTGAAGGCAGTTTAGACTAATAGCTCATTGCCACACCATAGATTTGTGGCATCAAGCTATTGGTCGTAACTGCCCACTGCATGTCAGTGTTGAGGTCTTCTATAGGAATGGTCTTGCTTTAACACTCAGCCACCATGCCTCCTTTAACTAATAAACAGAGCACAAAATATAAATATTTTATCTGTATTAAAAAATATGTATAATGAAAAACTTTGCCCTGAAAAATATTTTTTTTAATTTTATTTTTCAACATGATTTGTAAAACACTGACAACTAATAGCAACATTTGATAAAAAGTGCAAAAAAGCTTTCTTGGACAAGTTTTCATATGTATCAGATAATGATCAGCAGTTCATCAATTGGAATTAGCAAAATAATGATAAAGCTAGAGGTGGTTGTTACTTCTCAGACCACACAATACTTATTTGTTCATTCAGTTTGAGCTGATCTTACTTGACTTCTTAATCCTTATAACTCATATAACATTCTAAGGTTGTATTCTTTAATATTGTGACTCCTAAAACAATCTTTTCTTTTAAATTTTAACACCTGTAACAGAGTTTTGTTAAAGTTAAAAACACAGCGACATCTATGATAAACCTTGGTTATAGTTTAAGACATTGAAATACTTATAACATACCTTGGTTATAGTTAAAAACTCCTTTAGTGCCAGGTATAAAATTATAGTTCATTCTAATGGCATAAGAGTTTGGATTTTGTTCATAGTCGAATATGATACCAGCAGCCACTCTGCTGGTGTTCGATTTATATTTAGTTTCAGCTGCCTCAGACGATGAGAACATTTCGTAGGAAATTGGTAGCTTGAGTTCTGCTACAATAGCATTCATTCTATTTTTAACCTGAAATAACAAAACAGTACAAGTTTATAGATGTTTAAAGATGTTTACAAGCCACTCAGCATTGATGAATACCAGACATTTGCTTGGAAGAGTAAAGGCTGTTAACCATTGTGATGATGTTATTACATCAAACACAGCAACTTTTAAGTTGTTTGAAAGTTCCAATTTACCTGCTCAACTTTATAATAAAGTAATGAATGGATTTTTTTTTCTCTAGCTCTCTTGAAGATTGTAAGTATTGAACTTAGGCAGTCTTGTGAAATTCAATATTACTGTTAATTTCATTATTACAAAGTTTGACTGTATTTTCCAAGATTTGAACCTGTGACTTTTATGGTATAGCAGCCAGCCTTTTTATTTTTTTAATCAAATTTTTTTAAAAAGATGAATTAGAAATAAACTTTTAGGACATCTTAAATTAAAAGTAACACCCCATTTTGTATGCTGGCCTTATTAAAAAAGTCCATTAAATAGTTGTCCTTTGAGATGACAAAGTGAAAGGCTTTCTTCTACAGTTCCAAAATGAATGTCTCATCAAGCTCTCTCATCAAGTGAAAACTCATCTGATCACAGCAAAATCTAGTAACTCTTTCTCTCCGTAATTTTTTTCCATATTCCGATGGAATTATTCATTTTGTTCATTTGTGCATGCACTTTTTTCCACAAATTAAAGTTTATAAAACCAATGAATTAATGTAATGGGGTCAAATCAATGTTGGTATCGTCGGTTAGGAGAGAACGAAGGAATAAAGCCTCCTCTCACTTCTTTAACACAACTATCAAATAATTTATTAGACATTTTTTTAAGGGGCTCATATTGTGAAACATTCAGCTTTCGAAGGTAAGGCCAATGGCCAAGCACCCTGAGGAGACCCTCTCAAATTGATTCTTTATACCACATCTTCAGTGCAGCCCATTGAGGAACAGTGCATGGATTATACTTTGATCCCTGATAGTGCAATGAACTCTGTTCACTTTGGCACAACAATAGGGGATTCTATTTTCTTCTTTCCCTATTAGTCTTCTATAACAAACATTTTCCCCCAGGCATCATGTTGAGGTTAAGAAGTGTTGGCTGGGTTAAGATCTTACCTGAGTTGTATTTGGCGACACATAGACTACACCGCCTATTAAACTGTAACTAAGAAAACTACTCATGTTGTTGGCTGGAAAGCTCATTGCTGGCAGTTTCTCTGGCTTGGTGGTTATTTTTATGACAGCAAGTATAGCCACAAAATAGATAGGAAAGAAAAGTTCCTGCAAATAAAAATGTTCAGTTAGATTTAATCTGTCTACACAATGTAGAAACAAATGGTCAAAGGTTTAAGAAAACAAAAAGTTACCCATCTCTACACATATCATCAATATGACCCATTTTAAAGAAACCCAAGCATGAAAGAGACTTAACCTCAACAAATTTGATGAAAAACTGAAACAAGTTTGGAGACTATTATCTAATAGGCTGCTGTGGTATCTATTTATAGTTTTTACTTTCAAATCAATGGTAGTATGAATCAACAATGACAATGATAGCAATACAGGAACGTTAAATTAATCTTTACACAAAGCAACAGAAAAAAGAATACTTTTTAAAACCAAAGCTTATCTAAGGGGAAATAACCTCTAATTACTACCATTTATCTTAAAAGTTCAGGGATTAGCTCCCTTTCTGCTATATAAAACAAAATTAATGAATTAATAATAATTGATTAATTTTGGATTGATTGTTTTCAACTATAAATAATTAAGCAAAATTTCAACTTGATCCAAGAATGGGAAGTGGGAGAAAAAACATGTCAAAACACAATATGGGGACTAAATCCATATATATATATATATATATATATATATATATATATATATATATATATATATATATATATATATATATATATATATATATATATATATATATATTCACATCTCTCATTAAGTAGCATTTATTTCCCTTATTTCAAAATTAAACAAAATAATTAATCATAAACAATTAATTAACTAATTGATTAATTTTTTGTATTGATTTACATGTTGTCAGGTTTAATGAATAATTGTGCAAAGTTTTAAATTTATCAGAGAATGAGAAATGCTAGAAAAAAGATGCGCAAACTTTTACCTGACAGACAGAAAGACAGACAGACCAAGTGCGTAGATATAAGTTTTGTAAAAATTTAAGGTAAATTGCTTTTGAAACTTACAGAAGAATACAGTAAGAGATGATTTAATTAGAACTTATATATATACATTTTAAAGGCTTTCTTAAGATGTTACCTGAAACAACTGGGGCCTATTTCTTTTTTTCAGCAGTATGTTACGCCAGAGCAGAGCTTTCAGCTGTTGCCAAAAGGAAGCCATTTTTGCTTTATTTAGAGGGTGAATTTTAACTTGCCTGTCCTCCAGCCTGAAGAAGAGGAAATAGAGACTTTTCAATTAACAAAAACTTTTATCAATCATCATCTATGTTGTACTTGGTAGAATTTAGAATTTTTTTGGAAAAAAAAAATTATGTTCTGAAGTCAAGAGATAAATTGTTAAATCAGAAGAATGCCTTTTACAGTAGCTTATTTAATAAATTTTTGTTAATAAAATGGCAACAATAGTGGCTCAATTGCTGTGAATTTTATTATTTTTTCAAATAATGTATATATTTCTTATATTTCTAAAGAGTTTTTCCAATCTTTTCATTTTTCTGTGACACCCTGTATATAATACTCAAATTTAAAACTTATTTCTTCCCCAAATAGATACATTAAAATATTTGCTTAAAAACATTATTAAATTTTTCAGACTGAAGTAGATAGGTCACTTCAATATTCTTAAAACAAAAAAAATCAAATGAAAAAACAAAAAAGAACAATTGTATGTTTTCTTAATTCTGCATTAACTTTAGCTTTGATTATCTTTCATGCTTAATCTAGATCTTACTAGTACAAATCTAGATATAAAGCAACTAGATAAATATACAGATGTCTATATGTAGGAGAAATAGTTTGGTCACTTCAAGATGAATCAGTTCTATAATAAAATTATGATGTTCACAAATTAGTCTAATACTATAGAACTAGATAGTTCAAATTTATACTTCATATACATGGATTGACACAGAATCTATATTTATAATGTATATTTTAATCATATGCCACAGTATTTTAGAGTAAATGGGCAGTATCTAATCTAGTTCCAGATTATTGTGACATAGATCTTGTTCTAGATCAATAAACTATAAATTGGGTATAGATATAGTAATTATAAAGGCGTCAAGTTTCACCCGCACTGATCTAGTTATTATATCTAGATACGAGTATAAATTCTACCTATCTACAATATAGATTTATAGATATAATATGTAGTCTAGATAAAGATAGAGTCTATAATCAATGTATCTAATTAATGCAGTCTATAAAATGTAGATTTTGATCTAGATTAATAGATCTATATTAGTATATATTATATATTATTACTGAATCAAGACTCTAGATCTAGAATATTATAATAAAGAATCTCACTATCCAGGCTCTCTGCAAACTGGACCACACCATACAACAAATTACAAAAACTCGACAACTCAGGGCTCCAAAGTAACTTTTCTTGAAACTTCACAAGTCATCGCTGTGGACCATTGCTACTCGTCACAGTCTACCGCTGGTCTGGGGCGATTTGTGCCAGCTGATTACACTTACACACACACACTACTACCCCTATCCGCACCATCACCAAAGTTAAGTCTAAGACTGCTTTATTGATCCTTATGGAAATTTGTTGTGATTACAAGGACTCTTTTCTCATATAAAGACAACACAACAGAAAAATACACATAAATACAACAGTAAGTAAACACTAAACAGTAAGTAATAGTAGATCTATATTATCTTATCTTATATAATATAGATAATGAGATATCTCAGATAATCTTAAATGATATCAGTACAATCAAAATGCTACTAATACTAGATCTACTCATCACTCATCTAAAAACTAGAACTAGACTAGACTGTCTATACTATAACTAAAAAGTATGACCTATACATTTTTACTACAACTACAGACAGTGTACAGTTACACTAGTTACAGTATGACGAGTATATATAAATATAGTCTTAATATAGACAAGATCTAGTAATGTTACATGTACCATGAGTAACCTAGTTACTACACTAACGTCTATGCCAGTGTCACTACTAAGTCTAAGTAGAATAGATCTAATCATCTATTCTTAGTATAACTCCGTTCAACTATTACTATAAGTAGTATAAGTATAGTATATTATATATAAGTATAGTATACTATAACTATTATATCTGAATATCTATATAAGTATATTATAGGTATATAGTTATAATATATTATTAGGGTACCTAGATTAGCTCTATGATTATAGATCTAGTGCTAGATCTAGATCTATAGATCTAGTATATGCGGAAATATTATCATCAGAATGAATCAATGATCAGATTATGTTTTTGTTGACATTTCACAATTTTAAATCCCGTTCCATATTTTTAATGTATGCCTATCTCACCTCTATATCTTTAATGATGAATGAATACGAACTAGACTCTAGGTCTTACAACTAGATCTAGAATGAGAATCTAGATAAATAATTAATAATAAAAAAAAAAAGGTTCTGAAATCTACAATTAAGATCTGACTTACAATAATTAAAATGAAAACTTTGTCTCAGTCAGAATCAGTTGAGACAGTTGGGTGTGCGGGCCGCATCGGATGACACCCATCACAGTGGTCACTAATTCGAACCATATAGATTTATTTTAGATCTAATATTTATAGCTTTAAACCCGATTAGGAAGGGATGATACCCGAATGAACAGTAGCTTACAGTTTTAAAAAAAAGGCAATTGCTTATCGCACAGCGAAATCATCAAGATTCGCCGAGATGAAAGATGACAAAATTCGATCAAAGTGTAGGCTTAATCCTTTTCCGATGAACTAAAATACCAATAGGCCTAGGGCTTCAATCAAACGTCATCTCAATTACAATTTGATGGTGAATTAAGCTTGGTGAAAGTTTCTCTGGAATATTCTTAGGCTAAGATGTCTAAAAGTGCTAATAAAATGAGTAGAATTTAAAAAAAAAATGAAAAAAAAGTAACAACTTTCTGAAATCAAAGCAGGGAGATCAATTTTCATTTTAAAATATCACAATGCGATTAGTGTGAAACACAGAACTGGCCTTGGAGAAGGGGGACGAAGAAGCGATGGGAGCTCCTGGTTAACATAGAACAAGCGTATAGAACAACTTATACATGTTTGTAAATAATATTGTATTTGTTTTGTTTTTTAAAAGTACCTTATCGTTTAGTTCAAAGTCCCACATTCCCTGAACTCCCCCCTCCCTCCCTCCCACAACGCTGAGTTCTGTGCTTGGCATAACGTGAGTAGCCTACTTACACAACTAAAAACAGGATTGGTAATAGTCGCTGTAGTGTTTATTTCTTCTGACGAGAGGTTTTAAAGAAGCAGGCTCATTCTAAGGTGAAGGTCACGAACTGAAAGATGCAGCACTCCATATGCTTTATACTAGCTACAGAGGCGTCGCTAGAGTTGGTGTTACCCAATAACGTAAACTTATCGTGTCACCAGCCATCCTCAAGTGTGTGTGTGTGTGTGGGGGGGGGTTGGGGCTCAAACCCCCCGAAATGAAATCCCCACCTTCGGGGGGGGGGGGGCATTGGAATTTAGTGACTGATTTTTTGCTTTGATTTTGTTTATTTTAGGTAAGATTTTAATGCTAAACCATCACTTGCCCCCAGCACAACCAAAGGGGTTTTGAGTTTAAAACCTCCTACCAGAGGGGTTCGAGTTTAAAAACCCCTACCATGGGGGGTTCGAGTTTAAAACCCCTACCAGAGGGGTTCGAGTTTTAAAAACTCCCTACCAGGGGTTTTGAGTTTAAAACCCCCAACCAGGGGTTTTGAGCTTTAAACCCCTTCCTGGGGTTTTTGCAGTTAACTCCTCCTCTTCTATAAAACAAAACAAACAAAAAATGCAAACGAAAATCCCCTAATTCCAAGGGCACAGTTAAGGAAGATTTTGATTTTAAAAGCCCCTCTACAATTTAAGATAAACCCCCTCTTCAACATAAAAAAAAAGCTAATTACGCAAAATGTTATGAGCGTAGGTAAATGGGTTTGGACTCAGTTTTGAGTTTAAATCCCACTTCAGCGGGGTTTGAAGGTAAAAAAATACCTCTTTAATAATAAAAACAAAGCAAATTATACACTCAAAATGTTATGAGTGTAGTCAAAGGGGTTTTGAGTTTAAACTCCCCCCATTGGAGTTTGAAGCTGAAAAGTACCTCTTTAATATAAATAAAAGCAAATTACTCACTCTAAAATCTATGAGCGTAGCCAAAGGGGTTTTGAGTTTAAACCCCCCGCCAGGGGGGTTTGAGGCTAAAAAATACATCTTCAGTGTAAGAAAAAAGCAAATTACGCACTCAAAATGCTATGAGCGTGGCCAAAAGGGGTTTTGAGTTTAAACCCCCATTCAGAGGGGTTTGATGCTAAAATACCTCTTCAACATAAAAAAAAGCAAATTACACACTAATATTATTTGAGCGTAGCCAATCCAATCGGGGGTTTTGAGCTTAAACCCCTCTTCTACAGATGGCTTTTTTTAAAAGTTTAAAACCCCACCAGATGGTTTTGAGTTTAAGATCCCCCTACAGAGCATTTTGAGGTGGAAAACCCCCGACAGATGATTTTGACGATAAAACTTCTCCTTTCGATATAAAATCTAAAGCAAACTACAGTCACTTAATTCCAAGAGCGTATTCAAGAGAGGTTACACATTTTTACCAGTGGCAGGGCTTCATTAATAAACTGCAGTGAATAGTCATATGCCGAAATTGAAAAACACTAAATGTGGGTCAACAAAGATGGCTAAGACAGATTTTAGGAGTCAGTTATAGAGATCGGGTCTAAATCAAGGAAATCCTTTGCCGAACTAGGAGTCGACCCATTAGTAAGATTGTGATAGAGCGACGCATGAGGTTTGCGAGGCATGTTCTCGACAAAATGAATTACGCATAAGAAGAGTTGCAATGATAACCTAGTACAACTTGACGCCACTCATTCATGGAGGTCCTCATGGCAGGTGGGAAGAGGCTTCAGACATTACCAGTGACAGATTTTTATGGAAACAACTTGACGGCAAATGCGCCGAGCGGCGCGGGAGGATCTAAGTCAGTAAGAATAGCACATTAGGTTTTTGAAATAAAACTTTTTAATAGCAGGAAAATGCACTGTAGATACCTCAGAATATGCATTTTGTTGGCTTTCAATATCAGAAATAGTGCTTGGCGGCGGGGCTTCGCCAGACCCCATTGCTAGTGATGGCGGGGAGTCTACAATTTTTCCACTAACTCATGGAAGAACGGATTCTAGGGCACAATAAAAGTCTTCCGAAAGAATGAAGGGTCAGAATGTAATAAAGATTATGTACATACACACACATAAATACATATAAATTTTTTTTCGCAGGGGTGGGGGGGAACCACCCCCTACACCCCCCCCCCCGAAAAAAAATCCTGGCTACGCCCATGATATATATATATATTTTAAAATTTATTTATTTGTTTATTTATATATATAGGCATTGTCTTCGATTTCGAAGATTACAGATGAGTGCAATATTTCTATTAGATTTTAAAAAATACAGATATAGCGTAATGTTTTGTAGATAATTTTACAGTTTACTAATATAGGCTACTACCCTGCGTCATGCTTCCGAAATTCCTTCTCTTGGCGTCGACAACGCACTTTTTCTCATAGTAAGAGGCAGTAAGGGCATATGTACAAAAAAGGTTAAATTAAAAATGGGTAGGACCGACCAATACGCATCTCAAATTTAGTTTTATAAAGAAAGAGGCAGCATTTTACTTGGTTAATATTCAAATATGGATTTGTAACTGTAAAAAAATTTTTTTTGTCCCTTATAAACAAAATTAATTAACAGGCCCTCGCCGGTTAACGATCAGATTACACCCAGAAATGCAGAAATGAAATTGAACAATGATCTTCAGAAACTCATATTAAAAGTTTCTTTTCAACGTCTTTGTTCATACAAATATATGTTCATATCAAGTCAGCTTTAAAGAAAATAGAAAGACTCCAGGACCTTTTTGTGTTGATATGATATAAAATGTACTCATATTTGAGCACGAAGGCACTGCTCTAGGGAACGCAGCTGGTGAGGTGTGAGAGTCTAGCAATGTGATCCTATTCAATAGAATGCACGATTTCCTATGTTTAGGCCAGGGGTCGGCAACCTTTTGAGTCGGAAGAGCCAAAAATTACAATATACAAAATTTCAAAGTTTTTAAAGAGCCACTTTTTTTTTTCTTCAAAACATAAATAGTATTCGATGGCTTGCGTGGTATTAGAAAGTTTGGATACATTTGGCTCATAACTTGTTTTTAGTTTCAAACACGAATCTAAATTTTCATTTGTTAGTTGGCTTGTTACTTTACTTTTAATTATATTAATGCAAGAGAACACTTGCTCGCACAAATATGTCAATCTGAAGATTGACAGCTTTCCTAATGCAAACTTCTTCACATCGCTTTTGCAATCTGGAGGACTATTCCATGCTTCAAATATAAGTGCCTCAACTTGCGGCATTTAATTAAAAGCTTTCCATTTTTTGTTGCGTTACGTACATATATCTCTGGAGTCCCAACTCTTCCAACTTGACTTTCAACTCTGTAAATTTGCCACTCCACAAAGTTTTACTTTTTAAATCAATCAATTGCATGTTTAAAGATCCAGTATCAATTTCAAATGGATCAATGTGGACTTCGTTACTATTTGTGTTGAGAGGATTTACTCTGAATGCCTGAATGGTTTCGTCGTTTTTGAATTGTTCAATTTGTCAACAAATTCATCTTTAATTTTATCCAAAACATCGGCTGGGTTCTCCTTTCCTTACAGTTTTATGCTCAGCTCATTTAATGTCTCGGTTATATCAACCAAAAAGTAAAATTTTTGCAACCATTTATCGTTCTCTAATTCAGGGAGATTAATGCCTTTGTCATTTAGAAATGTACTTATTTCATTCAAGCACAAAGCAAAACGTTTCAACACCTTACCTTTGGAAAGCCATCGTATTTTATTTGTAAAGAAAGAGGTCGGAATACTGAGTCAACATTTGGTTTAAACATTCTTTAAACTGACGATGGTAGAGTGCTTTTAGCAAGATGCTGTTGATTAGTCTTGATTACCAAATTCATGACCTAAACTATTTCGGCCGGAAATGTTTGGGCACAAAGCGCTTCTTGGTGCATTATGCATTGAAACATAAGAATTTTAAGGTTTATTTTGCTTCGATGAATAGTGGTTGCCATTTTATTTTATCAGTCATACTTCTGGCTCCATCAGTTGCTAATGAAAATATTTTATTTAAATCGATCTTATTGTTTTCAAGGTATTTTTGCTAGGCATTCGCTCTATTTTCCCCTCTAGTTTGTCACGAGAGCGGTAGCAATCCTATAAATTCCTCTTGTAGATCTTGGGAAGACATATATTTGACAAACAAAAAAGGGCAACTTGTGACTCATTTATAGCAAGTGAAAAGACAGAAAACAAACTGAATATCTTTCACCTGCAAATATGTTACATTTCAAGACATGGGGGAGGGCTGAGCTGAAAAGCGAGTACGATTGGCTGAGAGATAGAATTGGTGCCTAATCCTCGTTAATCGATTCAGAACGATTTAAATTAAAAAATTTTAAAAAATAAATCATATTTGCGTAAGGAACTAAAGAGCCGCAGCTAAACATCAAAAGAGCCGCATGTAGCTCGCGAGCCGCAGGTTGCCGACCCTAGGTTTAGGCCAAACTAAAGCATATTTGTCGGGACAAGAAAGGGATATGCACGTACTCTCATAGTCACGCTATGTTATGTTAATAACAGTTCAGCTTTAAAGAAAGAACAAAGACTGCAAAAAGACAATTTAAAAAAAACAACACTTTTTTGTTTCTTGTGAGTTTGTGTGTGTGTGATTCAACCAGAAGATTTGAATGATTGAATTTTATACATTGATACAATGGTATAACAGTAAACATCAAAGGGAAAGCCGGACTTTTTCAGATTTTATATCCTCCAAAAGGAGGACATGCCCTCCTTTCGCCGGATGCCTGGTAACTTCAAACGTTTAAATCCTAAGATCTATAGATTTTAGGAAGCATGCTCACCAGTTCTAGATATTACTTTCCCTTTTAAGAAACTACTCACTAAACAGTCACTAAAACAGATTTCATGAAAAAGTATCCATACTTTTACTTTTCTAAACACCTAAATGTAAACACTATAAGACTTCCATTGTATGTTTAACTCCAGTTATACTTTTATACCTAAACATTACGCGACGCGTTCTAAATATAGTCTCAAGAAATATCCCCAATACGACCGTCCGTAGTGTAATCAGTATTAAGACATCTCCACACACATGACGATGACTATGTAGACACAGTCACACAAGCGAGCAAACACACGTGAACATTAGCCTACAAAGAAATCTAATCATTCACATTTAATCTTAAACACTAAAAGGTGAAGGTCTTGGCGTTCTATATTTGTCTTTTAGTCTCATCTGAAAGTGACATAGAAATTACAAATAATTTTTTCTTGTTTTCGCGGTTGATATATTAATAATGTACTAAAATTCTTAATTCAAAGATAACCACGTCTACTAATATCTAGAGCCTGATATCTCTAGTCTAAAATGTAAGAACAATAATGTAATACATCTCGGAGTTTCACGAAAATAGATCGCGTTGCATGAGACAGCCAGTTGAATGTTTTCATCTCAACCAAGATATGGCTAAACTTTGGTCCAAGAGAGAGAGAAAGAGAGAGAGGGGCAAAATAAACAAATGACACAAATGATGTTTAAAACTAAAGAAGATAACAGTACATTTAGTAGCTACATTTTTGTTCTGCCGTGAGATAAGCCCATACCTGCGGTACTCACAGATTATATGGGGTTATCAGTTGAGGGTATTTGGAAACCTTTCGTAATTGGTAACAGCAGTAATGATGTTGGAATCCTAAGCTTTAAGAAGAGTGCAGTAGCTCATTTGTTTGATGTCAATCTGGGCCCTGGCGTTTCAATATTACACCACAAACTTGACCTTCTGTTTTTTCAGCGATAACGCGTCAAAAGAAAAAAAAAGATTAAATTTTTAGGTGACAAGTCAAGGGAGGATACCATTCACTAAAGTAAAAAAAAAAACACTCTAATTTGACCGTTATAATTTTTAAAAGTGAAAAGATCTAGATCCAACATCTGTTTTGAAAGGACGATCGCGTTTGGAAATTTCCAAATGTAAGGCATTATTGATTCAAGAGTGTAGGCTAAATGAAAGAATAATTGTACGCACCGTCTGTTAATGAGCATCAGGTTTTGATGACGCAACAAACCTCAATTCCAATGTAACCTACATGTATGTAAACATATCAACAAGATTTTTTCAAGAGTTTTCTTTCAGTTTCATTTATTACTACAAATATGCCCCAATAATTTAAAATACAAGACTAGTTCTTATGTTTATTAATGGCTGGGGTTGGACTACTTAAACAAGTAAAAAATAATTAACACAAGAGTAGATCATGAAGAATGAACATAGGTGTTTGCTCTTTCAATGTTTTCAAATACTAACATTTATTAGTTATTAAAGATTAAAGTAAGAAAAGTTCTGCTCTATACGTTGCACTTGTCATTGATCTTCGTACTCGAAGACACTATAGGCCTAGCCTACTTATAAGTTGTAAAAAGACGTTTTTTTAAAAGCACTTTTTAAAATACTTTTATAGTATGTCTTAGAATAAATATTTTGTTTCGGTCAGGATATTAGAATTGTGTGGTGTGCTGAATCGCTCATGAAAACAACGTATTTTAAGTTTCAAGAAAACGAAACATGAACTTGAATTCTTTGGCTGTAATGACAAATCACTTTCTGTTTTGTCCCTCTCCGTTCTGTTCCTATCGTTCAAAGATCCCCCCGCCCCCCCCAAAAAAAATGTTATGTCCGCATTGAATCTTTATGTCCATGTTATCTTGTTCGGGTTCCTGGTACGTTCGCTTCACTGGTCAATAATCTTCCCAGAGATTTTAAATCATCATCTGTGGAGACACAGAAATCAAAGCTTTAGTTTCCGTTCAGTTTTATTTCTGCATGAGCAAAATTGTAGAGGAAAGGAAATTTGTGTTCACCACGCTTAGAGACATCTAATGTTTGTGTTCACCATGCTTAGAGACATCTAATGTTTGTGTTCACCATGCTTAGAGACATCTAATGTTTGTCTTCACCATGCTTAGAGACATCTAATGTTTGTGTTCACCATGCTTAGAGACATCTAATGTTTGTGTTCACCATGCTTAGAGACATCTAATGTTTGTGTTCACCATGCTAAGAGACATCTAATGTTTGTGTTCACCATGCTTAGAGACATCTTATGTTTGTGTTCACCACGCTTAGAGACATCTAATGTTTGTTATCACAATGCTTAGAGACATGTAATGTTTGTGTTCACCACGCTTAGAGACATCTAATGTTTGTGTTTACCATGCTTAGAGACATCTAATGTTTGTGTTCACCACGCTTAGAGACATGTAATGTTTGTATTCACCATGCTTAGAGACATCTAATGTTTGTGTTCACCATGCTTAGAGACATCTAATGTTTGTGTTCACAATGCTTAGAGACATATAATGTTTGTGTTCACCATGCTTAGAGACATCTAATGTTTGTGTTCACCATGCTTAGAGACATCTAATGTTTGTGTTCACCACGCTTAGAGACATCTAATGTTTGTGTTCACCATGCTTAGAGACATCTAATGTTTGTGTTCACCATGCTTAGAGACATGTAATGTTTGTGTTCACCATGCTTAGAGACATCTAATGTTTGTATTCACCATGCTTAGAGACATCAATATTTGTGTTCACCATGCTTAGATACATCTAATGTTTGTGTTCACCATGCTTAGAGACATATAATGTTTGTGTTCACCATGCTTAGAGACATCTAATGTTTGTGTTCACCACGCTTAGAGACATCTAATGTTTGTGTTCACCACGCTTAGAGACATCTAATGTTTGTGTTCACCATGCTTAGAGACATCTAATGTTTGTGTTCACCATGCTTAGAGACATCTAATATTTGTGTTCACCATGCTTAGAGACATCTAATGTTTGTGTTCACCATGCTTAGAGACATCTAATGTTTGTGTTCACCATGCTTAGAGACATCTAATGTTTGTGTTCACCACGCTTAGAGACATCTAATATTTGTTATCACAATGCTTAGAGACATCTAATGTTTGTGTTCACCACGCTTAGAGACATCTAATGTTTGTGTTTACCATGCTTAGAGACATCTAATGTTTGTGTTCACCACGCTTAGAGACATGTAATGTTTGTGTTCACCATGCTTAGAGACATCTAATGTTTGTGTTCACTATGCTTAGAGACATCTAATGTTTGTGTTCACCATGCTTAGAGACATCTAATGTTTGTGTTCACCATGCTTAGAGACATCTAATGTTTGTGTTCACCATGCTTAGAGACATCTAATGTTTGTGTTCACCATGCTTAGAGACATCTAATGTTTGTGTTCACCATGCTTAGCGACATCTAATGTTTGTGTTCACCACGCTTAGAGACATCTAATGTTTGTTATCACAATGCTTAGAGACTTGTAATGTTTGTGTTCACCACGCTTAGAGACATCTAATGTTTGTGTTTACCATGCTTAGAGACATGTAATGTTTGTGTTCACTATGCTTAGAGACATCTAATGTTTGTGTTCACCATGCTTAGAGACATCTAATGTTTGTGTTCACCATGCTTAGAGACATCTAATGTTTGTGTTCACCATGCTTAGAGACATCTAATGTTTGTGTTCACCATGCTTAGAGACATCTAATGTTTGTGTTTACCATGCTTAGCGACATCTAATGTTTGTGTTCACCACGCTTAGAGACATCTAATGTTTGTTATCACAATGCTTAGAGACTTGTAATGTTTGTGTTCACCACGCTTAGAGACATCTAATGTTTGTGTTTACCATGCTTAGAGACATGTAATGTTTGTGTTCACCATGCTTAGAGACATGTAATGTTTGTGTTCACCATGCTTAGAGACATCAATGTTTGTGTTTACCATGCTTAGAGACATGTAATGTTTGTGTTTACCATGCTTAGAGACATGTAATGTTTGTGTTCACAATGCTTAGAGACATCTAATGTTTGTGTTCGCCATGCTTAGATACATCTAATATTTGTTATCACAATGCTTAGAGACATCTAATGTTTGTGTTCACCACGCTTAGAGACATCAAATGTTTGTGTTCACCATGCTTAGATACATCTAATGTTTGTGTTCACCACGCTTAGAGACATCAAATGTTTGTGTTCACCATGCTTAGAGACATCTAATGTTTGTGTTCACCACGCTTAGAGACATCAAATGTTTGTGTTCACCACGCTTAGAGACATGTAATGTTTGTGTTCGCCATGCTTAGAGACATCTAATGTTTGTGTTCACCACGCTTAGATACATCTAATGTTTGTGTTCACCACGCTTAGAGACATGTAATGTTTGTGTTCACCATGCTTAGAGACATGTAATGTTTGTGTTCACCACGCTTAGAGACATCTAATGTTTGTGTTCACCATGCTTAGAGACATGTAATGTTTGTGTTCACCATGCTTAGAGACATGTAATGTTTGTGTTCACCACGCTTAGAGACATCTAATGTTTGTATTCATCATGATAGAGACATTTGGTGTTTAAGTTCACCATGCTTAGCGCCATCTGATATTTAATTTCACCATGTTTAGCTCCATCTGATGTTTGATTTAATCTTTGGCGTTATGCTTAGACATATATAGTGTTTGTATTTGTTTACTGCTCAATTTATTTTTTACATTTTAGTTGGCAACATCGTAGCTAAATCTAGCGTCCTTGACGAAACAAGGATCCTAGCAATAGATGCTACAAAAAGATCCTAGGTGCCACTTACTAAGACCGCATCACAAATGAAGAGATTAGAAACAGGATTAATATAACAATTGGACCCCATGATGACCTGCAAACCACTGTCAAAAGCAACAACAAACTGACAAAAAACCAAACCTAAACTCTATAGTCCCATCAGAATTTCCTTAGAGCTTGCAAAGACCTTCCTTCAGGGAACAGTATCAGGTAAAGGAAGAAGCAGACAGAGGAAACAATGGAAGACAATATTAAAGAATCGACAGGTCTGTCTCAGAATGAAATTTTATCTAAGGCAAATGACAGAGAGGAATGGAGAATGACGGCCAACAGATTGTGTGTGGTGCCCCAACGGTTCAACAGACTAAGGTATAGGTGAAGATGAGTTGAAGGTGCCATTGTTTTGTTTATCATTAAAATCTTTAATACACGTTTTTTTTTTTTGTGATCTTCGTGTTGTGTCAGTCAGTGACCTGGGGTTTGAACTTATTCTACACCCTGGGGGGGTCCAGAACTTTAGAGGGGGGGGGGCGATTGTTTTTCCAAACCCTAACCCTAACCACTGGCGGATACAGGGGGGGTGGGAGGGAGGGGCGATCCTCCACTCCACTTGCCCGCCCCCCTTCGGGGGTGGTGGACGAATTTTAGTATAGAATTCAAACAATTTGTTTATGAATTTATTACTTATGTTAATAAAATATACTAATTATTTATATTTCAACCTATGTTTAGATTATTTCGCCCCCCCCCCCCTCTAGTATGTTTGGTGGCGTCGGGAGGGACTGATGGCATTAAACCCGCCCTCCCCATAAACTTTTGAGTTGTGGGGGGGGGGGGGGGCGCCGGGCGGTCCAATTTATTTGTAGAAATCCCAGCTTGCTAACAGAATCAATTCAATATCTCTAGGATTCAAACGTGTTATTGGTGTTTTAACTGATCTTTACATTATGTCGTTCCCCTGTTAGCCGATTTGGGGGTGGGGCGAATACCTCTACCTAAACCCTCTGAGTTGGGGGGAGGGTGGTCCTATTTTTATGGAGAAATCATGGTTTGTGAACATAATTAGTTGAATATTTATATAGTATAATACGTACAATACGAAAAATGGCCAGCTCCTTACCACCGAAGCAAAAGCCACCTTAACCTGCGCTATTTGTGGACGAGAGTGTCTCTCCGAAATAGGGCTCCACGGCCACATGAGGAAGTGTGCTCTGAGACGAACCATAGGCGTCCTACAACTGAAGGAGGCCAACATATAATATAAGCTACGTATTGATATGTGAACCCATTTATATATTATGTCGCACACACACTCTAATCTCAAATTTTAACATTAGTAAATATAAATTAAAACGAGTTGTACCAGGTGGGAGGGGCGATACATGCAATTGCCTTCCGCCCATCAAACAAACCAATGCTTTTTCTTTTTTAAATAATACTTATATCTATGGCCTCCTTCAGTCGCGAAGCGACTATGGATCATCTCATGGAAATGAGATGAATGCCTGGGCATTAGCTGTGGTCGGAACGATGTCGCCAACACATCAGTTCGCCCCACTCCACGCAGCTGATGTATCCAAAGGAACGGCAGTGCCGATACAGTTTGGGGTCAGCGGCGTCGCAGGTTCTGCCAGAGTGTAGTGTTATAGTTAAGAAATTTCAAAATTTAAAGAAAAAACTGTCACTAATATAATTTATATATGCTATAAATAAAATTTTTATATCGAGTCGCCCCACCCCTTATTCTTTAATGCCAAATGCAATCATTAGCAGAAATTATAAAAAGGAGCGAGGATTAATCGTTTTCACTCTACCGTCCACTCCCCTTTCCAGACGAAAAGATGACGTTTTAAAACAGAAAAGTTAAATATGGCGACAGAGTTAAGAATTTCACATGAATTTATCTTTATTGTTTAAAGAAAGACTTTGCTTTGGAAAATTTAGAATTTATACGAAATTTTTCAGTAGAAAAGTAACGATTGAGATGAATTCTGAACCCAAATATTCTTTTCCTAGTCGCCTTTTCCCAACCTTTACTCAAACTGCTATTTTTCTAGTTAAATAAATTTTGAACCATAGCTCATAATTTATGCTTCAATCCTAAAAATGAAAAAAAAATTTAGAGTAGAATCTAATTGGTCCACTTAATTTCTCCTCCCACTTTTTTTGTTAGAGCTTTGAATTCTAGTTGTGTAACAAAACAAAGTTACAATCATGCCTATTGAACAAAATATATCACTTACAAATGAGCTGGAATGGATAGTTTACTTTTCTGTGCTTTTCCTTCACTACAGCAGTGGTCCTTCGTCTTGTACATGTAATTGTACAGTTGCTATATTTTGTTGTATTCTAGTCATGTGGTCTGAGTTGGTCTTCAAGTGTGAACATTGAAATTAACGTTTACTTCCCTTGGATCAACACCTCTCTTTCATCCTGTGTTTTGTAAAATAATAAGAAAAATATACAAATACTTTAAAAAACTAAAACAAAGCTTATATTAAGTGTAATTGTATTCAATTGTTTCAATCAGTCATGTCATTAAGTAACCGAGATCTGTGCTATTAGAAATGTTTTTACCAATTGTTTTTGTTTAGCGCAATTTCACGCTTTTAGCTTTCTCAATGCGCCATGATCTTATCACTTGTTTGGACCAGTTGGAAGGGAGGAGGGGGAGGGGAGAGATCAAAGAGGGGTACACATGTGTTAATGTTACCGTGATCGCTTTTTAAATGTATTTTATTTTTTAAAAAAGTTGTACGACTTGAATGCAAACTAGAGGGCTTAAGGCCCCGCAACCCCCCCCCCCCCCCCCAAACTTGCAAAAGAAAATATCAGAATGAATAGCTATCTATTGTTAGTTTCAAACTTTTAAACGAAGATTTATTTCTCTAGACCAGTGATGCTCTCCCTTATTTGACCTGCGGGCCATTTAAATGTCCAACACTAGTGTCACGGGCCACATGATGAAAATGTACAAAAACGAAATGAAATTGACCTGAAATTAATTTATAAGAAACCCGTGGATCTAGTACTTTCATTAATTAATTTGATAATTTAAGTTCATCTTTTTATTACGCGTCGAAAAATGGCTTCGATTCTTTACTTAAAACTTGAGCAGCATTGAAGCTAGCTAGACCACTGCCTTATTGGTCTCATAATAACGTCACCCACTCATTCTTTTTTAAACAAATATGTGGGCTTATTATCGTGTTTCATAAGTATCCGTTTACTTTTCCTGGTAGATTTTACATCGAAGTGTTAAATGCCATGGTGCCAATACATTAGAGAAAAATACAGGGCGCTTACATAGGTAAAGATATATATTTTCCATCTTTTTTTTAAGTGGAGGGGAAGGGATATTCTACACTTTGTGTCGTCATTTCAGCGGGCCGGATGGAACCACGTCGCGGGCCGGATTTGGCCCGCGGGCCGTATTTTGGGCATCACTGCTCTAGACAAACTATAACGGGGACTAACTCAACTTATACCATAACATTTGTCACCTACAATGCTTTTCTTGTTCGATGCTTAACTAAATAATTAATTACCTATAATTAATTAACAAATTGGTTAATTTTTTATTAGATCCTTGTGTTGTCAGGTACAAGAAATAAGTATGCAAAATTTCAGCTTGATCCAAGAATGGGTGTGGGAGAAATAATGTGTACACATTTTTTACCAGACAGACAGGGTGAGTTGATAAAGCTGTAAAAATAATTATAACAAAACCAAACGGTTTACTTTCAGAAGATGTAACGCAGTAGTTGCTCCTAAACTTTGTGAGCTTTACAATTTTATGAAATTGAATTTTCAAACTATGTATACTAAATAATAAATTTAAGAAAAACAAGGTAACAAAGACAGTTTGTGTGGAAACACAAACTCAAAATCGGTCCCCGAAGTGGTCCATCCAGGAAGGTAAAAAGGCCGGTATCAATATTTTCAGAAAGAACATCAAAAAAGAAGTAAATTCTATCAAAGACAAATGACAAAGAAGAATGGAGAAAAAAGGTTAACAGATCTTGTGTGGTGCCCCAGTGGTCCAGCAGACCAAAGGATAGGTGAAAGTGAATGAGAAGTTAGATGTGAACCTGGCCTAATTGTAACTGATGTCTTATAATGAATATCTACTTGATGTAATTGTTTTGTAAAGGGTCAATCTCTTATTCAAATCCTAAAAAAAAAAAAAAACATTTCGTAAAAAAAATAATTTTTTTTTAGTTAAGTGTACTATTTCCATGGATGCTAAATGGATTTTTTTTCTTAAAAAAAAAGAAAACTTATTTGTGTGTGTAAATGTAGTAGTTAGTAGTATGACAGAACTTACAGAACTTAGTAATAGAAATGGAATGAATTTTATTTGATAAATACCGAAACCATTTGCATAAAGCTGTGTATGTTACTATTAATAGTGAATCGTTGTAAAAGTGGTGTATTTTTATGAAAAAACTGCTTGCATAAGGGATTTAAAGAATTATATTTTTATCTTTCAGAAAGGAAAAAAGTAGCCATCAGAACTTTGAATGGTCTAAAATATTATGGTGTCAGATTTTCGCTATCTTTTCTAGTTTATGAGATCTAAACCTGACGGACGGACAGACACTCCACACAAAACTAATAGCGTCTTTTCCCCTTTCGAAGGCCGCTAAAAAGGGAAATGAGATTATATCTACAAATTTACTATTTCTTTAATCATAAATATCACAGGATTTTGGATTTGTCTTATCATCCAGTGCGGCCTTATAAGGGTAGAGACCTCCTGTTACGGATGTATGCGGGAGTTGTGATTAATGTATTTCTACTGTACCTTAATAATAATCCTAGATGCTTGGGCATACTGTATGGTGTATTACATATGCGAGTAAGAGCAAGGGAAATACATCGTCACAAAGGATCTATGCACAGTAACTAAGTTCAATCGTGATGAAGTAGAAGAACGAGGTTTCCTACAGAATGGACTACAGTCGCGAGTCAGTCACTAAAAGCGATGTTCTCCCTTTAAGATCCTAGCGTTAGCTGTCTGAAAATCTACATCAATAATCTCTAACCCAATACCTATGTTCAAAGTCTATCTACTAAATGCGTCTCTAAAACTCCACAAAATGTATGCTCAGACTTTTCACTTGCTAAAATTCAGCACTTCCCTTAATAATAATTATGCTTTATAAATATTAGAATAGTACTAGCTTGCACTCTAGCTATGACTTCGATTCAGCCCTCACACAGACTTTGAAAGAAACTAGCAAAATAAAAAACCACACAACATAAAAAACAAGAAACAACAACAAAAGGTTATATAAGAGAAAGAACCGCAGGATACAGGCTATATTTCTCAATACTGCAAGATGTATTTTACTTTTCTATATAAAATAAAATTAATTATTTACCGTAAATGAATTGAGTAATTGGCTCATTTTGAATTGATTTATGCGTTGTCATCTTCAATGAATACGTTGTGGAAAGTGTCAACTGAATTTGAGAATGGGAAGCAGGAGAAATAACCTGTACAAGATTTGTACCAGAGGGAGTTGTTATAAGCATTTTAAAAAGGTCTACGTCAACTAAAGCCTGTTAAACTGTTCACATCTTCGTGATTTTAAAACTTTTGTTAGCCATGTCCATTGAATAAGCACTAGACGTAAATCAGGGGTTCTCAATCTGTAATTCGCGACCCCTTTGGGGATCGAATAACTATTTGTCAGGAGTCGCCTCAAGACCGTTGGAATTTTTTTTGAAACTATCATTTTTTTGTTTTCAACGTGTGGTACCAAGCCTATTTGTCCCATGCTTGGTGGCTGCATAGACATTTCTAATGGTGGAGGAAAGGGACATTACTTAGATTACATTATTATCAAATTATGTAGTGATCGTCAAGCATCAATAAAAAAAGGGGTGAAAATGCGTTATTTGTAATGAAGTTCTCTCTGCCATATGTATGAGGCCGAACGAACCTCCGAGTTTTGCGGATAAGAACATTCAATATTTTACTTTTGAAGGCTGATGGGTCAAGAAATCCAGACTCAGGTGGCTTGTAGCACAATTAAAACAAAGCAGCCGTTAAAACTTTTCATTTGGTAACTTATAATTACCAGAGCTATGAAACCTCACACCATTACCAAGAGTTAATATTGCCAGAGGCCAAAGACATTGTTCAAGTTATGATTGAAGTCGAATTCGTTACTACATTAAGTGCAATTTCATTATCTAATGACACTATTCACAGGGAAAAAAATGACATTGCTGCTATTACTAATAGGTAATTCAGGAAATATATCTTATCCATTCCAATATTTAGCATCCAGATTGATGAATCCACAGACTTTGTAAATTGTTCACAATTACTGGTTTTCTTAAGATCTATATATAACAGTAATTATAAAGATTAGTTTCTTGAGATCAATACATAACAGTAATTATAAAGATTTCTTGAGATCTATATATAACAGTAATTATAAAGATAGTTTCTTGAGATCTATCATAACTGTAATTATATAGATTAGTTTTTCAAGATCTTAATATAACAGTAATCTTAAAGATTAGTTTCTATTCAAAGTTCTGGAAATGAAATAAACGAAAAATTATTGATGGGGTCGCCGCCAAGTAAAAAACTGTATTAGTGGGTCGCGAAGCTAAAAAGGTTGAGAACTGCTGACGTAAATTACTTTTAATCACTGGCTTTAGCATCGCTTACATTGATTTGTGAAGTGTAACAACATTGACAGTAATGATAAATCGTGGATTAATTTGTTTGCGATGATCTCAACGAAGAAGACGAGCACCGTAGCAATGTGACTAACTGATCTAACAAGCAATGCAAATTAAAATTTTTAAAAACGTAAGATTGGATCAAAAACAATTTTGTTTTTCGTATATTTATTTTTTACGTTGTTTGTTCCCCTAAACCAGTGGTTCCCATACTTTTTGGTCTCGTAGACCCCTTGGAAGTCTTCATAGACCCTTGGGGGACTCTCTATGTAGACCCCTTTGGGAATCACTGCCATAAACTAATGTGTTTGAAAACAGCATCATAGCATTTAATGACGGTAATTTGGATTTTGTTTTACAAGAATTTAATGATGGTTTTAATGACGTAGGCCTCGTAGGGTAATTTTTTTTTTTCATTGAGATAGACACATGACAGAGGACGACACTGATGTTGAATTAAACTTTATCTGTTGTAGGCCACATATGGCTTCTTAATAATAATACTAATAATAATAATAAAGGCCAGGAGAACAGATGTGAATGTAACTTTGGTACGAGACAGTATTTGACGTCAGAGTTTCACAACAAATTGAAAGCCTTGATATACGCTCTTTTTTTCTTTGTATATTCTAATTTCTAAAGGTTATCTTCTTGAATTCTGAGAAAGAAGAGTTATTTGAGTTATGTCCTTGTTTGTGGTCCATTCATCATCATCTGTTCCTTGATTTATCGTCGTCGTGGTGCTGTGACATCACTGACATAAACAAACCCATTCACTCTTTTTGGTCAGCGTCTGTTATTAGCAGAACATCAAAAGAAAGGCCAATTAGTCCATTGGAGATTAGATTATTAGCATTCAAGTTACCGCAGTCCCACTTCAGTTAAGAGCCAAGAGCAACATACCTAAGTGTTATAATAAATGAAAAACTGTCTTGAAATCCCCATATGGATGAAACTATAAAAAAAATCAAACAAAGCATTAGGGTTTGTTAAAAGAAATTTCTATAAATCAAATAAGAAACTAAAATGTTATTTAACTTTGGTTAGGCCAATAATCGAATATAATGCATCCTCTGTTTGTTACTCCTCAACTCAAGAAAACATTAAGAAACTGGAACAGACACCGTGAGATTCATAACAAATGAATATTCCCATTTGACTAGAATAACACCTTTAGTAAAATCACTAAATTTAGAAAGCCTTCAGGAGAGAAGACTCAAAAGTAAAGTAGCAATTATACATAAAACACTTAACCATAATCTTCAAATACAAAAACAAAATCTAATAAAATACTCATAAAGACACAAAGATAAGGGCATATTTCTCGTTCCATATGCTAGGTCAAATTTGTACAAATGCTCCTTCTTTCCTGGTGCTATAAAAGCATGGAATAGGTTGCCTGAGCTAGCCAGGAAAACCAGTGACTTAGCAGAATTTAAGTCATTGGTTAACATGCATGACTAAATGCATGACGCGTAGGACGTAATCATCATCTTTCTTTTGAAGTAACGTCTGTATTATATAAGATAAGATAAACTTTTGCTTTAGTCTTTAACTAGAGCCCATACATTAATTAGGCCTTACTCTAGTTACGCCCATAATCTTGTGAGTACATACTTTAATTAGGCTAAGACTACAGTTTGACCATAATCTATTTTGGCTCTTAGGCGTACTATAGTGAGGCCTATTATTTATTTACTGTAGTCTTATCACTGTATGCCTGTTAGTGGCTATAGTTAGACACATACTCGATATTAACTCATACTATAGTTAGGCTCATACTATAGTTAGGTCTATAATTTAGCTAAACTCCTACTATTTGGTCCATTCTGTAGTTAGATTCATAGTGTTAGGGCCATATTGTAGCTTAACTCAAACCCTACTTAGGCTAATGCGCTAGTCACAATCTTTAAGCTAAACCTTCAATTATGCTCATACTCTAGTTAGACCAATACTTAAGTTAGACTTTAGACATGTTCAGACTCTAGTTAGACCCATACTTATGTTAGGCTCTAGACAGGTTCATACACTTTTTAGACCAATGCTTAAATTAGGCTCTAGACAGGTTCCTAGTAAGGTCTATACTTAACCATAACAACAATGTATACAATACTTTTTTTGTTATAAATAAAGTTATCATTCTTGAAATCTCCTGCCTCGTTATAGCCATAGAATACAAAATAGTATTCCAACATAGTTAATAAGACAGTAGTTAGAAAGTCATAGTTACACTTGTATCGCCCTAGAGTTAAACGTATACAGTTATAGACTGTGTATCTACAGAATTAAGTATAAATCATGGCTATTGTGAAATAAACAATGTCAGATCAGTTACACATTACTCGGTTTCTTGGCCGCCTGAGAGATCAATAAATCTTTCTAGACTCTAGAGTAAGAGAGAAACATAATATTTGTGACTGTCTTTTATTCCAGTTATATATTAGACTTTCTTCTTCTCTTTGCCCGCTCTCCATCTCTGAGAAAATTGAAGAATATTAATATAGTAGTAAATATATAGTCTGTATAAAAATATGGAAAATGAAGTCTAGATTGTGTTTAGCAACATTTAAATTAGGTCCCCTGTCAAGGTTTGAGGTATGCATTCTCTCACTCAGCCAGGCCACTAATTATTTATGTACATTTGCGCACTAGTGCGACAGTGCAACACTGAGTTTGTTATAAAATAAAAGGCGAATTGAAACATGCCTCCCTTTAGGTACATTTATCTTGTTTATGATATTTTTGTAGGTTCATATCTACCATCTAAGGTTTTAGGTTTATTTATGGTTCATGCATTTTGCATGTGTGTATGTGTGTGTGTCAGGGTGTGCATTTCTTAGGGGCGCTGGGACTAAGGGGGAATATTAGTTTGAATATAAAATATTTCACATCTTGTAATTCTAAATAGCAATATAAATAATGAGCTAAATGACATATGTAAATGTACAATGATTATGTGTGAACGATAGGCAGAAACCGCTTGGCTACCTGTCGTGGAGGCTCGAGTGTGACCTCCGACCGGAGCAGAGTTTGCTGAGCGCCTAAAGTCAGCACGGTAACCTTCTTCCAGAAACTCCCTCCTCCTCCTACTGGTCCATAAAAGTGCTTGGACCATAGCGCACTAAGCATGTTTAAGTATAAAAGATGCTCTATATAAAAGCAATTAAAACAATACTATAGCAGACCATTTAACACTAAACTAAATTGGAAATAGCTTTTCAGCGTAACTTTAAATATTTTTTTCAGAAATAAATTGGATGTGTGTAGGCCCTATCAGTGAGTCTCTTAAAAATGTTTCAAACTAGTGGATCGGGAATGTTAAAAAAAAAACAACTTAACTAATCTCTACTATGAAACAGTTTTCAATAATAAAAAAAAAAGGTTGCCTAGTTGTTAGTTAATCAGTCCTACTGCTGATGTCCATATCGTCACGATCACGTGAAAACGAATAGTTTAATTTCCGGTGTCGATTTGATCTAATTCAACTCTCATCTCATCAGCCGAAGTCTATCTCACTAGGAGACACGCCTGGCCGGGATTTCCCGTAACTTGTGCTAGCTAAGAACGGGATTAAGTCGGGACCATCCTCACAACAGACATTTTTTTTTCTTTAATGCCTGGTTCCTAATCAGACATCAAATCAAATGAAGCACAAGCTTTTAGTAAACTTATTTTTATGTTTTCCTGTTTTCTATTTCTGAGGCCATTTTCTGTCTTCTTTTCACCACACTAGTTTCCGTTTCTGTCTTGCAAAGCGTTCAATACCTTAGCCATTTCAAACAGATAGTTGACCCACTTTATACATTTAATGAATAGATATTGTGACAACTTCCGGTTAGAAAACTTATGAAAACTACACATTTATTCACTTTCTATTATTAACTCACACTTTCGTCTTTTAAAAGAAAAAAAAAATACAAACAAAAAAATTAAATTAAACTTTTTAATTTAATAAGACAATACCTCCTTTATACAAGAGTGATTACTTTGCTCTTAGTAACTAATGCATGTTAAATTAAAAAGAAATACATTTTCTACCACTCCCCCCGCTCACCTCAAGAAAGAATACTGGTTAAGCGATGGCATAACTCTACTAGATTCTGGACTTTATAATGTAATATATCAATGATAGGTCATTAGATCTACACCATAGACCTATATATACATATATTATATCTATCTAGGTTGGAAAATGAAGGAAAATTCGTATCCGATAGTTACCTACGTAGTTACTCTTTTTCACGCTATAACTACTGTAATGGAATTTGACCTGAATCTTGGAAAATCGCTCTTGTGTCTTAGAAAAGTAATGATCTTTGGTTTTCAGTCTAGAAATTATGCAGTTCCATTTTGCAGATTTTAAATAGAATGGGTTATTACTCACAGAAGTATATATTCAGACAAATCTATAATACAAAGCCATTTCCTTTTAGTTTTCATTGAGATAATGTTTTGATAGTCCTAACATTTCAAGCTTGTTGATTTTAATCATTTTATAATTTTAGATTGTACTTTTAAATAGATTGATTTACCTAGATCTTTCTAGACCTAGATTCTGGATCTAAAAATTGCAAAATATTAATTTATATTGTGTATATTATAGGTTACATAGGTTAAGTTTGAAAAAAAATCTGTTACTTCTTATAACTATTTTCTATTTTACAAAACAACAGCTTGGTTCTTCAGCTTTTTGAAGTTTTTCACATTTTTGTATCGTGTTAAGAGATGGCTAAAATATATATAGGTCTGTGACGATGCGAAAAATGTTCCTGAACATTAATTTATTTAACTCTTGAATGAATACGGAAACACCCGAAGAGGTATAGTCCGTTCAAGCAAAATAATTTCTAGTTCTATTTCTTTTATACTTCAAACAAATATAACAATCAAACTAGTTTTCCCAGTGTGGCCAACGAGCTAGTCATTCTTTTCCAGCGATATACACCAACTGTCAATTTGACAAGGAAAATCAGAGTCATCTTGGAGATCAGTACCACCCAGGTTTTTTAGCCCGCCCAGTTTCCACAAATATACAAGCTGAATAGAGGTATTGGTAAAGAGAAAACTTTAAATAATTTAGTTTGAAACATTTTCATTATCCTATGGAGCTGAAATTGTGCCCATAAACTTGTGCTAGTGACAACACACCAAAGTAAAAATTTCAGAATGATTAGTTTATATTTTTGTTTGACTGTTAAAATCCAGTGTTCCATCTCTGGTGTGAAATTGTATTTTTGCTATGACTGGGTGGTCAGTACATGGCCCCCCCCCCCCCCCGTGCAAAGGTTAAGCACAACTCTTCTTCTTCCGTTTCCGTTTGGCTATGTTCATGTGTAAAAAGAAATTTTGTAAACCCCGCATCTTTGGATACCCCGAACAGCTGCCACCCGTTTATAAAAACTGGTATAAACCGCGGGTTATATGCTCGAAAATACGATAACTATTTCTATTTGGTGTATCCGGTGGGCATAAAACGGAAGTATCTTACTGCTTAAAGAGATGTCTTTTGAATGCTTTTTTTTTTTTTTAAAATTAGGTTCTTGAGTACATAGAAGAGTTATCGAAACTTGTAAGCTTTAAAACAAAACTTGACTACATATGAAGATGTATACTAATATTACAGAGATATCTATTAAATATAAGAGACGTTTACAGTCTACTCTTCAAGAAATTCATTAGACTGCTTACAAAAGTCAATTGTTTTTATTAAGACATACAACAAACTTGCATGGCCAGGATTTATTCCTTACATAAAAGCACAAACTTTCTTACTTACAACTATTCCAATAAGAATATGGCTAGGGGCTTGGAACACGTACAAGGAGGCCAATGCTTACTGAGAAACTTTCTGTTGCTTTGGGAGGTCTGCTGCAGTACCTCCCTCTGTCAAGGAACAACAGGCCTTAAAGTGGTCAGGCAGGTCAGTTGTCAGCACCCCTTTTGGCTGATAAATTATTGTTATTACTATTATTATTATTTTACTAAAAAAGTAAATATGTTTTGATTTGCTTCATGAAAGTAAAGTAGAATGGTCTACATTTGTCGTTTGTTCGGGTAATAGATCCACGACCTTGACATTAACCCGCTCCCCGAATATGCCATTAAGGGTTATGTCTCAATAAAAAGTGTCAGCACCAAGTGTAAAGGACCTAGGGACCTGAACACTTTCAACCAACAGCATCGACTGATTGCTGACTGGACTGAACACAAAAAAAAAGTGTTAATTTCACTGTGGACCTAAGCAATGAAATGTTCTCCCCTGGACTGTGCGGTGCCGGCTTCAAACGCGGAGTAGCCCATCACGCTCTGGGCCCATCATGTGCTGGCGACGCCGTGACGTCACGTTTTTGCTGTTTGATTTTGTGAAATGGAGCGGCGGAGAAGCGTGCGGATGGATACTTTGGAACTCTTTTCCATAAAAACTCTTCTCTTTATTGCCTTCGTCTGTTAGGTTTATTATTATTTCGTTCCCGAAATAGCCGTCTCTCATGTCGGTAAATTTCTCAAATTGCTTTTCTAGCGTACATTGGTGTGAGAACTGAAAACATTGAGCTAAAGATGTTTCTTAAAACTGCGAAGTTTTAGAGTCCAGACGTTAACTATGTTGCTGTGGATTGGATTATGGCACCAACAACCAGTGCAAGATTGATACGGGACATTTTGGACATTAATGTTAACGGCTTGATTCACAAATACTCATTATAAAAAAACTGGCTTATTTATTTAATATTTAATTAATGACATAATCATAACTCAAACAATAAAGAAGAGCTATTGAAATCATAGTTTCACTTCATGTTTGGCGAGCACTAACATATCAAAACTTGAAATTTGATCTGTATCATTTACAAACTAACAAAAAAGAAACAAAAAAATACAACCGGATCTACAGGGGAGGTCTACGAGTTTGTGAAAATATAAGTTTTCTTTTGCATTTGAGTTGTAGTTGTAGGTATAAGTATATAGATTCGATCAAATTTGATGAATTAATAAACTGGAACAGACACAACGTAGAGCAGTGAGATTCATAACAAACGAATATTCACATTTGGTTAAAGTAACACCTTAAGTAAAATCATTACATTTAAAAACCCTTAAAGATAGAAAACTTAAAAGTAAAGTAGCAATTATACATAAAACACTGAACTATAATCTTCAAATACAAAAACAAAACCTAATAAAATACTCAGAAAGACACAAAGATAAGGCAAATTCCTTGTTCCATTTGCCAGGGCTAATTGACACAAATGCTCTTTCCATCCTAGTGCTATTAGAGCATTGAATGGGTTGCCTAAGTCAGCCAGGAAAACCAGTGACTTGTCAGAAAATAAGTCATTGATTAACATGCATGACTAGATAGACCTAGGGATATAGGTCGTAATAATTTTTTTTAAAGTAACGTCTATATTTCATAAGATAAGATAAGATGATACCCTTTGACCTCCATACTGCTTTTGTGAAACTTTTTTTTTCTTGTGACAGTCTTACCTCCCTTGAATCTAAGGGAAAACGGTTTTCGTTTTTTTACGTAAAATGTTTTTCTTTCGGATTCGCGGTTCTCAACTTGTAAAGCGCTCCACAAAATGGTATCGTTTAAATAGAGTCCAGCGTTATTATTACCACTAATTTTCAACTAGGATGTGTGCTGTAAACAGTAGGAGATTGTGTAGTTCTGCCCTGCAAAAAGACATTTAATAAGGAAGGCACGCGGCTTACTTTATTTTTCCTCCTGACGTCACAAGTAAATATTGATATGCTGTAATCAGTTTTATATGAACAGTAGAGATCGAGTGAATCCATGATAGGTCTAGTAAATCCATGATAGGTCTAGTAAATCTAGGATAGGTCTAGTAAATCTAGGAAAGGTTTAGTAAATCCATGATAGGTCTAGTAAATCCATGATAGGTCTAGTAAATCTAGGATAGGTCTAGTAAATCCATGATAGGTCTAGTAAATCTAGGATAGGTCTAGTAAATCTAGGATAGGTCTAGTAAATCTTGGATAGGTCTAGTAAATCTAGGATAGGTCTAGAAAATCTAGGATAGGTTTAGTAAATCCATGATAGGTAGCTGCCTGGTTGTGCGGTATGCACGCTAAACTGTTGTGCGGTTGTTTCGGTGGTGCCGGCTTCACACCGTTCCTGCTGCCATCCGCCGTCGTCTTCGGGAGGTTTGGGCCTTTGAACTAGGAAAAAGATTATCTTAAGCGCTGAAGGAACACCTGAAACATGTGAAACATTTTACAAAACAACAAAAAAAAACAACAAACAAAAAAACACCATTAGGTCGAGGAAAGTTTGATGAAGTCAAGGTCCTGTTATATAAAACAATTAAAAGTTTATCAAATCAAGGCGGTCTTTGAAATCAACGAAAAGTCGTCAAAATTAAGGTTATTGCAATGAATTCAAGAAAAGATAGCAGAATTAAAGAAAAGAAAGCAAAATTTAAGAAAAGATGTAGCAGAATTTAAGAAAAGATAACATATATTAAGAAAGATAGCAGAATTCAAGAAAAGATGTAGCAGAATTCAAGAAAAGATATCAGAATTCAAGAAAAGATGTAGCGGAATTCAAGAAAAGATAGCAGAATTCAAGAAAAGATAGCAGTATTCAAGAAAAGATGTAGCAGATTTCAAGAAAAGATAGCAGAATTAGAGAAAAGATAGCAGTATTCAAGAAAAGATGTAGCAGAATTTTAAGAAAAGATAGCAGAATTCAAGAAAAGATAGCAGTATTCAAGAAAAGATGTAGCAGAATTTAAGTGAATATAGCAGAATTAAAGAAAAGATAGCAGAATTCAAGTAAAGATAGCAGAATTCAAGAAAAGATAGCAGAATTTAAGAAAAGATGTAGCATAATTTAAGTAAAGATGTAGCAGAATTCAAGAAAAGATAGCAAGATCCAAGAAAAGATAGCAGAATTTAAGTAAAGATAGCAGAATTCAAGTAAGATTCAAGAAAATTCAAGAAAAGAGCAGAATTTAAGAAATGATACCAGATCTCAAGAAAAGATGTAGCAGAATTCAAGAAAAGATAGCAGAATTCAAGAAAAGATAGCAGAATTCAAGAAAACATAGCAGTATTCAAGAAAAGATGTAACAGAATTCAAGAAAAGATAGCAGAATTCAAGTAAAGATAGCAGAATTCAAGAGAGGATAGCAGAATTTAACAAAAGATAGCAGAATTCAAGAAAAGATAGCAGAATTTAAGAAAAGATAGCAGAATTCAAGTAAGATAGCAGAATTCAAGAAAAGAGCAGAATTTAAGAAATGATACCAGATCTCAAGAAAAGATGTAGCAGAATTCAAGAAAAGATAGCAGAATTCAAGAAAAGATAGCAGAATTCAAGAAAACATAGCAGTATTCAAGAAAAGATGTAACAGAATTCAAGAAATAATAGCAGAATTCAAGTAAAGATAGCAGAATTAAAGAGAAGATAGCAGAATTTAACAAAAGATAGCAGAATTCAAGAAAAGATAGCAGAATTTAAGAAAAGATGTAGCAGAAATTAAGAAAAGATGTAGCAGAATTCAAGAAAAGATAGCAGGATTCAAGAAAAGATAGCAGAATTTAAGTAAAGATAGCAGAATTCAAGAAAAGATAGCAGAATTTAAGAAAAGATAGCAGAATTCAAGTAAGATAGCAGAATTCAAGAAAAGAGCAGAATTTAAGAAATGATACCAGATCTCAAGAAAAGATGTAGCAGAATTCAAGAAAAGATAGCAGAATTCAAGAAAAGATAGCAGAATTCAAGAGAAGATAGCAGAATTTAAGAAAAGATAGCAGAATTCAAGTAAGATAGCAGAATTCAAGAAAAGAGCAGAATTTAAGAAATGATACCAGATCTCAAGAAAAGATGAAGCAGAATTCAAAAAAAGATGTAGCAGAATTTAAGAAAAGATGTAGCAGAATTCAAGAAAAGATGTAGCAGAATTTTAAGAAAACATAGCAGATTTCAAGAAAAGATAGCAGTATTCAAGAAAAGATGTAGCAGAATTTAAGAAAAGATGTAGCAGAATTCAAGAAAAGATGTAGCAGAATTCAAGAAAAGATAGCAGAATTCAAGTAAAGATAGCAGAATTCAAGAAAAGATAGCAGAATTCAAGTAAAGATAGCAGAATTCAAGAAAAGATGTAGCAGAATTCAAGAAAAGATAGCAGAATTCAAGTAAAGATAGCAGAATTCAAGAAAAGGTAGCAGAATTCAAGAAAAGATGTAGCAGAATTCAAGAAAAGATAGCAGAATTCAAGTAAAGATAGCAGAATTCAAGAAAAGATAGCAGAATTCAAGAAAAGATGTAGATGAATTTAAGAAAATATAGCAGGATTCAAGTAAGATAGGAGAATTAAAGAAAATAGCAGAATTTAAGAAATATTAACAGAATTCAAGAAAAGATAGCAGAATTTAATAAAAGAGAGCGGAATTCAAGAAAAGATAGCGGAATTCAAGAAAAGATAGCAGAATTCAAGAAAAGATAGCAGAAATCAAGAAAAGATGTAGCAGAATTTTAAGAAAAGATAACACAATTCAAGAAAAGATAGCAGTATTCAAGAAAAGATGTAGCAGAATTCAAGAAAAGATGTATCAGAATTCAAGAAAAGATAGCAGAATTCAAGAAAAGATAGCAGTATTCAAGAAAAGATAGCAGAATTTAAGTAAAGATAGCAGAATTCAAGAAAAGATAGCAAAATTCAAGTAAAGATAGCAGAATTAAAAAAAAGATAGCAGAAATTAAGAAAAGATGTAGCAGAATTTAAGAAAAGATAGCAGAATTCAAGTAAGATAGCAGAATTCAAGAAAAAAGCAGAATTTAAGAAATGATAGCAGAATTCAAGAAAAGATAGCAGAATTCAAGAGAAGATAGCAGAATTTAACAAAAGATAGCAGAATTCAAGAAAAGATAGCAGAATTTAAGAAATGATACCAGATCTCAAGAAAAGATGAAGCAGAATTCAAAAAAAGATGTAGCAGAATTTAAGAAAAGATGTAGCAGAATTCAAGAAAAGATGTTGCAGAATTTTAAGAAAACATAGCAGATTTCAAGAAAAGATAGCAGTATTCAAGAAAAGATGTAGCAGAATTTAAGAAAAGATGTAGCAGAATTCAAGAAAAGATGTAGCAGAATTCAAGAAAAGATAGCAGAATTCAAGTAAAGATAGCAGAATTCAAGAAAAGATAGCAGAATTCAAGTAAAGATAGCAGAATTCAAGAAAAGATGTAGCAGAATTCAAGAAAAGATAGCAGAATTCAAGTAAAGATAGCAGAATTCAAGTAAAGATAGCAGAATTCAAGAAAAGGTAGCAGAATTCAAGAAAAGATGTAGCAGAATTCAAGAAAAGATAGCAGAATTCAAGTAAAGATAGCAGAATTCAAGAAAAGATAGCAGAATTCAAGAAAAGATGTAGATGAATTTAAGAAAATATAGCAGGATTCAAGTAAGATAGGAGAATTAAAGAAAATAGCAGAATTTAAGAAATATTAACAGAATTCAAGAAAAGATAGCAGAATTTAATAAAAGAGAGCGGAATTCAAGAAAAGATAGCGGAATTCAAGAAAAGATAGCAGAATTCAAGAAAAGATAGCAGAAATCAAGAAAAGATGTAGCAGAATTTTAAGAAAAGATAACACAATTCAAGAAAAGATAGCAGTATTCAAGAAAAGATGTAGCAGAATTCAAGAAAAGATGTATCAGAATTCAAGAAAAGATAGCAGAATTCAAGAAAAGATAGCAGTATTCAAGAAAAGATAGCAGAATTTAAGTAAAGATAGCAGAATTCAAGAAAAGATAGCAAAATTCAAGTAAAGATAGCAGAATTAAAAAAAAGATAGCAGAAATTAAGAAAAGATGTAGCAGAATTTAAGAAAAGATAGCAGAATTCAAGTAAGATAGCAGAATTCAAGAAAAGAGCAGAATTTAAGAAATGATAGCAGAATTCAAGAAAAGATAGCAGAATTCAAGAAAAGATGTAGCAGATTTCAAGAAAAGATAGCAGAATTCAAGAAAAGATAGCAGAATTCAAGAAAAGATAGCAGAATTCAAGAAAAGGTAGCAGTATTCAAAAAAAGATGTAGCCGAATTCAAGAAAAGATAGCAGAATTCAAGTAAAGATAGCAGAATTCAAGAAAAGAGCAGAATTTAAGAAAAGATAGCAGAATTCAAGTAAAGATAGCAGAATTTTCAAGAAAAGATAGCAGAATTCTAGTAAAAATAGCAGAATTCAAGAAAAGATAGCAGAATTTAAGAAAAGATGTCGCAGAATTTAAGAAAAGATGTAGCAGAATTCAAGAAAAGATGTAGCAGAATTTAAGAAAAGATGTAGCAGAATCTAATTAAAGATGTAGCAACATTCAAGAAAATATAGCAGAATTCAAGTAAGATAGCAGAATTCAAGAAAAGAGCAGAATTTAAGAAATGATACCAGATCTCAAGAAAAGATGTAGCAGAATTCAAGAAAAGATAGCAGAATTCAAGAAAAGATAGCAGAATTCAAGAAAACATAGCAGTATTCAAGAAAAGATGTAACAGAATTCAAGAAATAATAGCAGAATTCAAGTAAAGATAGCAGAATTCAAGAGAAGATAGCAGAATTTAACAAAAGATAGCAGAATTCAAGAAAAGATAGCAGAATTTAAGAAAAGATGTAGCAGAAATTAAGAAAAGATGTAGCAGAATTCAAGAAAAGATAGCAGGATTCAAGAAAAGATAGCAGAATTTAAGTAAAGATAGCAGAATTCAAGAAAAGATAGCAGAATTTAAGAAAAGATAGCAGAATTCAAGTAAGATAGCAGAATTCAAGAAAAGAGCAGAATTTAAGAAATGATACCAGATCTCAAGAAAAGATGTAGCAGAATTCAAGAAAAGATAGCAGAATTCAAGAAAAGATAGCAGAATTCAAGAGAAGATAGCAGAATTTAAGAAAAGATAGCAGAATTCAAGTAAGATAGCAGAATTCAAGAAAAGAGCAGAATTTAAGAAATGATACCAGATCTCAAGAAAAGATGAAGCAGAATTCAAAAAAAGATGTAGCAGAATTTAAGAAAAGATGTAGCAGAATTCAAGAAAAGATGTAGCAGAATTTTAAGAAAACATAGCAGATTTCAAGAAAAGATAGCAGTATTCAAGAAAAGATGTAGCAGAATTTAAGAAAAGATGTAGCAGAATTCAAGAAAAGATGTAGCAGAATTCAAGAAAAGATAGCAGAATTCAAGTAAAGATAGCAGAATTCAAGAAAAGATAGCAGAATTCAAGTAAAGATAGCAGAATTCAAGAAAAGATGTAGCAGAATTCAAGAAAAGATAGCAGAATTCAAGTAAAGATAGCAGAATTCAAGAAAAGGTAGCAGAATTCAAGAAAAGATGTAGCAGAATTCAAGAAAAGATAGCAGAATTCAAGTAAAGATAGCAGAATTCAAGAAAAGATAGCAGAATTCAAGAAAAGATGTAGATGAATTTAAGAAAATATAGCAGGATTCAAGTAAGATAGGAGAATTAAAGAAAATAGCAGAATTTAAGAAATATTAACAGAATTCAAGAAAAGATAGCAGAATTTAATAAAAGAGAGCGGAATTCAAGAAAAGATAGCGGAATTCAAGAAAAGATAGCAGAATTCAAGAAAAGATAGCAGAAATCAAGAAAAGATGTAGCAGAATTTTAAGAAAAGATAACACAATTCAAGAAAAGATAGCAGTATTCAAGAAAAGATGTAGCAGAATTCAAGAAAAGATGTATCAGAATTTAAGAAAAGATAGCAGAATTCAAGTAAGATAGCAGAATTCAAGAAAAAAGCAGAATTTAAGAAATGATAGCAGAATTCAAGAAAAGATAGCAGAATTCAAGAGAAGATAGCAGAATTTAACAAAAGATAGCAGAATTCAAGAAAAGATAGCAGAATTTAAGAAATGATACCAGATCTCAAGAAAAGATGAAGCAGAATTCAAAAAAAGATGTAGCAGAATTTAAGAAAAGATGTAGCAGAATTCAAGAAAAGATGTTGCAGAATTTTAAGAAAACATAGCAGATTTCAAGAAAAGATAGCAGTATTCAAGAAAAGATGTAGCAGAATTTAAGAAAAGATGTAGCAGAATTCAAGAAAAGATGTAGCAGAATTCAAGAAAAGATAGCAGAATTCAAGTAAAGATAGCAGAATTCAAGAAAAGATAGCAGAATTCAAGTAAAGATAGCAGAATTCAAGAAAAGATGTAGCAGAATTCAAGAAAAGATAGCAGAATTCAAGTAAAGATAGCAGAATTCAAGTAAAGATAGCAGAATTCAAGAAAAGGTAGCAGAATTCAAGAAAAGATGTAGCAGAATTCAAGAAAAGATAGCAGAATTCAAGTAAAGATAGCAGAATTTAAGAAAAGATAGCAGAATTCAAGAAAAGATGTAGATGAATTTAAGAAAATATAGCAGGATTCAAGTAAGATAGGAGAATTAAAGAAAATAGCAGAATTTAAGAAATATTAACAGAATTCAAGAAAAGATAGCAGAATTTAATAAAAGAGAGCGGAATTCAAGAAAAGATAGCGGAATTCAAGAAAAGATAGCAGAATTCAAGAAAAGATAGCAGAAATCAAGAAAAGATGTAGCAGAATTTTAAGAAAAGATAACACAATTCAAGAAAAGATAGCAGTATTCAAGAAAAGATGTAGCAGAATTCAAGAAAAGATGTATCAGAATTCAAGAAAAGATAGCAGAATTCAAGAAAAGATAGCAGTATTCAAGAAAAGATAGCAGAATTTAAGTAAAGATAGCAGAATTCAAGAAAAGATAGCAAAATTCAAGTAAAGATAGCAGAATTAAAAAAAAGATAGCAGAAATTAAGAAAAGATGTAGCAGAATTTAAGAAAAGATAGCAGAATTCAAGTAAGATAGCAGAATTCAAGAAAAGAGCAGAATTTAAGAAATGATAGCAGAATTCAAGAAAAGATAGCAGAATTCAAGAAAAGATGTAGCAGATTTCAAGAAAAGATAGCAGAATTCAAGAAAAGATAGCAGAATTCAAGAAAAGATAGCAGAATTCAAGAAAAGGTAGCAGTATTCAAAAAAAGATGTAGCCGAATTCAAGAAAAGATAGCAGAATTCAAGTAAAGATAGCAGAATTCAAGAAAAGAGCAGAATTTAAGAAAAGATAGCAGAATTCAAGTAAAGATAGCAGAATTTTCAAGAAAAGATAGCAGAATTCTAGTAAAAATAGCAGAATTCAAGAAAAGATAGCAGAATTTAAGAAAAGATGTCGCAGAATTTAAGAAAAGATGTAGCAGAATTCAAGAAAAGATGTAGCAGAATTTAAGAAAAGATGTAGCAGAATCTAATTAAAGATGTAGCAGAATTTTAAGAAAAGATAACACAATTCAAGAAAAGATAGCAGTATTCAAGAAAAGATGTAGCAGAATTCAAGAAAAGATGTATCAGAATTTAAGAAAAGATAGCAGAATTCAAGTAAGATAGCAGAATTCAAGAAAAAAGCAGAATTTAAGAAATGATAGCAGAATTCAAGAAAAGATAGCAGAATTCAAGAGAAGATAGCAGAATTTAACAAAAGATAGCAGAATTCAAGAAAAGATAGCAGAATTTAAGAAATGATACCAGATCTCAAGAAAAGATGAAGCAGAATTCAAAAAAAGATGTAGCAGAATTTAAGAAAAGATGTAGCAGAATTCAAGAAAAGATGTTGCAGAATTTTAAGAAAACATAGCAGATTTCAAGAAAAGATAGCAGTATTCAAGAAAAGATGTAGCAGAATTTAAGAAAAGATGTAGCAGAATTCAAGAAAAGATGTAGCAGAATTCAAGAAAAGATAGCAGAATTCAAGTAAAGATAGCAGAATTCAAGAAAAGATAGCAGAATTCAAGTAAAGATAGCAGAATTCAAGAAAAGATGTAGCAGAATTCAAGAAAAGATAGCAGAATTCAAGTAAAGATAGCAGAATTCAAGTAAAGATAGCAGAATTCAAGAAAAGGTAGCAGAATTCAAGAAAAGATGTAGCAGAATTCAAGAAAAGATAGCAGAATTCAAGTAAAGATAGCAGAATTCAAGAAAAGATAGCAGAATTCAAGAAAAGATGTAGATGAATTTAAGAAAATATAGCAGGATTCAAGTAAGATAGGAGAATTAAAGAAAATAGCAGAATTTAAGAAATATTAACAGAATTCAAGAAAAGATAGCAGAATTTAATAAAAGAGAGCGGAATTCAAGAAAAGATAGCGGAATTCAAGAAAAGATAGCAGAATTCAAGAAAAGATAGCAGAAATCAAGAAAAGATGTAGCAGAATTTTAAGAAAAGATAACACAATTCAAGAAAAGATAGCAGTATTCAAGAAAAGATGTAGCAGAATTCAAGAAAAGATGTATCAGAATTCAAGAAAAGATAGCAGAATTCAAGAAAAGATAGCAGTATTCAAGAAAAGATAGCAGAATTTAAGTAAAGATAGCAGAATTCAAGAAAAGATAGCAAAATTCAAGTAAAGATAGCAGAATTAAAAAAAAGATAGCAGAAATTAAGAAAAGATGTAGCAGAATTTAAGAAAAGATAGCAGAATTCAAGTAAGATAGCAGAATTCAAGAAAAGAGCAGAATTTAAGAAATGATAGCAGAATTCAAGAAAAGATAGCAGAATTCAAGAAAAGATGTAGCAGATTTCAAGAAAAGATAGCAGAATTCAAGAAAAGATAGCAGAATTCAAGAAAAGATAGCAGAATTCAAGAAAAGGTAGCAGTATTCAAAAAAAGATGTAGCCGAATTCAAGAAAAGATAGCAGAATTCAAGTAAAGATAGCAGAATTCAAGAAAAGAGCAGAATTTAAGAAAAGATAGCAGAATTCAAGTAAAGATAGCAGAATTTTCAAGAAAAGATAGCAGAATTCTAGTAAAAATAGCAGAATTCAAGAAAAGATAGCAGAATTTAAGAAAAGATGTCGCAGAATTTAAGAAAAGATGTAGCAGAATTCAAGAAAAGATGTAGCAGAATTTAAGAAAAGATGTAGCAGAATCTAATTAAAGATGTAGCAACATTCAAGAAAATATAGCAGAATTCAAGTAAGATAGCAGAATTCAAGAAAAGAGCAGAATTTAAGAAATGATACCAGATCTCAAGAAAAGATGTAGCAGAATTCAAGAAAAGATAGCAGAATTCAAGAAAAGATAGCAGAATTCAAGAAAACATAGCAGTATTCAAGAAAAGATGTAACAGAATTCAAGAAATAATAGCAGAATTCAAGTAAAGATAGCAGAATTCAAGAGAAGATAGCAGAATTTAACAAAAGATAGCAGAATTCAAGAAAAGATAGCAGAATTTAAGAAAAGATGTAGCAGAAATTAAGAAAAGATGTAGCAGAATTCAAGAAAAGATAGCAGGATTCAAGAAAAGATAGCAGAATTTAAGTAAAGATAGCAGAATTCAAGAAAAGATAGCAGAATTTAAGAAAAGATAGCAGAATTCAAGTAAGATAGCAGAATTCAAGAAAAGAGCAGAATTTAAGAAATGATACCAGATCTCAAGAAAAGATGTAGCAGAATTCAAGAAAAGATAGCAGAATTCAAGAAAAGATAGCAGAATTCAAGAGAAGATAGCAGAATTTAAGAAAAGATAGCAGAATTCAAGTAAGATAGCAGAATTCAAGAAAAGAGCAGAATTTAAGAAATGATACCAGATCTCAAGAAAAGATGAAGCAGAATTCAAAAAAAGATGTAGCAGAATTTAAGAAAAGATGTAGCAGAATTCAAGAAAAGATGTAGCAGAATTTTAAGAAAACATAGCAGATTTCAAGAAAAGATAGCAGTATTCAAGAAAAGATGTAGCAGAATTTAAGAAAAGATGTAGCAGAATTCAAGAAAAGATGTAGCAGAATTCAAGAAAAGATAGCAGAATTCAAGTAAAGATAGCAGAATTCAAGAAAAGATAGCAGAATTCAAGTAAAGATAGCAGAATTCAAGAAAAGATGTAGCAGAATTCAAGAAAAGATAGCAGAATTCAAGTAAAGATAGCAGAATTCAAGAAAAGGTAGCAGAATTCAAGAAAAGATGTAGCAGAATTCAAGAAAAGATAGCAGAATTCAAGTAAAGATAGCAGAATTCAAGAAAAGATAGCAGAATTCAAGAAAAGATGTAGATGAATTTAAGAAAATATAGCAGGATTCAAGTAAGATAGGAGAATTAAAGAAAATAGCAGAATTTAAGAAATATTAACAGAATTCAAGAAAAGATAGCAGAATTTAATAAAAGAGAGCGGAATTCAAGAAAAGATAGCGGAATTCAAGAAAAGATAGCAGAATTCAAGAAAAGATAGCAGAAATCAAGAAAAGATGTAGCAGAATTTTAAGAAAAGATAACACAATTCAAGAAAAGATAGCAGTATTCAAGAAAAGATGTAGCAGAATTCAAGAAAAGATGTATCAGAATTCAAGTAAAGATAGCAGAATTAAAAAAAAGATAGCAGAAATTAAGAAAAGATGTAGCAGAATTTAAGTAAAGATAGCAGAATTCAAGAAAAGATAGCAAAATTCAAGTAAAGATAGCAGAATTAAAAAAAAGATAGCAGAAATTAAGAAAAGATGTAGCAGAATTTAAGAAAAGATAGCAGAATTCAAGTAAGATAGCAGAATTCAAGAAAAGAGCAGAATTTAAGAAATGATAGCAGAATTCAAGAAAAGATAGCAGAATTCAAGAGAAGATAGCAGAATTTAACAAAAGATAGCAGAATTCAAGAAAAGATAGCAGAATTTAAGAAATGATACCAGATCTCAAGAAAAGATGTAGCAGAATTCAAGAAAAGATAGCAGAATTCAAGAAAAGATAGCAGAATTCAAGAAAACATAGCAGTATTCAAGAAAAGATGTAACAGAATTCAAGAAATAATAGCAGAATTCAAGTAAAGATAGCAGAATTCAAGAGAAGATAGCAGAATTTAACAAAAGATAGCAGAATTCAAGAAAAGATAGCAGAATTTAAGAAAAGATGTAGCAGAAATTAAGAAAAGATGTAGCAGAATTCAAGAAAAGATAGCAGGATTCAAGAAAAGATAGCAGAATTTAAGTAAAGATAGCAGAATTCAAGAAAAGATAGCAGAATTTAAGAAAAGATAGCAGAATTCAAGTAAGATAGCAGAATTCAAGAAAAGAGCAGAATTTAAGAAATGATACCAGATCTCAAGAAAAGATGTAGCAGAATTCAAGAAAAGATAGCAGAATTCAAGAAAAGATAGCAGAATTCAAGAGAAGATAGCAGAATTTAAGAAAAGATAGCAGAATTCAAGTAAGATAGCAGAATTCAAGAAAAGAGCAGAATTTAAGAAATGATACCAGATCTCAAGAAAAGATGAAGCAGAATTCAAAAAAAGATGTAGCAGAATTTAAGAAAAGATGTAGCAGAATTCAAGAAAAGATGTAGCAGAATTTTAAGAAAACATAGCAGATTTCAAGAAAAGATAGCAGTATTCAAGAAAAGATGTAGCAGAATTTTAAGAAAACATAGCAGATTTCAAGAAAAGATAGCAGTATTCAAGAAAAGATGTAGCAGAATTTTAAGAAAACATAGCAGATTTCAAGAAAAGATAGCAGTATTCAAGAAAAGATGTAGCAGAATTTTAAGAAAAGATAACACAATTCAAGAAAAGATAGCAGTATTCAAGAAAAGATGTAGCAGAATTCAAGAAAAGATGTATCAGAATTCAAGAAAAGATAGCAGAATTCAAGAAAAGATAGCAGTATTCAAGAAAAGATAGCAGAATTCAAGAAAAGAGCAGAATTTAAGAAATGATAGCAGAATTCAAGAAAAGATAGCAGAATTCAAGAAAAGATGTAGCAGATTTCAAGAAAAGATAGCAGAATTCAAGAAAAGATAGCAGAATTCAAGAAAAGATAGCAGAATTCAAGAAAAGGTAGCAGTATTCAAAAAAAGATGTAGCCGAATTCAAGAAAAGATAGCAGAATTCAAGTAAAGATAGCAGAATTCAAGAAAAGAGCAGAATTTAAGAAAAGATAGCAGAATTCAAGTAAAGATAGCAGAATTTTCAAGAAAAGATAGCAGAATTCTAGTAAAAATAGCAGAATTCAAGAAAAGATAGCAGAATTTAAGAAAAGATGTCGCAGAATTTAAGAAAAGATGTAGCAGAATTCAAGAAAAGATGTAGCAGAATTTAAGAAAAGATGTAGCAGAATCTAATTAAAGATGTAGCAACATTCAAGAAAATATAGCAGAATTCAAGTAAAGATAGAAGAATTCAAGAAAAGGTAGCAGAATTCAAGAAAAGATAGCAGAATTCAAGTAAAGATAGCAGAATTCAAGAAAAGAGCAGAATTTAAGAAAAGATAGCAGAATTTAAGAAAAGATAGCAGAATTCAAGAAAAGATAGCAGAATTCAAGTAAAGATAGCAGAATTAAAAAAAAGATAGCAGAATTTAAGAAAAAATGTAGCAGAATTTAAGTAAAGATGTAGCAGAATTCAAGAAAAGATAGCAGAATTCAAGAAAAGATAGCAGAATTCAAGTAAAGATAGAAGAATTCAAGAAAAGATAGCAGAATTTAAGAAAAGATGTAGCAGAATTTAAGAAAAGATAGCAGAATTCAAGTAAGATAGCAGAATTCAAGTAAAGATAGCAGAATTTTCAAGAAAAGATAGCAGAATTCTAGTAAAAATAGCAGAATTCAAGAAAAGATAGCAGAATTTAAGAAAAGATGTCGCAGAATTTAAGAAAAGATGTAGCAGAATTCAAGAAAAGATGTAGCAGAATTTAAGAAAAGATGTAGCAGAGTCTAATTAAAGATGTAGCAACAATCAAGAAAAGATAGCAGAATTCAAGTAAAGATAGAAGAATTCAAGAAAAGGTAGCAGAATTCAAGTAAAGATAGCAGAAATCAAGAAAAGAGCAGAATTTAAGAAAAGATAGCAGAATTTAAGAAAAGATAGCAGAATTCAAGTAAAGATAGCAGAATTCAAGAAAAGATAGCAGAATTCAAGTAAAGATAGCAGAATTCAAAAAAAGATAGCAGAATTCAAGAGAAGATAGCAGAATTTAACAAAAGACAGCAGAATTCAAGAAAAGATAGCAGAATTTAAGAAAAGATGTAGCAGAAATTAAGAAAAGATGTAGCAGAATTCAAGAAAAGATAGCAGGATTCAAGAAAAGATAGCAGAATTTAAGTAAAGATAGCAGAATTCAAGAAAAGATAGCAGAATTTAAGAAAAGATAGCAGAATTTAAGTAAGATAGCAGAATTCAAGAAAAGAGCAGAATTTAAGAAATGATACCAGATCTCAAGAAAAGATGTAGCAGAATTCAAGAAAAGATAGCAGAATTCAAGAAAAGATAGCAGAATTCAAGAGAAGATAGCAGAATTTAAGAAAAGATAGCAGAATTCAAGTAAGATAGCAGAATTCAAGAAAAGAGCAGAATTTAAGAAATGATACCAGATCTCAAGAAAAGATGAAGCAGAATTCAAAAAAAGATGTAGCAGAATTTAAGAAAAGATGTAGCAGAATTCAAGAAAAGATGTAGCAGAATTTTAAGAAAACATAGCAGATTTCAAGAAAAGATAGCAGTATTCAAGAAAAGATGTAGCAGAATTAAAGAAAAGATGTAGCAGAATTCAAGAAAAGATGTAGCAGAATTCAAGAAAAGATAGCAGAATTCAAGTAAAGATAGCAGAATTCAAGAAAAGATAGCAGAATTCAAGTAAAGATAGCAGAATTCAAGAAAAGATGTAGCAGAATTCAAGAAAAGATAGCAGAATTCAAGTAAAGATAGCAGAATTCAAGAAAAGGTAGCAGAATTCAAGAATAGATGTAGCAGAATTCAAGAAAAGATAGCAGAATTCAAGTAAAGATAGCAGAATTCAAGAAAAGATAGCAGAATTCAAGAAAAGATGTAGATGAATTAAAGAAAATATAGCAGGATTCAAGTAAGATAGGAGAATTAAAGAAAATAGCAGAATTTAAGAAATATTAACAGAATTCAAGAAAAGATAGCAGAATTTAATAAAAGAGAGCGGAATTCAAGAAAAGATAGCGGAATTCAAGAAAAGATAGCAGAATTCAAGAAAAGATAGCAGAAATCAAGAAAAGATGTAGCAGAATTTTAAGAAAAGATAACACAATTCAAGAAAAGATAGCAGTATTCAAGAAAAGATGTAGCAGAATTCAAGAAAAGATGTATCAGAATTCAAGAAAAGATAGCAGAATTCAAGAAAAGATAGCAGTATTCAAGAAAAGATAGCAGAATTTAAGTAAAGATAGCAGAATTCAAGAAAAGATAGCAAAATTCAAGTAAAGATAGCAGAATTCAAGAAAAGATAGCAGAAATCAAGAAAAGATGTAGCAGAATTTTAAGAAAAGATAACACAATTCAAGAAAAGATAGCAGTATTCAAGAAAAGATGTAGCAGAATTCAAGAAAAGATGTATCAGAATTCAAGAAAAGATAGCAGAATTCAAGAAAAGATAGCAGTATTCAAGAAAAGATAGCAGAATTTAAGTAAAGATAGCAGAATTCAAGAAAAGATAGCAAAATTCAAGTAAAGATAGCAGAATTAAAGAAAAGATAGCAGAAATTAAGAAAAGATGTAGCAGAATTTAAGAAAAGATAGCAGAATTCAAGTAAGATAGCAGAATTCAAGAAAAGAGCAGAATTTAAGAAATGATAGCAGAATTCAAGAAAAGATAGCAGAATTCAAGAAAAGATGTAGCAGATTTCAAGAAAAGATAGCAGAATTCAAGAAAAGATAGCAGAATTCAAGAAAAGATAGCAGAATTCAAGAAAAGGTAGCAGTATTCAAAAAAAGATGTAGCCGAATTCAAGAAAAGATAGCAGAATTCAAGTAAAGATAGCAGAATTCAAGAAAAGAGCAGAATTTAAGAAAAGATAGCAGAATTCAAGTAAAGATAGCAGAATTTTCAAGAAAAGATAGCAGAATTCTAGTAAAAATAGCAGAATTCAAGAAAAGATAGCAGAATTTAAGAAAAGATGTCGCAGAATTTAAGAAAAGATGTAGCAGAATTCAAGAAAAGATGTAGCAGAATTTAAGAAAAGATGTAGCAGAATCTAATTAAAGATGTAGCAACATTCAAGAAAATATAGCAGAATTCAAGTAAAGATAGAAGAATTCAAGAAAAGGTAGCAGAATTCAAGAAAAGATAGCAGAATTCAAGTAAAGATAGCAGAATTCAAGAAAAGAGCAGAATTTAAGAAAAGATAGCAGAATTTAAGAAAAGATAGCAGAATTCCAGAAAAGATAGCAGTATTCAACAAAAGATAGCAGAATTTAAGTAAAGATAGCAGAATTCAAGAAAAGATAGCAGAATTCAAGTAAAGATAGCAGAATTAAAAAAAAGATAGCAGAATTTAAGAAAAAATGTAGCAGAATTTAAGTAAAGATGTAGCAGAATTCAAGAAAAGATAGCAGAATTCAAGAAAAGATAGCAGAATTCAAGTAAAGATAGAAGAATTCAAGAAAAGATAGCAGAATTTAAGAAAAGATGTAGCAGAATTTAAGAAAAGATAGCAGAATTCAAGTAAGATAGCAGAATTCAAGTAAAGATAGCAGAATTTTCAAGAAAAGATAGCAGAATTCTAGTAAAAATAGCAGAATTCAAGAAAAGATAGCAGAATTTAAGAAAAGATGTCGCAGAATTTAAGAAAAGATGTAGCAGAATTCAAGAAAAGATGTAGCAGAATTTAAGAAAAGATGTAGCAGAGTCTAATTAAAGATGTAGCAACAATCAAGAAAAGATAGCAGAATTCAAGTAAAGATAGAAGAATTCAAGAAAAGGTAGCAGAATTCAAGTAAAGATAGCAGAAATCAAGAAAAGAGCAGAATTTAAGAAAAGATAGCAGAATTTAAGAAAAGATAGCAGAATTCAAGTAAAGATAGCAGAATTCAAGAAAAGATAGCAGAATTCAAGTAAAGATAGCAGAATTCAAAAAAAGATAGCAGAATTCAAGAGAAGATAGCAGAATTTAACAAAAGACAGCAGAATTCAAGAAAAGATAGCAGAATTTAAGAAAAGATGTAGCAGAAATTAAGAAAAGATGTAGCAGAATTCAAGAAAAGATAGCAGGATTCAAGAAAAGATAGCAGAATTTAAGTAAAGATAGCAGAATTCAAGAAAAGATAGCAGAATTTAAGAAAAGATAGCAGAATTTAAGTAAGATAGCAGAATTCAAGAAAAGAGCAGAATTTAAGAAATGATACCAGATCTCAAGAAAAGATGTAGCAGAATTCAAGAAAAGATAGCAGAATTCAAGAAAAGATAGCAGAATTCAAGAGAAGATAGCAGAATTTAAGAAAAGATAGCAGAATTCAAGTAAGATAGCAGAATTCAAGAAAAGAGCAGAATTTAAGAAATGATACCAGATCTCAAGAAAAGATGAAGCAGAATTCAAAAAAAGATGTAGCAGAATTTAAGAAAAGATGTAGCAGAATTCAAGAAAAGATGTAGCAGAATTTTAAGAAAACATAGCAGATTTCAAGAAAAGATAGCAGTATTCAAGAAAAGATGTAGCAGAATTTAAGAAAAGATGTAGCAGAATTCAAGAAAAGATGTAGCAGAATTCAAGAAAAGATAGCAGAATTCAAGTAAAGATAGCAGAATTCAAGAAAAGATAGCAGAATTCAAGTAAAGATAGCAGAATTCAAGAAAAGATGTAGCAGAATTCAAGAAAAGATAGCAGAATTCAAGTAAAGATAGCAGAATTCAAGAAAAGGTAGCAGAATTCAAGAAAAGATGTAGCAGAATTCAAGAAAAGATAGCAGAATTCAAGTAAAGATAGCAGAATTCAAGAAAAGATAGCAGAATTCAAGAAAAGATGTAGATGAATTTAAGAAAATATAGCAGGATTCAAGTAAGATAGGAGAATTAAAGAAAATAGCAGAATTTAAGAAATATTAACAGAATTCAAGAAAAGATAGCAGAATTTAATAAAAGAGAGCGGAATTCAAGAAAAGATAGCGGAATTCAAGAAAAGATAGCAGAATTCAAGAAAAGATAGCAGAAATCAAGAAAAGATGTAGCAGAATTTTAAGAAAAGATAACACAATTCAAGAAAAGATAGCAGTATTCAAGAAAAGATGTAGCAGAATTCAAGAAAAGATGTATCAGAATTCAAGAAAAGATAGCAGAATTCAAGAAAAGATAGCAGTATTCAAGAAAAGATAGCAGAATTTAAGTAAAGATAGCAGAATTCAAGAAAAGATAGCAAAATTCAAGTAAAGATAGCAGAATTAAAAAAAAGATAGCAGAAATTAAGAAAAGATGTAGCAGAATTTAAGAAAAGATAGCAGAATTCAAGTAAGATAGCAGAATTCAAGAAAAGAGCAGAATTTAAGAAATGATAGCAGAATTCAAGAAAAGATAGCAGAATTCAAGAAAAGATGTAGCAGATTTCAAGAAAAGATAGCAGAATTCAAGAAAAGATAGCAGAATTCAAGAAAAGATAGCAGAATTCAAGAAAAGGTAGCAGTATTCAAAAAAAGATGTAGCCGAATTCAAGAAAAGATAGCAGAATTCAAGTAAAGATAGCAGAATTCAAGAAAAGAGCAGAATTTAAGAAAAGATAGCAGAATTCAAGTAAAGATAGCAGAATTTTCAAGAAAAGATAGCAGAATTCTAGTAAAAATAGCAGAATTCAAGAAAAGATAGCAGAATTTAAGAAAAGATGTCGCAGAATTTAAGAAAAGATGTAGCAGAATTCAAGAAAAGATGTAGCAGAATTTAAGAAAAGATGTAGCAGAATCTAATTAAAGATGTAGCAACATTCAAGAAAATATAGCAGAATTCAAGTAAAGATAGAAGAATTCAAGAAAAGGTAGCAGAATTCAAGAAAAGATAGCAGAATTCAAGTAAAGATAGCAGAATTCAAGAAAAGAGCAGAATTTAAGAAAAGATAGCAGAATTTAAGAAAAGATAGCAGAATTCCAGAAAAGATAGCAGTATTCAACAAAAGATAGCAGAATTTAAGTAAAGATAGCAGAATTCAAGAAAAGATAGAATTCAAGTAAAGATAGCAGAATTAAAAAAAAGATAGCAGAATTTAAGAAAAAATGTAGCAGAATTTAAGTAAAGATGTAGCAGAATTCAAGAAAAGATAGCAGAATTCAAGAAAAGATAGCAGAATTCAAGTAAAGATAGAAGAATTCAAGAAAAGATAGCAGAATTTAAGAAAAGATGTAGCAGAATTTAAGAAAAGATAGCAGAATTCAAGTAAGATAGCAGAATTCAAGTAAAGATAGCAGAATTTTCAAGAAAAGATAGCAGAATTCTAGTAAAAATAGCAGAATTCAAGAAAAGATAGCAGAATTAAAAAAAAGATAGCAGAATTTAAGAAAAAATGTAGCAGAATTTAAGTAAAGATGTAGCAGAATTCAAGAAAAGATAGCAGAATTCAAGAAAAGATAGCAGAATTCAAGAAAAGATAGCAGAATTCAAGTAAAGATAGAAGAATTCAAGAAAAGGTAGCAGAATTCAAGTAAAGATAGCAGAAATCAAGAAAAGAGCAGAATTTAAGAAAAGATAGCAGAATTTAAGAAAAGATAGCAGAATTCAAGTAAAGATAGCAGAATTCAAGAAAAGATAGCAGAATTCAAGTAAAGATAGCAGAATTCAAAAAAAGATAGCAGAATTCAAGAGAAGATAGCAGAATTTAACAAAAGACAGCAGAATTCAAGAAAAGATAGCAGAATTTAAGAAAAGATGTAGCAGAAATTAAGAAAAGATGTAGCAGAATTCAAGAAAAGATAGCAGGATTCAAGAAAAGATAGCAGAATTTAAGTAAAGATAGCAGAATTCAAGAAAAGATAGCAGAATTTAAGAAAAGATAGCAGAATTTAAGTAAGATAGCAGAATTCAAGAAAAGAGCAGAATTTAAGAAATGATACCAGATCTCAAGAAAAGATGTAGCAGAATTCAAGAAAAGATAGCAGAATTCAAGAAAAGATAGCAGAATTCAAGAGAAGATAGCAGAATTTAAGAAAAGATAGCAGAATTCAAGTAAGATAGCAGAATTCAAGAAAAGAGCAGAATTTAAGAAATGATACCAGATCTCAAGAAAAGATGAAGCAGAATTGAAAAAAAGATGTAGCAGAATTTAAGAAAAGATGTAGCAGAATTCAAGAAAAGATGTAGCAGAATTTTAAGAAAACATAGCAGATTTCAAGAAAAGATAGCAGTATTCAAGAAAAGATGTAGCAGAATTTAAGAAAAGATGTAGCAGAATTCAAGAAAAGATGTAGCAGAATTCAAGAAAAGATAGCAGAATTCAAGTAAAGATAGCAGAATTCAAGAAAAGATAGCAGAATTCAAGTAAAGATAGCAGAATTCAAGAAAAGATGTAGCAGAATTCAAGAAAAGATAGCAGAATTCAAGTAAAGATAGCAGAATTCAAGAAAAGGTAGCAGAATTCAAGAAAAGATGTAGCAGAATTCAAGAAAAGATAGCAGAATTCAAGTAAAGATAGCAGAATTCAAGAAAAGATAGCAGAATTCAAGAAAAGATGTAGATGAATTTAAGAAAATATAGCAGGATTCAAGTAAGATAGGAGAATTAAAGAAAATAGCAGAATTTAAGAAATATTAACAGAATTCAAGAAAAGATAGCAGAATTTAATAAAAGAGAGCGGAATTCAAGAAAAGATAGCGGAATTCAAGAAAAGATAGCAGAATTCAAGAAAAGATAGCAGAAATCAAGAAAAGATGTAGCAGAATTTTAAGAAAAGATAACACAATTCAAGAAAAGATAGCAGTATTCAAGAAAAGATGTAGCAGAATTCAAGAAAAGATGTATCAGAATTCAAGTAAAGATAGCAGAATTAAAAAAAAGATAGCAGAAATTAAGAAAAGATGTAGCAGAATTTAAGAAAAGATAGCAGAATTCAAGTAAGATAGCAGAATTCAAGAAAAGAGCAGAATTTAAGAAATGATAGCAGAATTCAAGAAAAGATAGCAGAATTCAAGAAAAGATGTAGCAGATTTCAAGAAAAGATAGCAGAATTCAAGAAAAGATAGCAGAATTCAAGAAAAGATAGCAGAATTCAAGAAAAGGTAGCAGTATTCAAAAAAAGATGTAGCCGAATTCAAGAAAAGATAGCAGAATTCAAGTAAAGATAGCAGAATTCAAGAAAAGAGCAGAATTTAAGAAAAGATAGCAGAATTCAAGTAAAGATAGCAGAATTTTCAAGAAAAGATAGCAGAATTCTAGTAAAAATAGCAGAATTCAAGAAAAGATAGCAGAATTTAAGAAAAGATGTCGCAGAATTTAAGAAAAGATGTAGCAGAATTCAAGAAAAGATGTAGCAGAATTTAAGAAAAGATGTAGCAGAATCTAATTAAAGATGTAGCAACATTCAAGAAAATATAGCAGAATTCAAGTAAAGATAGAAGAATTCAAGAAAAGGTAGCAGAATTCAAGAAAAGATAGCAGAATTCAAGTAAAGATAGCAGAATTCAAGAAAAGAGCAGAATTTAAGAAAAGATAGCAGAATTTAAGAAAAGATAGCAGAATTCCAGAAAAGATAGCAGTATTCAACAAAAGATAGCAGAATTTAAGTAAAGATAGCAGAATTCAAGAAAAGATAGCAGAATTCAAGTAAAGATAGCAGAATTAAAAAAAAGATAGCAGAATTTAAGAAAAAATGTAGCAGAATTTAAGTAAAGATGTAGCAGAATTCAAGAAAAGATAGCAGAATTCAAGAAAAGATAGCAGAATTCAAGTAAAGATAGAAGAATTCAAGAAAAGATAGCAGAATTTAAGAAAAGATGTAGCAGAATTTAAGAAAAGATAGCAGAATTCAAGTAAGATAGCAGAATTCAAGTAAAGATAGCAGAATTTTCAAGAAAAGATAGCAGAATTCTAGTAAAAATAGCAGAATTCAAGAAAAGATAGCAGAATTTAAGAAAAGATGTCGCAGAATTTAAGAAAAGATGTAGCAGAATTCAAGAAAAGATGTAGCAGAATTTAAGAAAAGATGTAGCAGAGTCTAATTAAAGATGTAGCAACAATCAAGAAAAGATAGCAGAATTCAAGTAAAGATAGAAGAATTCAAGAAAAGGTAGCAGAATTCAAGTAAAGATAGCAGAAATCAAGAAAAGAGCAGAATTTAAGAAAAGATAGCAGAATTTAAGAAAAGATAGCAGAATTCAAGTAAAGATAGCAGAATTCAAGAAAAGATAGCAGAATTCAAGTAAAGATAGCAGAATTCAAAAAAAGATAGCAGAATTTAAGAAAAGATGTAGCAGAATTTAAGAAAAGATAGCAGAATTCATGTAAGATAGCAGAATTCAAGAAAAGAGCAGAATTTAAGAAATGATAGCAGAATTCAAGAAAAGAGAGCAGAATTCAAGAAAAGATAGCAGAATTCAAAAAAAGAGCAGAATTTAAGATAGCAGAATTCAAGTAAAGAGAGCAGAATTTTCAAGAAAAGATAGCAGAATTCTAGTAAAGATAGCAGAATTAAAAAAAAGATAGCAGAATTTAAGAAAAAATGTAGCAGAATTTAAGTAAAGATGTAGCAGAATTCAAGAAAAGATAGCAGAATTCTAGTAAAAATAGCAGAATTCAAGAAAAGATAGCAGAATTTAAGAAAAGATGTTGCAGAATTTAAGAAAAGATGTAGCAGAATTCAAGAAAAGATGTAGCAGAATCTAAGAAAAGATGTAGCAACATTCAAGAAAAGATAGCAGAATTTAAGTAAAGATAGCAGATCTCAAGAAAAGATAGCAGAATTTAAGAAAAGATGTAGCAGAATTTAAGTAAAGATGTAGCAGAATTCAAGAAAAGGTAGCAGAATTCAAGAAAAGATAGCAGAATTCAAGAAAAGATAGCAGAATTCAAGTAAAGATAGCAGAATTCAAGAAAAGATAGCAGAATTTAAGAAAAGATGTAGCAGAATTTAAGTAAAGATGTAGCAGAATTCAAGAAAAGGTAGCAGAATTCAAGAAAAGATAGCAGAATTCAAGAAAAGATAGCAGAATTCAAGTAGAGATAGCAGAATTCAAGAAAAGATAGCAGAATTTAAGAAAAGATGTAGCAGAATTTAAGAAAAGATAGCAGAACTCAAGTAAGATAGCAGAATTCAAGAAAAGATCAGTATTTAAGAAATGATAGCAGAATTCAAGAAAAGATAACAGAATTTAAGAAAAGATGTTGCAGAATTTAAGAAAAGATGTAGCAGAATTCAAGAAAAGATGTAGCAGAATCTAAGAAAAGATGTAGCAACATTCAAGAAAAGATAGCAGAATTTAAGTAAAGATAGCAGATCTCAAGAAAAGATAGCAGAATTTAAGAAAAGATGTAGCAGAATTTAAGTAAAGATGTAGCAGAATTCAAGAAAAGGTAGCAGAATTCAAGAAAAGATAGCAGAATTCAAGAAAAGATAGCAGAATTCAAGTAAAGATAGCAGAATTCAAGAAAAGATAGCAGAATTTAAGAAAAGATGTAGCAGAATTTAAGTAAAGATGTAGCAGAATTCAAGAAAAGATAGCAGAATTTAAGAAAAGATGTAGCAGAATTTAAGAAAAGATAGCAGAACTCAAGTAAGATAGCAGAATTCAAGAAAAGATCAGTATTTAAGAAATGATAGCAGAATTCAAGAAAAGATAACAGAATTTAAGAAAAGATGTTGCAGAATTTAAGAAAAGATGTAGCAGAATTCAAGACAAGATGTAGCAGAACTCAAGAAAAGATAGCAGAATTTAAGAAAAGATGTATCAGAATTTAAGAAAGGATGTAGCAGAATGGATAGTGAACTAGAAATGAGAAAAATGAATGATTCTATCGGAACAAGGAAAATAATTATGGAGAGAAAGACTTAAAGGCCCGTTATATTACGGAGAAGAGTGAGAGAATGCGTGAGTTACTTTACAACTTAGTACGAGATATTTACACAAGTCATTTTCGTTTTCTGTTTGAACCAAATATATATATAAAAGCTAATGGAATGCCGAAACGCAAAAATAAAGCAATCATGTTAAAAAACAGGGAATTGTGGAAACGATGAAATGTGCAGATTGCGAATCGGAACAAATTCAATGAGCTGATGGAATGGCGTCAGAACATTGATGAATAAACCAAACACTGCGGGCTGGAAGAAAAGTGGGAACTGGGAAAGTGCCAGGGATGTGAAGTGGGACATTGCAGCGAAACTTTTTTGTGTGTACGAAGTTTTCTTATGTCTAAATGCCAGTTCGCATTTTCTAGTTCATCAATCTCTTTTGTGGGGGTCCCACAATCAATTAAGAATATTGGAAGGTGAGTGTAGAGAGGGCCAGTTCTAATCTGTATAGTAGTCGGGTGAAGGGTGCTGAGTAAGGGCACACTGGAGTAGACGGGGGGGGGGGGGGGGGAGTTCTGGTTGAAAATAAACAAACAAAACAAAACAAAACGCTGCGTGTTTAGCTGCAAGGTGAGAGATTCAAAAAGTGTTTCTTAGGATGCTAAAATAAAAGGAGGAAGGGTGGCTGCGCCCAGAAGATCAGTTTCTGACATCAATAAATGAAATGAACTATGTTAATAAAAAGTCTATGTATTGAATGAAGGTCCTATCACGTGAAGTTCAACTGGCAAGAGGAGAGAATCAAAGGTAAAGGGAGAGAAGAACAAGCAAAATATAAAAAAGAAATCCTTAAAAAAAAAAGCTTATCTAAGGAAAAGAACTCTGCACTTACAACTATATATCTCATCAATGTAGAAGTTATCTCCCTTATTCGATGTCAAACACAATAGGTAATTACCAATAATCAATTTTTAAAATTGATTCATGTTTTGTTCGGTAAAAATATTTTTTTTTAAAGAATGGAACTCGATCCGAGAATTAGTGTGTTAGAAATATCGTATTCAGTTATGTAAAGGGACAAAGCCTTCAATATTTAACACTATATGTAAAATACTGAAGGATTAATTTCCCTGTTTGGTATCAAACAATATAATTAATAATCAGTAATTAATTGAACAATTAATTTTGTTTCTTGATTTATGTCTTGTCTATGCCAATAAGTAATTGTACAAATTGATCCGAGAATAGGTTTGGGAGAAATAACGTGTACAAACTTTTTACCAGACAGACAGAGTGTGTTCATATAAGTTTTGTAAGAACTAGTTACTGAGACCTAGCCGTATTTGTAGATACAACGAAAGCTGTGATTTGACAAAGAGATAAAGAAGTTTATCTCATTACTGAAAGAATCCAAGAGTTTATTCCAAGAAGGACAACTCTAGTGATTTGAAGTCAATGGTGTACTTTGATTGACAGACTTGTGTTTCAGAACTGAAAAGGAGCGAGAGACCAATTTAAACAGTAAAGAGTTCTGTGTTTGTTTTTTAAATGACAAAGCTTACATTAACTCACTTTGCCTGTCAGCCTGTCCGGTAAAGGATTGTACACGCTTTGAAATCGAAGCTTGTGTAGATTTATCGACTTAAGATTATCATTTTATGTTTTTATGTTTTAATTTAATACATCACCAAGGTCACAAATGCTATTTCTAGAAGATTCCCCAGCTGTATATATGGCAATTATAATCTTATCCCATCTTTTTTTTTTTTTACGAAACATTAAAATAAGACGATCGTTCCGGTTGTTGCGAATCATGGATAGGATTGTGAGTTTCATTTCAGATTTTTTTAAAAATGAAAGTTATTAGTCATAAATGTCTAAGACATTTCAGATTAGTTGGGAGCTACTATCGTTTCAGGTTTATCAGTTTCATACCAGGTTGTCTTCTATAGCATCATGCCTCTTCCATTACATTTTTTTTTTTACTTTCATCTAAGTTTTGTTTGTTTCATAACAGGTTTGTTAATTTTTAAAAGTTTCTTGGTTTCATGTAAAGTTTGTTAGTTTTTTAAGGTTTGAAGATAAAATTTCACCCAAGACAAAAGACAGAGAGGAATAAAGAAATACGGTAAACAGATCTTGTGTGATGCCCCAACGGTTCAACAGATTAAGGGGTTGGTGAAGGCGAAGGTTAGATTTGAGGTTTTTATAGTTTCATATCCGATTTTGCTAGTTTTATACATGGATGATTAATTTTGTGTCAAACTATTTGTTTGTTAGCTTAATAATATTGATTCATTTAAAAAAAATTGTAAGCTTTATATAAGAGCAGAAAGCTTTAACTACAGGGTAGCTAGTTATGTGACGTGATAAGAAAATAGCCCAACTAGTATAAAACACCTATTATTTTCTTCTTTCACTATTCCCATTGAGCTCTATTACTCCCTGGGGTTTCTCTAACTGATGTATCTCACTGGTCGACCTCGCCACACTCCCCAGCCGAGCAAGGTCAAACACGTCATTGGATCCTAGGAGTGGCCCCTTAATAAATAAATAAACATTTTCTTTTACTTGTCTTCAAGCGAGTCAAGATTTGTAGATGAGATTGACACATAGTCCAGTTAAGAACCAGCACAAAGACATCCAATCGGAAGAATGTTTCTTACTGCTAACACTGGGCTAAATAAACCCAGACACGTTTGCAAGATTTATTCTGTATTTTTGAAAAGTCTTTTCAAATACCAAATTGGTTTAACTTCTTTGTTAAAAGTCTTACCAATTTTTACTGTTAAGCTGTTTGAGCCATACATGGTGTTTGTTATGATTGGCACAGGTTAGGCTGTTGCTAATGGTGGACTGTTGGGAACGCTCTCCTGTTGGTAATGGTAGGCTGTTGGGAACGCTTAGCTTTTGGTAAAGGTGGACTGTTGGGAACGCTCTGCTGTTGGTAATGGTCGACTGTTGGAAACGCTTAGCTTTTGGTAATGGTGGACTGTTGGGAACGTTTAGCTTTTGGTAATGGTGGACTGTTGGGAACGATCTGCTGTTGGTAATGGTGGACTGTTGGGAACGCTCTTCTGTTGGTAAAGGTGGACTGTTGGGAACGCTTAGCTTTTGGTAATGGTGGACTGTTGGGAACGTTTAGCTTTTGGTAATGGTGGACTGTTGGGAACGCTCTTCTGTTGGTAATGGTGGACTGTTGGGAAATCTTAACTTTTGGTAATGGTTGAATGTTGGGAACGCTCTTCTGTTGGTAATGGTGGACTTTTAGGAACGCTTAGCTTTTGGTAATTGTAGGCTGTTGGGAACGCTCTGCTACTGGTAATGGTAGGCTGTTGGGAACGCTTAGCTCTTGGTAATGGTGGGCTGTTGGGAATGCTCTGCTACTGGTAATGGTGGACTGTTGGGAACGCTTAGCTTTTGGTAATGGTGGACTGTCGGGAAGGCTATGCTGTTGGTAATGATGGGCCCTTGGGAGCGCTTAGCTTTTGGTAATGGTGGACTGTCGGGAACGCTCTGCTGTTGGAAATCCTGGGCTGTTGGTTTTGCTGGGCTGTATAGTGTGAGTCTGAGAGTTAATAAATTCGGACAAAAAGGTTAACTGTTTTGCAATTTGCAACGGCATGAGCGATTAGATGAAATTTTAATGTGGGTTCTGTTCTGAGTTGTAAAATTCTAGTTTGCACTTTGTGGGGAAAGAAGTTAATATTGCCTAGTTTGTTTGGTGGGACGGTGCTATGACCATTTCTCTTTCAATAGCTCGTCCTTTGCAACCTAATGCCACTGGTTGAGTTTATTTTCTTTTTTATGTGAAGGCTAAATGACACTGCCTTATCAGTGATATAATTTACCGGTATTTCCGGTTGTTCCATTGCTGATTAGATTCAAGTAACTAGACACCCTGTGTAGGACTTTTATGAAGGCGTAAACTTAAAAAAACAACAACTTATATATTAATATATATATATATATATATATATATCATGGGCGTAGCCAGGATTTTTTTATGGGGGGGGGGGGGGGGGGGTTCTACCCCTCCCCCCGCCCCTCCCCCCGCAAAAAATTATATGTATGTATGTGTGTGTGTACATAATCTTTATTTAATTCTGAACCTTCATTCATTCGGAAGACGGTTATTCCTGGATTAATGGAAAAATTGTAGGCTCCCCGCCTTTGACAGCGACGGATTCTGAAGGAGCGCTAGGATGCCCCCCCAAGCACTGTTTCTGATTTTGAAAGCCAACAAAATGCATATTCTGAGGTATCTACAGTGCATTTTCCTGCTATTAAAAAGTTTTATTTCAAAAACTCTTTTTACTGACTAAGACCCTCCCCCCCCCCCCGGGCCGTTCGGTGCATTTGCCGTCAAGCTGCTTCCACAAAAATCTGGTAATGTCAGAAACCTCTTCCCACCTGCTCTAAGGACCTCCATGAATGTGTTGCGGCAAGTTGTACTAGGATGCCATCGCAACTCTTATTATGCGTAATTCATTTGTTGGAGAACATGTCCCACATACCTGATGCGACGCTCTGTCACAATCTTACTAAGGGTTCGACTCCCAGTTGGGCATTGGATTTTTAAAAATTTAGACCCGATCTCTATAACTGACTTAAACTGACTCGGTCTTAGCCATCTTTGTTGAGCCACATTTAGTGTTTTTCAATTTCGGCATATGACTTTTCACTGCACTTTATTAATGGACCCCGGCCACTGGTAGAAATGTGTAAACTCTCTTGAATACGCTCTTGGATTTAGGTGACTGTAGCTTGCTTTAGATTTTATATCGAAAAGGGAAGTTTTATCGTCAAAATCATCTGTTGAGGGTTTTAAACTAAGAAATCTCTGGAGTTTTTTTTTTAAAAAATTCAAAACCCCATTTCGCTACGGTCATGGTAACTGTAGTTTGATTTAGATCTGTAAGGGGATTATAAACTCAAAACCATCTGGAAGGGTTTTAAACTTTAAAAAAAAGTCATCTATAGGAGAGGGATTTAAACTCAAAACCCACAATTGATTTGGCTACGCTCAAATAATTGTAGTGTGTACTTTGCTTTTTTTTTATATTGAAGAGGTATTTTTTAGCATCAAGACCTTCTGAAGGGGGGTTTAAACTCAAAATCCCTTTTGGCAACGCTCATAGCATTTTGAGTGCGTAATTTGCTTTTTTTTTTACATTGAAGATGTATTTTTTAGCTTCAAACCCCTCTGGCGGGGTGTTAAAACTCAAAGCCCCTTTGGCTACGCTCATAATTTTTAGAGTGTGTAATTTGCTTTTTTTAATATTGAAAAGGTTTTTTTTTTAGCTTCAAACTCCACTGGAGGGGAGTTTGAACTCAAAAACCCTTTGGGATTTTGGGTGTATAATTTGCTTTGTTTTTAATATTAAAGAGGTATTTTTTACCTTCAAACCCCGCTAAAGGAGGGTTTTAACTCAAAACCCCCTGGTAGGGATTTTTAAAGTCAACCTCCCCTGGCAGGGGGTTTTAAACTTAAAATCTCTGGAAGGGGGTTTTAAACTCAAAACCCCTGGTAGTGGGTTCTAAACTCAAAACTCCTGGTAGGGGTTTTTAAACTCAAAAACCCTTGGCTGTGCTGGGGCAAGTGATGGCTTATTATTAAAATCACACCTAAAATAAACAAAATCAAAGCAAAAAATCAGTCACTAAATTCCGTTCCACCCCCCCCCCCCCCCCCCCGGGATTTCATTTCGGGGGGGGGGTTAGACCCCAAGACCCTTCCCCCCTGCTACGCCCATATATATATATATATATAAATATATATAAATGAATTTAATTACCTTGGGTTGTAGTACTTGTAAATTTAATCCGTTTTGCATTTAGTGTGTACATTTCTTAGATTTTATTTTTCATTTCTGATATTGTGGAAGTCCCTTTTCCATGACAAGGCTCTAGTCGAATGCCCTGTCACCTAATAGGGCCCTGGTTCCAGGGTAAAGCTGTAGGCAGATGGCCTGTCAGCTAATAGGGCCCTGGTTCTATGGCAAGGCTGTAGGCGGATGGCTTGTCACCTAATAGGGCCCTGGTTCCAGGGTAAGGCTGTAGGCGGATGGCCTGTCAACTAATAGGGCCCTGGTTCCAGGGTAAGGCTCTAGGCGGATGGCCTGTCAGCTAATAGGGTCCTGGTTCTATGGCAAGGCTCTAGGGGGATGGCCTCTGACTAATAGGGCCCTTGTTCCATGGCAAGGCTCTAGGCGGATGCCCTGTCACCTAATAGGGCCCTTGTTCCATGGCAAGGCTCTAGGTGGATGGCCTGTCAGCTAATAGGGTCCTGGTTCCATGGCAAGGCTCTAGGCGGATGCCCTGTTACCTAATAGGGCCCAGGTTCCATGGCAAGGCTCTAGGCGGATGCCCTGTTACCTAATAGGGCCCAGGTTCCATGGCAAGGCTCTAGGCGGATGCCCTGTCATCTAATAGGGCCCTGGTTCCATGGCAAGGCTCTAGGCGGATGCCCTGTTACCTAATAGGGCCCTGGTTCCATGGCAAGGCTCTAGGTGGATGCCCTGTCACCTAATAGGGCCCTGTTTCCATGGATGACCCCGCCATTGATAATCCGTCTACCTTTTAGTTCCATTAATTCCAATGGGCCTATGGCACAGTCCACATGCTTTTTATCTTTCCATCTTGAATGTGTATTTATTTTTTGTAGAGCTCTGTCACTCTGTGGATGGCATGGAATAGTCTGCTAACTTCACTTTATTTCATTGATGTTCAGATTACAGCTAGCCTAACATACCCCTTTCTCTTCAATGATAGAGACAGCAGCCATACCCAAAACCTCATCGACATGCTGGGATCACAGAACAACTATTGATTTAACCCCAAACCCCAGCCTACACATAATGAGTTTAACAAATAACGTACAATTCACGGTTTCTCCTAGTTGCTCCCACCTTTTTTTTAAACTTTGTGACTTATTGTGAATGAAAGCTATTTGAACACTGCACCTAGTTATGTCTCTTTGTTTTACGTGCGTCCCCAGCAGCATTCCACTCAAATACTCCAATATTAGCTTCAGACAAACGTAGCTATGAATTTTTATATATGGTGCCTCTGTAAGATTCATTGACTGATTTTTTGCTTTCATTTTGTTTATTTTAGGTGAGATTTTAATATTAAATCATCACTTACCACAGCACAGCCGAGGGGGTTTTGAGTTAAAAAAAAACCTATCAGGGGGTTTTGAGTTTAAAAACCCCACTACCAGGGGGTTTTGAGTTTAAAAACCCCACTACCAGGGGATTTTGATTTTTAAAAAACCCTATCAGGGGGTTTTGATTTTTAAAAAACCCTATCAGGGGGTTTTGAGATAAAAATCCCTCTACCAGAGGTTTTTGAGTTTAAAACCCCCACCAGGGGTTTTGCAGTTAAAGCCCCTCTTCTATAAACAAAACTAAAAAAATGCAAACGACAATCCGAAAATTTCAAGAAAACAGCTAAGGAAGATTTTGACTTTAAAACCCCTCCAAAAATTACGATAAACACCCTCTCAATATAAAAAAAGCAAATTACACATTCAAAATTCTATGAGCCAAAAGAATTTAAGTTTACCCCCCCTCCAGTTGGGGTTTGAAGCTAAAAAATTCCTATTCAATATTTAAAAAAAGCTAAAAAATTCCTATTCAATATTTAAAAAAAGCAAATTACATACTAAAGAATCTATGGGCGTAGCCAGCCAAAGGGGTTTTGAGTTTAAAACCCCCTGGCAACAAGGTTTGAAGCTGACAAAATATCTCTTCAATATTAAAAAAAAAGCAAATTACGCACTGAAAATGCTATGAGCGTAGGCAAAGAGGGTCTTGAGTTTCAGTCCCCCTTCAGATGGTTTTGATGCTAAAAAATACCTCTTAAATATAAAAAAAGTAAATTACACTAAAATTCTTTGAGCGTAGCTAAGCTAATGAGGGTTTTTGAGTTTAAATCCCCCTCCTCCAGATGGCTTTTTTTTATAATTTGAAACCCCTTCAGGTGGTTTTGAGTTAAAAATTCCCCTACAGAGCGTTTTGAATTGAAAACCTCTCTCTTCAATATTATTTTAAAGCAAACTAGTCACCAAATTCTACGACCGTAGCTAAATGGGGTTTTGAATTTTAAAAAACACAAAAAAAAACTCCAGAGATTTTTTTAGTTTAAAACACCTCAACAGATGACTTTGACGATTAAACTTCCCTTTTCGATATAAAATCTAAAGCGAAATACATGCATGTAATTCCAAGAGCGTAATCAAGAGAAGTTACACATTTCTAGCAGTGGCTGGGCTCCATTAATAAAGTGTGAATAGTCTTCTGCCGAAATTGAAAAACACTAAATGTGGTTCAACAAAGATGGCTAAGACAGATTTTAGGAGTCAGTTACAGAGATCGGGTCTAAATCAAAGAAATCAAATGTCGAACCCTTAGTAAGTGACAGAGCGTCGCATGAGGTTTTGCGGGACATGTTCTCCGACAAAATGAATTACGCATAATAAGAGTTGCAATGACATCCTAGTACAACTTGGCGCCACACTTTCATTGAGATCCTCAGAGAAGGTGGGAAGAGGCTTCAGACATTGCCAGTGAAAGATTTTTGTGGAAACAACTTGCCGGAAAAATGCGCCGAACTGCGCGAGAGGGTCTAAGTCAGTAAGAATAGCACATTAGGTTTTTGAAATAAAACTTTTTAATAGCAAGATAATGCACTGTAGATACCTCAGAATATGCATTTTGTTGGCTTTCAATACCAGAAATAGTGCTCGGCGGCGGGGCTTCGCCCCGCGCTGGGGGAGCGCTGTGAGCCCAGTCCCCCTTGCTATCAAGGGCGGGGAGTCTACAAGTTTTCCACTAATTCCAGGAAGAATCTATTCTAGGTCACAATAAACGTTTTCCGAAAGGGTCAGAATGTAATAAAGATTAATTATGTACACAAACACACACACACACACACACACACACATACACACACACACACACACACACACACACACATATATATATATATATATATATATAAATTCAGCGGGGGGGGGGGGGCGGAGGGGAATCACCTCAGCCCCCCCCCCCCAAAACCCTCCCCGAAAAGAAATCCTGGCTACGCCCATTATATGTATATATCATTTCTCAAACTTCGGCGAAAAACAAAACAACTGGGGCAGCGCTATAAGGTTGTCTTTAGGGGTTCGGGGCGAAGCCCCGGCGACAAAAGCGTTTTCTTGCATTCTTCATTGCAGAAACGCATTCTCCTGACAAGTACAGCTCATTATTCATCAATGGAGTTCGGGGGCTTCGCCCCGACGCCAAAAGCGTTTTCTTGCATTCTTCACTGCAGAAGCGCATTCACCTGACCTAAAGCTCATTATTCATATTATTAAAAAAGGACCTTTTGAATAATGTTGTACTTGAAAAATATTCTAATATAAATTTATAGGCCCATAATACATTGCAAATAAAACAGATTTTTTCCTTGAAAAGATAGGATACCCCACATATTTAGATTTTTGCTTTGAGGATTGCCGCCGAAAAAAAATTATTTGATAAATAATATTGAAGAGAATTGAAGTATAAATTGTGAGTTATAGTCCCAAATTTATTTAACTAGAAAAATATCAGATTGAGTAAAGGTTGGGAAGAGGCGACTACGAAAACATTATTTGAGTTTAGAACTCATATCAATCATGACTTTTATACTGAAACATTTCGTTTGAATTCTAACTTTTCCAATGCAAAGTCTTTCTTAAAATAATTATGATAAATTCATGTGAAATAACATAAACTCTGTATGGAAATGGGAGGGGCGGTAGAGTGAAAATGATTAATCCTAGCTCCTTTAATGATTTCTGCTAAAGATTGCATTTAGCATTTAAGAATAGGGGTGGGGCGACTCGATAAAAGAATTTAATTTATAGTATATATAAATTATATTAGTGACAGATTATTTAATTTTGTAATTTCATAACTATAATACAAAAAGAAAAAGTATTGATTTGTCCAATTGGGGAAATGCGATTGCATGTATCGCCCCTCCCACCTGGTATAACCCTTTTTCATTTAAATTTACTAATGATACAATCTGAGATTAGAGTATGGTACGACTTAATATACAATATCAATACGTAGTTTATATTACATAGATATTCAACTAATTTTGTTCACAAACTATGATTCTCCACAAAAATAGGACCGCCCCCCCAGTACATGCAATCGCCCCCCCCTCACCCCACCGAATCGGCCAAAATACCAGAAAGGGAGCGACATAATATACAATTTATATATTAATTCAACTAATTTTGTTCTCAAACTATGATTTCTCCATATGATTGATACCATCGCCTCCTCCCGACCCCACCAAATCGGCCAAAATACTAGATTATGGGGGGGGGGGGGGCGAAATAATCTAAAAATAGGTTTAAATATAAATAATTAGTATATATTTTTAACATAAGTAATAAATTCGTATACAAATTGTGTGAATCCTATACTAAAGTTCGTCCCCCCCCCCCCTTTCGGGGAAGGGGGGGGGCGGTCGGCCAAGTGTGTGTGGGGGGGGGTGGGTATCACCCCTACCGCCCCCCACCCCCCCTGGATCCGCCAGTGCATACTAGACATATTTTTACCCGCGGGTCTTTATTTGCATATTATTGTCGATATAGTCACTGAGAGTGCTTTTAAAACATTTAAACGAAATAATGTTATAAATAAAGCGAATGTGTAAATGTAAAATAGTATGAATGAAGCCATCAAATCAAAATAGCTAATCTACTTAAATCCATTTTTTCAAATTAAAACCTTTGCTTGTAGGCCTACATATATTTGATTAAAATTTGAAATGAATAGACTTAATTTTGTATGTTCATGTGTTAAAGTATAAAGTAGATTTTGAGGTAGACATAGATCTAGATCTAGACTAATCTAGAGTTAAAAATTTGCTTTTATAGAGCTCATTCTGTGCTGCGTGAAGGCTTTGCTCTGTGCATGCGTAACATTTTTTCATGAATGAATATAGGCCCACGCAGCTTTAGCGAACATCGAACGAATGTATTAAAAATGCTTTAGAAAAACAAATTTGAATGTTAATTTGATTAAAATATGAAATGAATGGACTATAATTAGTATATTCATGTGTTCAAGCATAAAACTATCTTTGCGAAAAGAAGTTTTATCATCTTAGAGTTCAATAAGAGTTTTAGACCTAGGAATAGACTCAGTAGAGAGATGTGTTAATGTGTAACCATTCGGTAATGTCTAATGAAAGAATGTGCATAGTGATATCTAAATTCGCAGACATAAATTACGAATTAATGTAAAAATGCTTTTGAAACACAAATTTGAAGGTTAATTTGATTAAATAATGAAATCAATAAACTATATTTTTATTTAGTATTTTCATGTGTCAAAAAAAAAACAAACTATAAGTGCAAAGTTTAGTTTTAAAAATTAGATCTAGATCTAAATCCTTTCGATCTTTTCTCATGTCAACATTGTAAACATGGCCTAGATCCATAAAATATAATAGCTGTAATAGAGTTGGTCTTTTTTTTTCTAGTGTCTTAAGTTTGTTTTAGGGCTACAATACATACACTACGGTCTAAGTTGGTACCCAAGGAACATTTCTGCCAAGTTTTATCAACATTGGTCAAGTGGTTTTTATTTCTATACGGGGACATACCTACATGCATACATACATACATACGCCAAACATTCTACTTTATAGTATAGATATATAGTATAAAATAGAAAGTATTTGGGAGGTTCTTAACTGATCAAGTGGGGAGCTTGAGAGCTATTCTGATTAAACTCGGCTTCAGTTCTAAGGTTGCTTTACGCCCGATAGATTCCATAGTTACTATCTATGTGAAATGATGCTGACATGGACACTAATTAAAAATGCAGTTTGTGTTTTATTCAGAAACCACTTTTTATAATTGCCGTATGTGTTTGTAATATGGGACTGGTCTCGATAAGGTCCGGCTTAAAATTTCTGGAGCCAAAGCGTGAAGTGTCCTAGATAGAGCAGATTCATCCAAATTTTAACAGAGATTTTGAAAAGGTGATGGCTGATTGGTTGAATTTCAAGACCATGACAAAATAAAAGTCTCGTTGAAAACATGACATTTACATCAGAGTACTATGGAGTCAAATACTTTCCATACTTGCAAGATTAACTTGTATGATAGTGAATTGTATGAGTTTCCTAGTTATAACCGATAAGAGGAACGGAAAGAAAATTTTGATAGAAAATAATAATCGAAGGAGTCATCTGTCAGGTTTTGAACCCACGCCTTAAGTAATACGTTTGTTTTTAAAAGAAAACACAATGCGTGCATTAAAAATAAGCCATTTCTAGATCTATGACTTTACTGTACTCACTGAGCCTAACACAACTAGAAATGAAAAGGAATTCTGTTTGGTTTAGACTTGAGCCAAGGTGTTAGCCATCATCGTGTCTAGTTCCTTACAAGTAGCTGAGCTGGTCATTATGTTTCCCCTCCCGCCCCCCCCCCCCCCCTCACCTCCATTTCCACGCAATGAGGGCTAGTTCACGAGTCCCTCCACGATGGCTAATTGTTTGATGGTTAGATGGTCAGGCTTTGAATAGCTGCTAATACATCACCCTATTGGTCATTTCTATTCATTCGGTCAGTCTGTGGTCAGTAGAATCATCTCGACGGGGGACTTAGTTTTCATTACGTCTTATTGACTACTTCTGGTCCAGACCATTTTTGTGAGTGTGTTAGTTTTCTTTAAGATGGAAAGATGACTAGAGACTTCTTCTAGCATAAAGTAAACGTTTTTTGAGTCACACAACTAAGTGACCAAATAGTTGTAGAGACGTTATACAAGATACAACAATTTATATTACTAGAATAATTATACAGCTTTTGATGTGTCAATATGTGAGTGGGGGTCTATCTATCTATCTATCTATCTATCTATCTATCTATCTATCTATCTATCTATCTATCTATCTATCTATCTATCTATCTACCTATTTATCTATCTATATATATCTATATATCTATCTAATCTATAAAGCAAAAAAGTCTTTAAGAATTAATTATTTAGTTGGTTAGGGTAAACACTTGTTTTTCTTCATTCTGTCACCTTAGATTATAGAGACCGAACCAAAATACATTTCTGGCACGCCTGTCTAGCGCCGATTCATTGTCTGTTGTTCCTACTGTTTTGGGTTTGAACCCTGCCCACCCCTATCCCCTGCTTTAGTATAGGATGTTATCAACTTTATTGTTGAAAAACTCCACCATTTTATTTTATTTTAGAGAGGCAAAAGTCTTTGAAAATTGTAATTGTCTTGTTAGGGGAGAAATGTAAATTTTATCGTTGACGTATGGTCACCAGATTGTTGCCTGGTCTTTGGTTTGCGCGCGGCCATCCCCCGTCATCCAGCAGGTTAGGGCGAGGATGTAGATGAGCTTGAACTCTGAAAGAACATCCGAAAGATGTAAAACATTGTACCAACATTTTACAGATGTAGATCTTATTAGATATATATTGTCATGAAATCATTGCGCGTCTTAGATATTGTAATAACTTAAGTGAGGCAACTCAACGAGATATATGTGTTTATTTACAAGAGGACATGACAAACACATAGGACATCTGCCTTGAACACAACATCTTCATCTCGGCTCCAGACTTGGGCGGAAATCGTTCTTCTTCTAATGTTGACATCCTTTCCAGTCTATTCTATAACAGTGCTCACCTTCTGCACTAGCTTAGATGGTTATAACAATATGTAGACATTTTGGGTGGAAGCAATCTCAGATGCGATTCATTGACCATTCTTTAAAAGAATGTTGTAAACAGCTAAGAATCAGAATTTAAATTTAATTCTTAAATTCACAAAGGTCGTGAATTGTATACAAAATATCGAGTGATCCCGTCTATAAAAGCTTTCTAATGACGCCTTTGGAAACTTTTTTTTTTCGAGTAGCTTGGGGATTAGCTATTAGTTAGCACTAACCATCACTCACAATAACGTTCACCATTTGAATAGGCAGAGCGTGAATGACCCTACCAATGACATCAGAGTTATTTGTTTTCCCAGACTTGTAAAGCTAAGAGTACTATTCTAAAGCTCTGCGAGAAAGTTGTAAATAAAGTGTTTACCTAGGACTACGAAGACGCTGAAGGCGGGTACGCGGAGATGTGAATAGAACTGTGATTCAAGATGGGAGATTCTTAGGTTAGGGTATCTGCCAGTCACAGAATTCTTGAACTGAAAGCAGACGACATTGCGAGAAAGACGATCTAGAGAAAAGTTTCCTGGAAATATCCGGAAGAACGTTTAGAGTTAAAAGTCGGTAAGAGCAGAGAACTTTTCAGTGAAACATTAGTGTTGAGTTCTCTTCTTTCTTTATTCTCTTTATGTCTATCACTATCTTTCTTCTCTCTTTCTCTCTTTTATTTGCATGTCTTTCTCCATCTCTTTCTCCATTTCTCTCATCTCTCCTTTTGCCTCACTATCTGTCTTTTCACAGTAGCTAGGCATCTTCTTCAGTATATAAAATCCTTGGTCCTGAGGACTGACTGACTGACTGACTGACTGCCTGACTATCTCCCACTTGCCGTGAACGATGAAATACGAGAATGTAACCTATTACTTAACATAAGCCTAGAACTACTAAGCCTTTTTCAGGATCAAAATGTCAGCGGTTAAATTTATCAATAACGATTTTTTTTATTGGCTATTTCGACCCAATATGTTTTTTAAAGCCGACATTCAAATGTTCAAAGTACAAAATTATATTTGTTCTTCCTTTTTCGCTTTAAATTAGGCACTTTAGCATTATTTTGTTGAGTACCTTTCCTTCATTCCAGCATTTTTCTCTTTCTATATTTCACTCTTCTCGCTATCTCTCCATTCCCTCCTTTCATTTGTCTATCTCCCTATTTTAGTTGTCTCTCCATTCTCTCCTTTCATTTGTCTATCTCCCTATTTTAGTTCTGTCTCAATCTTTCTACCTTATATGTTTGGTTTTTGAATTGGTCACATAAATGTATTAAACAACAAGAAAACCTAAAAAATATTTTTAAAAAACGTAAATTAAATTTAATTGTATCAATTAGTTTGAATCAGTCATGTCATTAAATTTGTAATAGATCTAAACTAACAATAATACATCTGTGCGATTAGAAATATTTTTACTAATTTTTTTTGTTTCAGGCTTTTAGCTTTCTAAATGCTTTATGCTCCTATCACTTGTCTAAACAAGTTTGAAAAAGGTTGGGAGGGGAAAGAAAGGGGTGATCATCTGGGTGAATGTTACAGTGATCGCTTTTGAAAACAATAAAAAAATAAAATTGTACGACTTGAATTCGAACTCGAATGAATAAACTTTCTCAATTATTCAAATTATACCACACCGCATCTGTTAAGTACAAATTCTTTCCTCTTATACGAGATACAAAATCAAAATAATCAATTACAGATTGTAAATCAACTAATTGGTTACTTTTTGTTTTGTTTTGTCAAATTGTGCCAAATCTCAACTTGATTCAGATTGTATGTGTGAGGAAAATAACGTGTACAAACTTTTTACGAGACAGACAGACAGACAGAATGAGTTGATATAAACTGTGTAAAAATAGAAACATAATTTCATAAATGTGAAACGTGCACCTTTGCTTTTAAGACTTTATATTCATATTGTATACCCATTTACAGGGTCGCCGTGCGGGTTGTTGCCACCTGCGTGCGAAATTCAAAAAATGTCGCCCCTTCAACTTTTTTTTTTCTAGAAAAAGAAATGTATTACGACTGAGCTGGACACTGGACCAAAATCGTTCATAAATTTAAATCCATTATTGTAGATCATTCCTTTTTTTCCCCTTTTATATTCGCATCGTTGTCGTTTTACCTCATGCCCTCTTAGATGTTATATTTCCTATTTTAACATTGCAATTTTTTTCTATTGCGACGTTACAAAGTCTTTTTCCAGTTTTATCAGTAATTGGGCAAAACCCCAGACAATGTTCATGTATTGCAACATGAGGTATATTAGAAACAGAAACAATAATTATAGTGATTAGTTCGGTATGAGACAATGACGGATTTTATTTTCTATTTCATTTCATTTTGAAATTGCCTGTATTAGTTGATACAAATACCCCTTTTGTATGTGTCAAATAAATTATTTGTGGATCCTTTAAAAGCGAGACATTGCCGATAATAATTCGTTCTATACAGAATCGCTAAAGCTGCTTTTCAAAATCATGTATTCTTTAATGCGTTGCATCTATTGTTGTTTTCTTTTCAACAGCAATTTGTTTTTTAAATTTTCTTTCAGCATTAAATTCGTGTCTTTTCGGAATTAATATGACACCAATCATTTACTCCTTTTGTACCTACAATGTCATCTTTATTTATTCCTACAACAACCGCCATGAACCATTAAATGTGAAATAAAGTAGCTCGAAAGCCATTGACCATGAACGTGGATCAACATTTCGTACACTTTAATAATGAATTGTATTTTGCAGAGATGTGCGATATCTGAACGATCATCTGACATACGCGGATTTAGATGTGCCTACAAATTTATCCAACACACCACTAGGATAAAATGAAGCAACTCCGCGCTGAATACTTTTCTTGAATTGACATAAAATAGATATTCCTGAGTACAAGTCACTTTTACAATGACTTGAAATGAAACACATTAAGGCAGTGTTTCTCAAACATTTCCGGGTGGAATCCAGGACATAACAAAATTTTTGTTCGATCCCCCTGGGGACGCTGGGGACCTAGAGGAGCAATGTAAAACGAGTCAGTTTTTTTTTTTTGGAAATAGTGTTGCCTACATAATTTTAAACGTTCAAGTCGGCATGGGGTCTGATTTCGGGTCCGGGCACCGCATTGAGCGTATTCTGGCGTTATCAGCTTCAGAAATTCTTTCTCCAACCATTTACACCTTTTTCTCGCAACAAGAAGAAAGAATATAAAAAGCCCAATATTAGTGAGTTTTCTTTTAGCATGCACTATCCATTCTAGAAAAAAAATCTAGTAATAAAAAGGCAACCCTGGTCAATAGTATTATTCGAGTGACATTCTAGGTATATATAGCACACGGACGTAAGTAATGGGCGTGATCTTTTTTAAGATCATCATCGTTATAAGTAAGATGTCTCTGTCGCGGACCTTTTTTTTCAAAAAAATTCTTCACTATAATAAGGCTTGTCTTCGAGTCCTAATAGTAGGTAGCAAGGCAGTATTTCCCGTGGCTGAGCATCCCCAGCTGTGACCTACATATTTTGCACATATTGCACAATGGGCCCTGCTCATTTATGTATACATTTTATAAAACCAGATATACAATGAAGTTTGTGTTGATTTCGAAATTTCTTTCTAATTTATATATGCATTAGTCTGTAGGCTAACATATAAAAACAGTGTTTTCTTGACCTTCATGGGGAGTAAATCTAATTTTCACAACACAAAGCCATGGTATTTATTTCAAATACGTACTTTTTTTTTGTATATAAAAAGCAGGTCATCGTCTAGCACTTTAAACCCCTAAATAATAATTTCTCATTTCTCTTAACAACCTTTAAAAACTGTTTCTATTAAAACACTCCTTAGATGTTCAGTACTTTTTAAAACTGTCATACAGTACTTACCGTGTGTCACATTACAGTATAAAAAGAAGTTAATTATCATGAGTATATTGTCATAGAAATAGTATTTTAGTATTAGAGTTAATATTATATTTGTAATATATATTTTTTCTACGCATTTTTTTAAATTTTTAATGCAACTTTTGTTATATTGTAATACTCTTACTTTGTATATATCGAGTATTATAAAAAGTATTTTTTTCCATCAATATCTTTTGAAAACCCGAGATTTAGCCCTTCCGTTAAAGTCAACCCCCGGAAGTCAAGGGACCATTGTATGGCTCACCGGCTGTGTCCGACTACGAGTTGATGTTTTTTATTCCTATATCTAGTTTGATATTACTTTGAATTCAAATAAACTAGTCGACCGGCGGCGTAGCATACGCCTCTATTTTGCAGGTCCGGCCTTAGGTCACTGCAACCTATGCGACCGAAGTGGGCCACGCACTTTCTTAGGACCTGTACTTTCATAGGACCTGCTCTAATTCTAGGTGTATAAATTATTACATTTTATAACTTATAACCAGGAGCTCATGGCAATCTCCTGAAATTGCAAAATATACGAAAAAGTCCTGGAAATATCCGGAAATTATTAAAATCTTTTGAAAACTCATACAAATCTCCTGAAATATATAGACAAAAATTGTCATTTTGTGGTGTTATACAATATGGAAAACGCCAATCCTAGGCGCGATAAGTATGCATTATGCACTACCCTTAAGTGTGTAATCTGGTGAAAGAAGCTTCTCGCGCCTAAAACTTGAGGTCAACAATTCTCGTAGATAGATTGAAACATTTGGTAATTCTTGCTCTTGAGCGTGATCTATGTAGGAAATACAATTTTTATGATATTCTGTATAACTTCGCTACACGCAAGGCTCGTTAAGTAGTTCTGTACGTAGTAAAAAATGAATAAAATGCAAAGACGAATTTATCCTTATCCCTACCCAAACCAGGCCCAGCGAAATCCGTTTCGTATAGGGCCCCACAACGGTTGACTCCGGCCCTGCTTTTTAGTGACGGGTGAATACAGAGTAAATTACTTGTTCTCCTCCCTCCTCTTTTGTTCGTCGCTAAGACTACGTGGGGTAGAAATAAAAAAGAGTGATCTTTCAATGACTTCTTGGTAACAAAAGTTAAGTCCGGCCCTGCTATTTTGTGATGGGTGAATATTACTTGTCCTCCCTCTTTTTATTTTCGCAGGATAACTCTAGTACGACTTGCAGAATTAAAAAAGTGATCTTTCCTTTACTTCTTGCTTGTCCAAACTCTTGAGTCATGAAGAGAAATATATATATAAGAAAAAAAAAAGAGTGATATTTCCATGACTTCTTTGTCACAACGGTTAAGCCCGGTCCTTGCTATTTTGTGACGGGTGAATACTACTAGTTCGTCCGGCTTGCAGAAATAAAAGAGTGATCTTTCCTTTACTTCTTCTTCTTGTCCAAACTCTTGAAGCATGAAGAGAATTATATATATAGACACTTTTCGGTCTACTTAGCAGCATGAAAGCTTTTTTTAAAGAAGAAAAACGTGACTTCAAATAGGAGAGCTCAAACTTGATGTAACAGTTCATTGAATTAAAGTAAATAATCATCCTATGTAAATATATTTTCTTTAACCTATTGCCTGCTCATGTTCTCAATTGTTATAACTTTAAATCTGATTGGATATCGTAAAACAAAAAAGACAACTCTTTTCTTTTACTCGGGATGTTTGATTTTTTCCATTAAAACAATGCTATTAAAAATTTCATTTATTAATTATTTAACCGGCTGGATAGCCATCCGGACAAAATTCTTGATTTATAATTAATGCAGTTTATAATTTGTTGATTCCTATTTCTTCTCCAAACATTTCCCCTTTCTTTCAGCTGGGTTTATTTCTTGGTTTCCTGGAACTGAGAATATTGTTACAAAGTATTCTTTCAGTAACTTCATTCCCTTTGTTTGCTCTATTATCTGTTTCTTTTAATGGAGCTATTTCTGGTGTTTTAACTTTTTTTAGGTTAATATTGTTCTTCTTGGTGATTATAGGCCTATTGTATATTAACCTCTCAGTTTATATATTATGCTCGTTCTTTCCTAGTGCCATTAGAGCATGGGGCGGGTTGTTGGAGACGGCCATGGAAACGAATGTCTTGTGAGTGCCAGTCTCTTATTAACACGAATGACCAGGTTGCAACATAGATACTTGTAGGTGGCTGGGTATTTGTCTTCTTGATTGACAGACTATCTGTGACATAAGGTAAGAATACTTTTTTTTTGCCCAGATCTTTTATTTTAATGCACGCTCTAAGATTTTTCTTCCCCTCTCTCGTTCCCTCACACAGACACTCACACACACATCACTATGTCATGACATGCTCTGGTTTAGTTGAATTTCGGAAATAACAAATTTTTAACATGAATTTTACAGTCTATTTTAAAAAACGAAAACATAAACAAAGTTTGACGATTGTTTTGTTGGTAGGTATTTAATATATTCAATTAACAACATTTTATTGTTTTACATTTGAACATTTTATTTTCAGAGAAATCAAAGTGCAAACTTTGTATGAGCTCACCGTTACTAAAATCTAGCCTCATCTAAATCTAGCCTTTTCTAAATCTAGCCTCTTCTGAATCTAGCCTCTTCTACAATCTAGCCTCATCTAAAATCTAACCTCTTTTAAAATCTAGCCTCTTCTAAAATCTAGCCTCTTCTAAAAGCTAGCCTCTTCTAAATTTAGCCTCTTCTAAATCAAGCCTTTTCTAAAATTCAGCCTCTTCTAAAATGTAGCCTCTTCTAAAATCTAGTCTCTTTTAAAATTTTGCCTCTACTAAAATCTAACCTCTTCTAAAATCTTGCAACTTGTAAAACTAATATCTTGTCTTTTCAAAAATATCTCCTCTTCTAAAATATAGCCTATTCAAGCATATCGTCTCTGTTTTGGCTGCCCTGCTGACTTGTCAGACGATAGACGATTAGGTTGTGATTCACATCAGCCTTACTTCACAGTTTAGGGACAAAGCAGACGTTACCTTGACTGAAGCTGATGGTGCTCTAGGATTTCTCTTTCTATTAATTTCTTGCTTCCTGAGTGTTTCCATTGAACTTCCAACACTCAACAATGTAGAGTCTAGAACTGGTCTAGTAGTTAAGATTTGTAATTTTCAATCTATGTCTATGATATCCAAACATTCTTGGAGCTTACACTGACATAAAACAGAGCGCAAAATGTTCCTGTTAGTCTATGTATTAATTCAACTTACTGTTGAATACAAACAAACATTTAAGTCTAATGCGGTAATCCCCGCTGAAGCTGTCTGACGTCATCTTTTCATTAGTGAAAATTTGTAAGCCAAATTAAAATTTCAGATGATTAAAAAATTCTGAAAAATTATAACGGTCAAACCAGAGCTTTTATTGTGTTTTTTTTTTTTTTTCCCAAAGAAAGGCCGTAAATGTAAATTGTCAAATTTCTTAGAAAATCTTTAGTAGGAATTGAAAAAAATAACAAAAAAGTTTTTTTTTATAAAAATTAAATTACTAAATATCGTTAGACTCCCCCCCCCCCCCTTTGCTAGCAAGGGGTTCTGGGGGAGCTCGCAGCGCCGCCGCCGAGCACTATTTCTGCTATTGAAAGCCAACAAAATGCATATTCTGAGGTATCTACAGTGCATTTTCTTGCTATTAAAAAGTTTTATTTCGAAAACCTAATGTGCTATTCTTAATGACTTAGACCCTCGCGCGCCGTTCGGCGCATTTTCCGGCAAGCTGTTTCCGCAACTCTTATTTTGCGTAATTCATTTTGTCGGAGAACATGTCCCTCAAAACCTCATGCGACGCTCTGTCACAACCTTACTAAGGATTCGACTTCCAGTTCGGCATATAATTTCTTTGATTTAGACCCGATCTCTATAACTGACTCCTAAAATCTGTCTTAGCCATCTTTGTTGAGCCACATTTAGTATTTTTCAATTTCGGTAGAAGACTATTAATGGAGCCTTAGCCACTGATAGAAATTTGTAACTTTTCTTGACTACGTTCTTGGAGTTACATGCATGTATTGCGCTTTAGATTTTATATCGAAAAGGAAAGCTTTTTCGTCAAATCATCTAAAAATCTCTGGAGTTTTTTTTGTTTTTTTTTAAATTCAAAACCCCATTTAGCTACGATCATAGAATTTGGTGACTGTAATTTGCTTTAAAATAATATTGAAGAGAGAGGTTTTCAACTCTAAACGCTCTGTAGGGGCATTTTAAACTCAAAACCATCTGGAGGGGTTTTAAAATTTAAAGAAAAAGCCATCTGGAGGAAGGAGATTTAAACTCAAAACGACTTTGGCTACGCTCAAAGATTTTATAGTGTGTAATTTGCTTTTTTTTATATTGAAGAAGTACTTTTTAGCTTCAAACCCCAACTGGATGGGGGGTTAAACTCAAAACCCCTTTGGCTACGCTTATAGATTTTATAGTGTGTTATTTGTTTTTTTTTTATATTGAAGAAGTACTTTTTAGCTTCAAACCCCAACTGGAGGGGGGGGGGGGGGTTAAACTCAAAACCCCTTTGGCTACGCTCATAGAATTTTGAGTGTGTAATTTGCTTTTTTTATATTGAAGAGGGGGTTTATCGTAAATTTTGGAGGGGATTTTAATATCAAAATCTTCCTTAACTGTGCTGTTGGAATTTGGGGATTGTTGTTTGCATTCTTTAGTTTTGTTTTATTGAAGAGGTGGATTTAACTGCAAAAACCTCTGGTAGGTAGTTTAAAACTCAAAACTCCCTGTAGGTGGTTTTAAACATCACCACCCCTGGTAGGGGGTTTTAAACTCAAAACCCCCTGGTAGAGGGATTTGTATCTCAAAACCCCCAGATAGGGTTTTTTTAAATCTCAAAACCCCTTGGTAGAAGGTTTTTAACTCAAAACCCCCTCGGCTGTGCTGTGGTAAGTGATGAAGTGATAGTATTAAAATCTCACCTAAAATAAACAAAATGAAAGCAAAAAGCAGTCACGGGGGGGGGGGGGGATTTCATTTCGTGGGGCGGGGGGGGGTTGAACCCCCCGGCTACGCCCATGATTGTTAATATAGTGTTGAGCACCATGCTAAATAAGCGATTTTTTTTCTTTTACCTCAACTCAGGCCTACAAGGCTATCACTTCGCAATGCGCAATAAATAGCCTACATTGCTTTGATAAAAAAAAACAACAAAAAAAAACATATAGTCCTATTGTTATTCTATCAAACTGTTTACTTTATTAGCTGATCAAGTGGTTAAACATTCAGATGCTCGCTTTAGCCATAGCCATTGGCTATTTATTATTAATTAAAGTTTTTCTAGTGAAACAGGTTTGATGGGAATTGTTAATCAGATGTTAGGCGAATAAAGCAAGAATAATCCGTGTTTTTTTATTACATGAATCTCATTGTATGGGTTTGGAAGCGATCTGGGTATATTTGGATTAAAAGAATCATCAAAAGTGAACTATATCTTCGATTTTAAAAAGATTATATGTCTAGTACTGAATACACTGAAAGTAATTATAAAAATTTGGTCGCTGATATTTTGTATAAAAACCGGTATTTTGAAAAGAAAATATTTTTAGTATCAATATTATAATGTATTATTAAATTAAGACTTCTGTGTATCATGGAAAGAATAGTCTAGACTCTAGACACTGGCCACGATAAACGAAACTCAACACACACACACACACACACAGACACACACAGAGACTAACCATTAACACAGAGTCGTCTGTGCCAGTCTGGATGTGTGGCATGAGTTCCGAACTGTCGTTTCGATGGTCCAGAGTTCAAACCCTACTCTGCCGTACTCAAAGGTTTAGGGTTAGGATGCAATAATTCTGTAGGACCATCTAAAACCTGTAAAACAAACTCTATGCATATACTATAAGTCTACTCTTCAGCAAGTCATGTAAAAATTATTTGAGAATCAAGAAGAATTTTGATACATAACTATCACTAGAACTCAAGTCTAGCACAGTTGTATAGATGTCACATAACAAAGTGGGAGTCGAATGTGCGAGTATCTAATAAACTAGTTTGCAAGTCTAAAACATTCGTGTTGAAAGAGTCTCACGTTGTCATACGAGTGTTCCTCATACATTTTCACGACTTTCGGAAGTCTTTTAAGTGTTTTACTACCGTGGCAGTTCACGTCCAGAGTGACAAACGACTTACTGGATACCGAAACATTTGAACGTAATCCAATTTCTACATGGAAACCGATTTCATCTCGGACTGTCAAAACTGATCAGTGTCACTTTGACCCATGTATTGATCACTGCTACAAGTTTGCATAACTGTGGAGAGCCTACGCCTGCTTCACGGGGAGAGACAATTTGATTTCATATTTGTATGTGCTTAAGGAGGAACGCTTTGATTGTACTCTTTTATTTCCTCCGAGAGACGCCCTTGATTATATTTATACATACAGTAACGTAGTCCATTTTTTTTTACATGTGTGAGGGGGTAGGTGGGTGGTGGAGAACTTTCTATACACCTACAATAGAGTAAAAACATGATTTTCACATATATAGCTCCACCCCTTTTTAGGGAGAAGGGACACTACTAAATAATGTTTCTACTTTCTATGACACACGTTCATGGAAGATTTAAATTACACAAGAGAGTCACTCAAAAGAGTTCAAGTTTAACTTTTAAAATCACCCTGAATGAACCAGTTACCAAGGGACTGAATCACACTGCCAACATTTAGACACATTTGGTGATTTTGGAAGGGTCAGTGGGCAAAAAAAAACTTGCAATGCAGGAAGAAAGGAGACTGAGATTAACAAAACACTTCCGGGTCAGAAATTGTAGACTATACTAGTGAGCAGTGCTTTGTTATTTATAAAGCAACCACGCTCTGAAAATGAAACTTTAGCAGGTAAACATTTACACAAAGGAAATGTACCATAAAAATTCAATTAAAACTATTAATAATTTCTAACCCTATGTTTCTATATTATGTCTTGATAGAAAGGTTAAGTAGTGACATACAAGGAGACAAAGAAGCGACAATTGTATACAGGCACCGGCTACAATAGCATGCCAAGTTAGTTGGAGAACATTCCAGGCTCTTACAGACATGAGTTGGAGAACATTCCAGGCTCTTACAGACATGAGTTGGAGAACATTCCAGGCTCTTACAGACATGAGTTGGAGAACATTCCAGGCTCTTACAGACATGAGTTGGAGAACATTCCAGGCTCTTACAGACATAACCAGAAATCAAGCCCTCATCCCCTCTCTCCCGCTGGTTGACGGAAGTTTTCCAAATTATCTACGATGTCTTATCTTATACGTTATAGACGTTCTTCTAATAAGAAGATGATATTAGCAATACTTGGTGATGCCAGTAGTGCATTTTGATTCTGTTGTGACCTCCTTCAGTCGTAGACCGACCGTGGTTCATCTGCTTGAGCAGTTTTTCATGTGACTGTAGAACTCTATTTCTGGAGAGACATTTACGTCCACAACGAGCAGAAAGTCTGGGCATTAACTATGGTCGACACGTTATCTGTTAACTAGAGACTTAAAACTCTACTAATTCATTGGTTTTCCTGGCTGATTCAGGCAGCCCGTTCCGAGATAATGGCACTTAGGAAGAAAGAGCACTTATGAGAGTTTTGTCTTAGAAAAGGAAATATACAATGGGCCAGTATCTTTGAGTACTTCTGATATTTTATTTGATCTCTAGCGTTAGCGATGTACAGTTGATAGTCAGCAATCATGCTATCAAACATATATTCGAAGCTAAAACGATAGTTATGAACACAACACAATTTAACAAGAAAAACATAGAAATCTTTAAAAAAAAAACAATGCTTATCTAAAGGGGAAAAACTCCGCCCTTAAAACTATATATATATTTCCATTATTCGATATCAAACAATTAATTGATTACGAGTAATTAATTGATTTATTGGATATTTTTATTATTGATGCATGCTTTGTCACTAACAAAGTATCAACTTGATTGCTCAAAGTATCAACTTGATTGAAGAATGCGTGAGGGAGAAATAACGTGTTCAATTATTTAAGGGACTAAACCCAAAATGTTTTAGCCATATCTGTGGATACCGAAGGATTAGTTTCACTTGTTGGTATCAAACAAAATAATTAATTACTAGTTACTAATTGACTGATTGTTTTTTTTTAATTGCTTCATTTTTGGTCTATGACAATAAATAGTTGTACGAAGTTTCAGCTTGATCCGAGAATGGTGTGGGAGAAATATAACGTGTACACACTTTTTACCACACACACAAAGTTGATCTGAGAATGGTGTTTGAGAAATATCACGTGTATACACTTTTTACCACACAGATAGAGTGAATTGATAAAAGCCATTACAAGCTTTGTAAAAAGTCCAATGTTTGTCATTCAAAATAGACTTTAAAAAAAGAAGCATTTAATATTATTTGAATTAAAACCATAGCGCTCCACTCATACCCATGCACATCACCATTGAAGTTTTTAGTGCAGCTTTCAATGTAGCACTGTTAAATGTTGATTTTTTTAGATATTTTTTTTTTCATTTCTTTGCGGAAACGAGTGGTCAGGGGTCAAGAACAGAAAATGTATGTATCTGACTTCAGAACTAGATCAGGTCGTAAACAGACATGCGTGGCCCCCACTGACCTCTCTTATTCCAAGCAACAAATCGAATTCAGCAAAGTGACAGCCGGAATCGACCGTAAACTTGTCTTAATAAATTGCCTTGGCGGAGAAATAAACCCAGCGTACCCTGGTCCAACTCCGTCCTCAATCTGTGGCGTAAAGTGCCAAGGTCTGCAGCATTACGTAAATTTGCGCTGTTTTAATGCCCAATGCAGAATGTAATTATTGTGTTTGCGACCATTTTAGGCCTACGTCTACTCCATCTTTTCAGACTCCCCAAAACAAGGCAATCTTTTCCACCACCTCGTTTACAGTATCTTCATACTTGAAAATAAATAAAATTGATCGTTTTCGGAATTGTTTTGGATGACTCTTTATGACCTTAGGAGAGGATGACTCCTAAAGCTCTTATGTTTTCAATACAATTGTAATGGCCAATACAGTCTACATATACATATATACATGGTCTGTTTTTTTTTTAACTGCTGGAGTGGAGTCGTACTGGCCGTTGCTACAATTCAATTAGTTCGGTTTCAATTTTATAAACTATTTATCTGACTAAAGATGCAGAAGTTTTTCGATACATTGTGCCACGGAATATTTTTAGGTTAGTGACAGGCGGGACAAATGTGTTGCAGGCGCTAGAACAAGAGTTTCGGGTGGCTGTTCTTGGTTGTATGGAATACATGCATGTGGTGGCATCTATGGTATGTGAATACATCGAATGTAATGGAATACATGTAATTTGAATTGGGATACTTCGTTGGTAAATGTATTCATAAATTGTGTGGGGTTTTGGGATTTTTGGGATATTGTAGTTTATTCATCGAAGGTATTGTCTGAGGTCACATTTATTACATGTAAATATGTCTGTTGTTTGTGTAAACATCTCTTGTATGTTAATACATCTATTGTAGGTGGCTACATTACATTTATTGTATGTGAATACATCTATTGTATGTGGATACATCTATTATATGTGAATACATTAAATCTATTGTATGTGGATACATCTATTGTGTGTGGCTACATCTATTGTATGTAAATACATCTCCTACAATATTTGGATACTTGTACATTTCTGTAGTGTATTTGTGCTTCATTGTGTGCATGGGCTTTAATGTATGTGTGTGTATCAAGGTCTGTGAGTGTACGTGTGGTCCAAGTTAAACAATATGGTTAGCAATTTAGCATTCTCTGTGTCAGTTTGTGTCTACGCTTAACATCCTGTAAGATGTCTGTTTCCATCCGATGTCCCTCGGGGCGGGTGAAGCGTGGACATTCTGCTGAATACATTCACTGGCTCTTACTGTTTTTTGGTGAACTGCCAGATCTTTTCTTTTTTTTGTTTAATTTTTGAACATGTCACAGACAGTAGTCAGAAAATCTCTCTCTCTCTCTCTCCGGTAAGACAAAGGCATACCCATGTGTAAGTTGGGGGGGGGGGGGCAAAAATGACAGAAATTATGCCGGAGGAGATGAAAGTAGTTGCGAAAAAATATGATCTTTTTGAATCTCAATTCTCACACAAACAGTGAAATGTTCATAAAATTAGATACGAACTTGAGTAGGAATTAAATTTCTTTTCTTGTTCATTTGAATGTAACGTTGTTCACATATCAATCAGATGTACCGAGTGTGCAGGTACAAATAGATCTATTGGAAAGCACAACTGAGGTATCATTCATTGGGATGAACGGAATAGACTAACCAAAGAACTTTCGATGGTGCGCTACATAAAAACAAGTATCTCTTAAAATTGACGGTACTAAAAAAAAGCCTTCCGAACAACGCCGGAGGCGGCCCGGAGGCCAGTGTTCCCATTGGCGTTGTCCTAAAGTTGATGCTGGTATAGTCTAATACAGTGATTCCCAAAGTGGTCTATATAGACCCCCAGGGGTCTACGAAGACCTCCAAGGGGTCTACGAAAGTGAAAAAATAAATTGGGGGTCTATGAGATGTCCATGGGGGTCTACGATAATAGATTTCATTTAAACAGATCGTGACTTAAAATATTTTTATACATCCCATTTATGTAATTCTTTCCTACATTAATCTATGATTTGTTCCTTCGTTAATCTTTGAAATATTTATCCTGCTATTCCAACTAAAAATAATTGTATTTAATTTCAGCACTTATTTAAATACCTTGATTTTGTCTATATGTAACTAATGTTGAACAAAAAGAAATGTAATTGTAAAAATTTGATTATTTAAAATTTTTCTTTCCTTCCTTATCAAACAAACTGTTGCCTAAGTGAGTTTTTTATGATGATATGAAACCAATTACGCTGGAGGATCATCTAAGACAGGGGTGGGCAACCTTTTTCTATCGAGGGCCGCATTAAAAAAATTTTAGAATTAGGGGGCCGCATATATATACAACTTGACAAATACGGTAGCCAACTGTGAATAATGTCTTTTAATTGACATGTATACTGTATTACAACTTCCTTTTCATTTACTTTACACTCTCGTTTGAGGAATTACAAGAATTAGTAGTTTTTTAAAACTAATTTTAAGAATATTTGTTTGAATTTCGTTTTTGTCATTTTTACATCACAAAATTTCAGTTGTGTAGCTGTACATAATGGGAAGTATTTAAATGTTGTTATCCTTTTTGACTGATATGAAATTACACTGTCAGCATCGATCTGTTCTTACAATAAAAAAAACAAAACACTTTTTCACACTTGTTTGTGGACTTGTGGACCCAAATAATGTAAAAGTTTAGCATCAAAGCTATTTCAGTGTAGACATACAGCTTCTGGTACCCATGAAATTTGAGTTTCGACTTTATTGTTTGAATAGTACTCATATTTTTATTACAAAAGCTCTCAGTCAAAGCTCGTGCTACATCGGTTGCCATATTTGTTTTCAAGCCAACACTTAGTTTCAACACAATTCTTCAAAGCATTAAATACATATTGGCCTGAGTTTATGTCTTGGACTGAATGTTTCGACATATTACCAATAAGAATAATCTTTGTTTACTTTAAACGTTTTCGAATGACATGACATTTACCCTCTTCATTTTAAGTGATAATATTCAGAAGTTTCAATAATTTATATATATATATATATATAATTATTTATTTTTAAAAATATTTGTATTTTAATATGAACAATCTGTGGGCACACTTTATTTCTGTAGGTGTCCGAAGGCGGCATAAAACACTCTGGCGGGCCGCATGTGGTCCGCGTGCCGTAATTTGCCCACCCCTGATCTAAGACAGTGGAACACTGACAAAAATAGATATAATGATTTGAAAAACTTTCAAACACTCAACGATTAAGTTCAGAATGAGACCCAGAAAATCTCTCTTCGACATCATGTAGAGAAGTTGATGGTTTGTGAGCATCTTACAATATCTCTTTGATCATCATCAACATCTCTTTACTCATAGCAAAATATGTAAAACACTTTAGATAAAACATTACTTTTACCAGCCATTGTTGTTTTAAAAACTGTTTAACACAAACTGATATTATTTAAAGAAGTTCTTTAAGCAACACTACATTTCAAGGTCACTTTGTGTTACATGAGTTATAACATTAAAGGCTTCTTATATAACTCTTACGCTGGAGGATCATCTAAGACAGGGGCGGGCAACCTTTTTCTATCGAGGGCCGCATTAAAAAAATGCGGAAAACGCCATATCTACAGTTTGGGAACTGCGGCGTCATAGGTTCTGACAGGGTGTAGCGCTGAGTGCTGTAAACTGCCTAAGGGCCGTCTGCTCCTTAGTTTGCCTCAGGGTTGACCCACAAAACCTTTCCTATGTTTAGGTATAGTTGCAAGGCAGCAGAGGTTTGAAGTCAAGTTTTCCTTCTGCTAGGTGGGTAGCTAGCCAAGCCTTCCTGCTCGAAGCTGACAGGCGACAGTTACTCGCCTTCGCCCCTTCTCCTGTTTGTGAAAACAGCTCCGCCGACCCAATATTTGAGCCACACGTTAAAGATTAAGAAATAGACGTGAAACTCTTGGCGAAAACTTTTACAAATTAATTAATGAATTACTTAATATTTAAGTTTTGAAGGACTACTTCGTAGAACAACAAATTCCTATATGAAACATAATATCCATAGCAACGGATGATACACCCACAAAAAGAAAAAAAATATTTTAATTGGTTTAAATTTGATTTTTTTTTCAATAAAAACGATATATCTCTATAACGACATATGTGCTTTGGATTACTTTTTCACTATTCAACTCACTACAGTTAGAAATTGGTTTTAAAAAAATGTTGATGAATTAGCAAAAATTTGCAAGTTAAGCAGGCGATCTACCGAAAACCAGAAAACATGGAAAGGGGTCTACGAGACAAAAAAGTTTGGGAACCACTGGTCTAACACATTTATTAAATACAAATGATTACACTAAATGTAGGAAGAAGTAGTGGTATAGTTTTCGCTCTGAGATGTAGTCACGATGATCCTGAGACATAAAACTATGTGATGATTCCCAGCCCGCTCTCCTCTGTTGTGCTCCGTCTTCGGCCTCATCATGAATAAAAAAAAGTGATGATGTACACCAGCCTCTACGTATGGATAAATGTTGTGGCATACATGTTTCTGTTAAGAGAAAAGTTGTGAGGTACATGTTTTTGTTAGAACAGTGATGAGCAAACATTTTTAGGAGAGTGCCAAAAATGTAGAGAAAATAAATTGGCGGGCCATAATATAAAATACAAATTATGAAATTTGTAATAGATCTAAGGCTATCAAGATTGAGCTAATGTTATCTATGAATTCAAGCTGAGAGTGCTTTTAGAAAAGTTCAGATCTGAAATTAGTTTTTCTTAAGTGTCAAATAAGTTTTTCATTGTTTATCTATTTCTGCCAGCTGATTTTATTAAGCTCTTAATTTTGGTAAGCTGGGGTTCGACAAACACTTGTAGTATTCTAATATTGCAATACTGAGAAAGCAATTGTTAAAGATGACTATTAGATAGTTAAAAGTAAAGTTAGGTTCCCCTTTCAGACCTTGTGGTGTATAGGGCAGATGATGTAAAAGTCATCTGTTTTTTGTGGCCTACGGTTAACGAGGGTGTCAACGACCAACCACCTTTACTTTTCCCCAACTAATGTCAGGTAATCATTAGAGCCGGGTGGACTCAGAGGCGCTCAAAGATCCCGAAATTAAAAATCCTAGTCTTCACCAGAATTCGAACCCGGGACCCCGATTCGGAAGCCAAGCGTTTTACCGCTCTGCCACCACACCTCCGACTATTAGATAGAAGTTCAATTAATTAAAGTCTGGTTTCATTACTTTACCGTACACACTAAGCTTTTTGAAAATATCTTTTTTCAATAGCAAGTGAAGTCTTAAAATCTCCTTTAGAATTTACCATCTTGATAACACCAAAACTTGTCTTCCTTTACTAGTGCATGAATTGAAACTCGTCAAATGTGGCAAGACAATTTAACTAATTGATATATACATTTAAAAAAAAATGTTCTTTCAAATATTTATTTACTATTAATCAATTGATTTACGCGTATCTTAATATTTAATTTATTCATGTGACAGAAAATCTGTGAAAAGACACTAGTTCTTTGTTCAGCTCCCAAACTTTCCTTGTAGAAGAGTCCAATGTGGTGTGCGCGTGAAGTGTTCTTTTCGTGTTGAATAGTTGTGTTCTTTTGTCTTGGAAGTAGTTTGTATTGGGCGCGTTTTGGTGTCGAGACTAGTGTGTGTGTTTATGTCACGCTTAGTTGCCGTATTGTCCTTAAAGCAGAGAGAGCTTTTTCGCTGTAGAATCTGGGCACGCTACAGTTTCACTGTTCCCCCCGTTTTAACGGGTGTTAGGCTTGTAACTATGATGGAGAGTGTAGTCTTGGGCTCGCCCTTGGAGCCGTGACTGTTTCTTGAGTCGTATAATAGTATTTGAAGCAACCGATCCGTATGACCATATGGCCGAAATGGAGCGTGCGTGTGTGATTTGTGTTAGTTGTATTATTGAACTATCCATACGATTCATTGCTTGGCATTATGTTGGAAATATATTGTTTATTTGTAATTAGTGTATTATTAAATAGTGTGTTCTTATTGTACAATCGTTGATCCGTTAGTCACTGTTCAGTTTGAGAGACCATTTATTCATGTTCATCTATCATGCAACTTGGAATACTGATGTTTGTTGGTTATTGCATTAACATGTTGAGGTGGGGAACCCGGTCAAGTTAGTAAACTCCTAGATGAACTCATAAAATCCACTGTGACATCCTACACTAAGCCGTCTTGCCTTCATGTAGCAGAGCCCATCAAAGTATTCAGATTGCAGCGAATAAAATAACTCTTGTAATAGTCTGTAAGCTCACGGAAGCAATTACTATTTGCAATCTTTTCTATTACATTGATAATTATTATTTTAAGGCAGTTTTATAGAGAATGTCTTGTTTTATAATGCAGTCAGGAAACATTGTTCTTGGGGTAGTTTTACCTGAAAATCCCAACATTTCCAAATATTTAACCTATCATATAGGAGCTCCAGTTCTCCTAGGTATTTCTAATTCATTAACCTTCTACCAATTCATGAAAACTCTCGGGCCTTTTGGTGACTGGCGTCAATGAACGTTTGCATGCTAAATGTTTTAGTTTCAGAACATTTTTCTTAAAAATAAAATCTATTGCGCTGTATCATTCATTAAGGCCGATTCGTCCAATTGACCTTGACTTATCTTGGAAGTTAACTGGCGATAGACCAGTGTATGTGTGACCTTGACTTATCTTGGAAGTTAACTGGCGATAGACCATTGTATGTGTTGACCTTGACTTATCTTGGAAGTTAACTGGCGATAGACCATTGTATGTGTTGACCTTGACTTATCTTGGAAGTTAACTGGCGATAGACCATTGTATGTGTTGACCTTGACTTATCTTGGAAGTTAACTGGCGATAGACCAGTGTATGTGTTGACCTGGACTTATCTTGGAAGTTAACTGGCGATAGACCAGTGTATGTGTTGACCTGGACTTATCTTGGAAGTTAACTGGCGATAGACCAGTGTATGTGTTGACCTGGACTTATCTTGGAAGTTAACTGGCGATAGAGCATTGTATGTGTTGATTCAACTCTTTTGTTTTTGAGATAAACTTTTAGTTTAAAATCTCTTTTTTTTAAAGAACATAAAACTTGTCAAAAGTGAATCGTACACTTTTTAACAAAGTCCCCGTCAGAAAGTGTTTTATTACTTTTAGTACTACACAACAATATAGCTCGTATGTGTATCGAGTTTCAGTACACTAGACAATTTCTTTTTATATATAAAGGATTTTGTTAGATTTTTAATTCTTTTCGGAAATATTTTTTTTGTTTTCTTTGTTTTTCTTTCGTAATCGGTCATGAATGTAGAAATAGTTTTGTTAGGAGTGAACTATCAGGATATAGTGCTTGCTTATGAACGACATGGTTTCATTGCAGATGAGAACCACTTGTTTATAGCGCAATATTACTTTATAATGTTTCAACTCACATTTTGAAAACCTTCATTTTTGTATTTAAATATTTTTAAAATGATAATTACTAAGCATGTTAGGAGAACCTCTCCGGTAGACAAGAACTTTTCCGTTGGTCTTGGATATAAAAAGAGCGGTCCCGATAAAAAAGAAACACACAAATGTTCTTGTTTTTTTTTTTTTTTGACAGTGTTACAAAGTACCATTTTTTGCTCTCTCTCTCTCTTTCTCTCTTTTGGGAAAAAAAAAGAAAAATACTCTAGATCAATCAAAATGAGTTGTATTAAACTGTAGTAAGTATTTGCTAACAGGAATGTAAAACTATTAATGTCCAACGTAAGTAAATAATGATAAGAATCAGTTGTATTAAGGAGGTATTGCCTTTTTTAAAAAAAAGTATTTAAAAAAATTTTCTTGTTAAGACAGTCAGAAACTATAGAAATAACATGAATTTTATTTATATATGCGCAAATATTTGATTATTTTGTTTTGAATGCAAATCACCTGTTTCATTATTTAGTCTAGATCTAGACTTTTATTTTTTTGCTTTTTTTTGGTGATTTTCTGCGTTTGGTCTCTGCAGCTCAATCAAGATGTATTGGTTTTATGTTTAATTTGATTTTCTATCGTAATTCTATTTGTTAATTTTTTGGTCGCTTTTTTCTTTAGAATGGCGTATCATTCATTTCGTGTCCAGGTTTTCTATTTGAGGAATGTCTTTCCAGACAATTCTAATAGAGAAGAAAGACTTGGAGAATATGTTGGTCCACCCCATGGGGACTCTCCTCTTAAAGTTGTCTGGCAGTAGTGTCATGAAAGGCTCAATGAGTAGCCTCCTGGAGGCTCTCAAGATATCGGCTGTGGACGTCACCTCTCTGTATCGCTTCGAAAACCCATATTCGTGGTTCTTGGTGCCGATTTCTGGCAGATTGAGAGAGAGACCTGTCGGTAAGTCCTTTGGGAATGAGACCTTCAAGGTTGAGGTCATCCCAATTGAGGAGGAAAGAACTAAAATTACACTACACTGGGTTTCCCCAGCTATAGCCAAAAGGAGAGTAGTGGAAATTTTCCAATGTTTCGCAGAGGAAGGCTTCAGGGTAGAGGTGACTCAGATAGGCACCTCTGACAAATGGGTATCCTCCATCAAGGTAAAAAAGGTTTGTCTGTTCCGCACTACTTACAGTTGCGCTCTGAAGGAGACCCCAAGATATACAAAGTTGTAATAACTATCCCGGGGAGAAGGCAAAAATGCTGGCACTGCGGAATAGACCTGGTTCAGATGTCCAAATGGTTCGAGGCAAGCACGCCCCTTTTATGAACCATGTGACCAGAGAAAGGCTTTATCTCGTGGCCAGGATGAGAAATTGGCTCTTCACCGATCTCTCTGTCAGGAGGCCCCCGTCGACTAATGACTGAGGGATCATTTATTCACTCCCGTCTTGGCATGTTGCACGTTCTTCCGAACCTCGCATGAATTCCTCCTTTCATGTGTTGCTGGAAGCTCAAGCCCCAGGTGGGGGCCATCCTTATGCCTATGCTATCCCATCGTACCAGTGAGGGGATCATCACCACACGTATGGGCGCCTTTGGGAAACGGGCTGATGGGGGTTTCGGACTGGTTTAGCGAGCCTTTTTTCCATCTCTACCACGTGTAATGTACCCTCGCTAGAGGATACGTGTGGTAGCCCACTGAGAGCTATGTTTGCTACCGTACTTCGCCTATCCACTTTACCGGGCGGACGTTTCCACCGGAGGGTCAACGCTGAGGCGACCGGAGCATTCCTCCGTGCGGAATAGACCAGCATTGGTCTAATCTCTGTCTTGCTCCTGCTCCGGCTCGAGTTGAGCCCACTAAGGGAAGGAGCGGTACCCCAAGTTATACCCAAGTGGGGACCCCTTTAAAGCGCAGGAAAAAGAGACTATAGAGCAGCGGTTTTCAACCTTCTTAGCTTGGCGACCCCTTTTTACAATTCCTCACTTATTCGCCACTCCAACATTAAATTATTTTCGTTTTTAAGTATGATGTTACAAAATTATAATTGGAGGCCTGTTGTAAGTATCTGATTTGCATTGCCAAAGCTTAATGTTTAATCTCGGAACCCTATGTAGACCTAAATATATTCTTGAAATATATATTTCTCCTTATTAACAATTACAAATAAATGAAATAATTTCTTTTTGACGTGTCTCTTTTTACATTAGTATTTCATATTCACATTCCACACACGTGACAATTTTCTGTATTTAAATTGGATAACTAACAGGCTGTTTCAAGAAATAAATATATTATTGCAAATGGAAGAAGGTAGAACAGAGACAAATAGAAACATGGCTGCAAACGCTTGATCCAGAATTGGGTAGGCCTAATTAAAGAGAAAGGTTTCACAGTGAAATTATTTATGTCTCCTAAAAATCTTTAACTTTGACTTTCATTGGATTTTTGCAATGAGATGTTGAGTAGATTTGGTAAGTAGGAGGAAATTTTGTCTACAGACATGCGCAAATGTTCTGTCACAGAAATGATCATTTTATCTGTTTGCCAGGTTTAAAGTCATTTCCCTCATAGAGATCAGATACGGTTGGAAGCATGTAAATATTATTTTCGTTACAAGTGACATACTCCCCCCCCTGCTTTAACTAATGGGGCAGGCATAGAAAACTGTGGTGCATAACTTACAAGTGTGTCCAATAGCTGCGTAGAGACAACTGAAGGGTCACATGAACTGAATGGAAGAGTTATATAAGGAACTACCTTGGCAGATCACTACGGGAAGCCCATGCTTTCCTCCCCTGCTACCATTTGGAGTTTATCCAATTTTTATGTTATCCAATGTGTTATGGATTTTTAAAAAAAAAGTTTACGTATTAAAATTCAAATTTATGGTTGCCTTATTCAACCTTTTTTTAAAACGTACAAGGTTTAGTTCATATATTACGAATTTTTCGCATTTATGTGTTATGTCTTCACTTAAGCTTTCATCTCTGGGATATCTCTTTCAAAATGTCTGACGCGGAAGGAACTGATGTCCAAACCTCAACCGCAAGTGCTGCCAAAAACTCCAGTGCTCCAATGGATGTATATGATGGCGTTCAAGAAGTTCTTAAATCAGCTTTATTACATGATGGCTGATGTAGAGGTGTTAAAGAAATCACAAAAGCATTAGACAAACGATAGGCTCATTTGTGTGTGTAGCTAACAGTGTTGATGAACCATTGAAGAACATGGAATCAATCCTCTGAAGGTGGAGGCTGCCAAGAAATTGGGTGAACGGGCTGGCCTCTGCAAATTAGATAAAAAAGGCAAAGCAGGAAAAGTTAATGCATGTGGCGTGGGGCTGTAGTTGTTAAGGATTAGGGTAAAGATTCTTAGGCTCTCGATATTGTCAAGAATTATTTCAAAGCCAATTAAAAAAATGTCTGCATTTGGAAAATTAAAGATATAAAAAAAAGTTAGATGAATAACACTGACTTTTTAGTTAACAGACGATATGCATTAATCTGCATTAATTTAAACATACAAATCTGTCTGCTGGACAATCAAAGTGTTCGAACAAATATTCTGATTCCGTTGTCTGCAGCATCTTTCCTCGAATAACAATATAGTTAGTACATTTCAACGGAAAAAAACTTAATAGGTGACAAGTTTTACACGTTAGAATGGACTAAAAAATCCATATTTTCGATAGACATAAGCGACCCCTGAAAAATTATCAATTGACCCCCAAGGGCGTCGCGACTCACAGGTTGAGAACCCCTGCTATAGAGCAATGGTTACAGAGGGATGGCTTCACTCTGGTACAAAAGGGCTTCAAGGGATCCCCAAAGAAATATACCAAAGTGAAAACTTCAAGCTGAATAAGAGATTCCGCTCTGGAGATCATGTGAGATCTGCTCCTAGGTCTCCTATTAAACTAAAAAAGAAGGGATGTTAGTCTGTATCTTCTTCTGAGGATATATTTGCGAGCCCAAGGGCCATTAGAGACGAGGAGGCTGTGAGTCCAAGCCAACAGCGGTCGGATGTCAGCACCGCGGAGATCCCTGAGATTCCTCCTCTTATAATAGATGAACTGGATAGCTCTACGCCGTCCAAGCCATTAAATAGCTAATAGAAATACATCTATTTCAATACCCATCAATCAAGATAGAAATCAGAATCTTGTCACTTAACATACGCAGCTTAAAAAGAAAACAAAAATACAGTAGACAGTTACCTGAGTTTAAACAAGAACATTTAGAATCCCCATTTACAGGACTTGAAACCGCTCTACATTTAACACAAAACAACAAATCTCCTGGCCCTGATGGACTAACATTTGAGTTTTATAGGGCCTTTTTTCCTTTACTAGGTCCTCTTCTCTTGCGAATGTATAGTGATGCGTTACAGTCTGGATAATTTCCTGCCCAATTTAAAGAGGCTGACATTACACTAATACCAAAGAAATCGGAAAACAACACCTCTGTTAATGACTATAGACCCATTTCTTTATTGAATACTGATTATAAGTTGTTAATGGAAATTATCTTTCTTAGATTAAGACCTTTCATTCCTCAACTCATTGGACATGACCAATTCTGCTGCAATCCTGAAAATAATATTCTTGAAATGAATCACTTTCTGAGAGATTTCATCAGTTTTAGCAAAGATAAAAACCTAAATGCTGCCCTTCTGTCCATTGACCAAGAAAAGGCTTTTGATCGAGTTGACCATTCTTTTCTGTTCCAAGTGTTGGACAAGAGTAGAATTGGTTTTTATTTACTGGGGTTAATTAGGCTAGGTTACTCGGGAGCAACAAGTCAATTGTTAATAAATCACTCCCTTTAGTTCGAGTTTCTCATTGAAAAGGTCAGTACGCCAGGGCTGTAGTAGACAGTTCAATTGTGGGTAGTAACATTCCTGACACAATACCTGTTGTTTAAATTAAAAGCTTACGCAGATGATACAACGTTTTGCCCATCAAGCGAGAGCGATATCATCAATATTTTTGACAAGTTTAAATCTTTTTGGACTGGCTAGCGGGTCAAAAATTAACATTGGAAAATCATCCATTATGGGGCTGGGTAATTGGAAGTCTAAATATACCTCCTCGCTCAACTTGACAGTCAAGATCTGTGCTATAGTTTGGAATAGTAATCCACTTTATTATTCCAAAGACCAGTGGGACAGTATTTATAATAAAACCTGTAACGTTATTAAAATGTATAAGCATACCTTGTCTACCATTTTTGGGAGGGCGATTTTGATTAATAATATGGTCATTCCAAGAGTGGTCTATATGGCGAGTATTATAGAATCCCCTCCTAATTTCATATTCAAAATGAACACAATAATTAGAAGCTTCATTTTTAGAAACACAATTGCACGTATCAAGCATAACACTTTGATCCAGGATAAACAAGACGGGGGAATTAATTTACTAGATATTCGAGTTAAGATCAAGGCATTAAGACTTCAGTTCGTGGGACAGATAGTTAGAAATCATATAAAGTTTCCAATAGCAGTGTATTATTATGGAATTAGAATGGGGTGGGGTGATTATTTACAATTCGGAATGATACCCCACTTGGTGCACTTGTTCACCGATTTTATAGGTCGGTTTCACGAATCCTTTTGAATAATGAACACATAATAAGTTCAAGGAAATTTACACGGCCCTGAAGTGCACACTAAAAGAGAACTTGGGTCTCAGAATCAAATGGGGAAAGGAAAGAGGTATAACAGAGTTTAGGGATTCCTTTATAAACCTTCATTATAAGCACATTGCGCCGAAGGCTAGGGAAATAACCTATTGGCTCATTTTTGTCATGATGCCAATTAGGCGCAGAAGGTCAATATTTTAGAAATCTGTTGTATATGTAAAATTTGTAACATGTCAGTGGAAGTGGAAGAGAAACATTTGTTTCTCGATTGTCCGTTGTTTTCTAAGGTTAAAAATACTGTTAAAATGCTGTTAGATGGTAATAGTGACTCAGACGTGGATGTACATCTGGCGATCCATTTAAACAAGGTTCCCAAATTACGTAATAAAACTCTTGGGAATTTTAACCTCATTATTTTGGCAGAGTATAGGAAACCTGTTTGGATAACTAAACTGAAAATTGTTATAGATAATAAAAATTTCTTTCCTGATGTTCTTGAGATTATGTTTAGACAAATTGTAGACTTTGAACTTGAAAACTTCGGGGGAATGTAAAGAATGATACGGTAAAGGAAAATGTGTGTATATTGGTGAATGTATATATAAACACTTTTGGGCGCCAAGTTGTGGGTATATGTATGTATGTAGGTATTATGTATGTATATATTTATGTATAAAACATTGAAAGCACAAAAAAAATATTTTAAAATATCGAGATAAAGAAACTAAATATCTCTAGAGAATTTTATCATTGATGGTCGGGTTGTGGGAATATTTTAAGCATCCAGATTGTACAAAATGTCCAACGCGCGATTGGTTCAAAAAACAATAATTTCTTAAGTTGTAAAATATAAACCAAACACACACACACACACACACACAATTACCTTCTTTAATCTTTTAAAAAATATTAAAATTACAGAGCAAAAAAAAAATACTTAAAAAAAAAAAAAAAAGCCTATATTTTGTGTATAAATTAGTTTGGATCAGTCATAAAATTTAATTTGTAATAGATCTAGAATAACAATAATATATCTGTGCGATTAGAATTTGTTTACCTATGTTTTTGTGAAGCGCGATTTCATGCTTTTAGCGTTCCCAACACGCTATGATCCTATCACTTCTCTGGACCAGTTGAAAAAAAAACGGAAGGGGGGAGAAATAACGGGGCATCTAGGTGATAGCTTTATAAATGTATTTTTTTTTAAAAAGAGAACGACCTGAATTCGAAATTCTGGGCTAAAGCCTTCTCAGGCTTCTCAAGCCAACGCGCTAACCACTCTGCGAGCGAAGAATCTATGAACATGGAAAATTGTATTGTTATTTATGGTTTCTATTTCATGTTTATGTTCACTAAGCCTCAGAGACAGCTAAATATTAATGGGACTAATTAAGCTTATATCACCACTTCAGTTAAGTGCTATTTCTTTCCCTTGTTTAAGATACCAAACACAATAATTTATTACCAATTACTAATTGGTTGTTGTTTTTTTGTGTGTGTGTGTGATTCCTGTGTTGTGACGTAAAGGAAATGATTGTACGAAGTTACAGCTTGACCCCGAGTGGGGGAGACAATCAAACGTGAACAAGACAGACAGACACAGCTGTGGATGTCATCTTTGTAAAAAAAAAAGAATTTTTTTACGCGTTCCGTCCCGTTTCCCACTACCACCCCACCCCCGAGCCAAAAAAAAACCAAACCCAACAACATTAAACGAATGTATAGATCTAGTAGAGCTTTTACAATTCTAAAGCTAGGCCTATATAGATCTAGTAGAGCTTTTACAATTCTAAAGCTAGGCCTATATAGATCTAGTAGAGCTTTTACAATTCTAAAGCTAGGCCTATATAGATCTAGTAGAGCTTTTACAATTCTAAAGCTAGGCCTATATAGATCTAGTAGAGCTTTTACAATTCTAAAGCTAGGCCTATATAGATCTAGTAGAGCTTTTACAATTCTAAAGCTAGGCCTATATAGATCTAGTAGAGCTTTTACAATTCTAAAGCTAGGCCTATATAGATCTAGTAGAGCTTTTACAATTCTAAAGCTAGGCCTATATAGATCTAGTAGAGCTTTTACAATTCTAAAGCTAGGCCTATATAGATCTAGTAGAGCTTTTACAATTCTAAAGCTAGGCCTATATAGATCTAGTAGAGCTTTTACAATTCTAAAGCTAGGCCTATATAGATCTAGTAGAGCTTTTACAATTCTAAAGCTAGGCCTATATAGATCTAGTAGAGCTTTTACAATTCTAAAGCTAGGCCTATATAGATCTAGTAGAGCTTTTACAATTCTAAAGCTAGGCCTATATAGATCTAGTAGAGCTTTTACAATTCTAAAGCTAGGCCTATATAGATCTAGTAGAGCTTTTACAATTCTAAAGCTAGGCCTATATAGATCTAGTAGAGCTTTTACAATTCTAAAGCTAGGCCTATATAGATCTAGTAGAGCTTTTACAATTCTAAAGCTAGGCCTATATAGATCTAGTAGAGCTTTTACAATTCTAAAGCTAGGCCTATATAGATCTAGTAGAGCTTTTACAATTCTAAAGCTAGGCCTATATAGATCTAGTAGAGCTTTTACAATTCTAAAGCTAGGCCTATATAGATCTAGTAGAGCTTTTACAATTCTAAAGCTAGGCCTATATAGATCTAGTAGAGCTTTTACAATTCTAAAGCTAGGCCTATATAGATCTAGTAGAGCTTTTACAATTCTAAAGCTAGGCCTATATAGATCTAGTAGAGCTTTTACAATTCTAAAGCTAGGCCTATATAGATCTAGTAGAGCTTTTACAATTCTAAAGCTAGGCCTATATAGATCTAGTAGAGCTTTTACAATTCTAAAGCTAGGCCTATATAGATCTAGTAGAGCTTTTACAATTCTAAAGCTAGGCCTATATAGATCTAGTAGAGCTTTTACAATTCTAAAGCTAGGCCTATATAGATCTAGTAGAGCTTTTACAATTCTAAAGCTAGGCCTATATAGATCTAGTAGAGCTTTTACAATTCTAAAGCTAGGCCTATATAGATCTAGTAGAGCTTTTACAATTCTAAAGCTAGGCCTATATAGATCTAGTAGAGCTTTTACAATTCTAAAGCTAGGCCTATATAGATCTAGTAGAGCTTTTACAATTCTAAAGCTAGGCCTATATAGATCTAGTAGAGCTTTTACAATTCTAAAGCTAGGCCTATATAGATCTAGTAGAGCTTTTACAATTCTAAAGCTAGGCCTATATAGATCTAGTAGAGCTTTTACAATTCTAAAGCTAGGCCTATATAGATCTAGTAGAGCTTTTACAATTCTAAAGCTAGGCCTATATAGATCTAGTAGAGCTTTTACAATTCTAAAGCTAGGCCTATATAGATCTAGTAGAGCTTTTACAATTCTAAAGCTAGGCCTATATAGATCTAGTAGAGCTTTTACAATTCTAAAGCTAGGCCTATATAGATCTAGTAGAGCTTTTACAATTCTAAAGCTAGGCCTATATAGATCTAGTAGAGCTTTTACAATTCTAAAGCTAGGCCTATATAGATCTAGTAGAGCTTTTACAATTCTAAAGCTAGGCCTATATAGATCTAGTAGAGCTTTTACAATTCTAAAGCTAGGCCTATATAGATCTAGTAGAGCTTTTACAATTCTAAAGCTAGGCCTATATAGATCTAGTAGAGCTTTTACAATTCTAAAGCTAGGCCTATATAGATCTAGTAGAGCTTTTACAATTCTAAAGCTAGGCCTATATAGATCTAGTAGAGCTTTTACAATTCTAAAGCTAGGCCTATATAGATCTAGTAGAGCTTTTACAATTCTAAAGCTAGGCCTATATAGATCTAGTAGAGCTTTTACAATTCTAAAGCTAGGCCTATATAGATCTAGTAGAGCTTTTACAATTCTAAAGCTAGGCCTATATAGATCTAGTAGAGCTTTTACAATTCTAAAGCTAGGCCTATATAGATCTAGTAGAGCTTTTACAATTCTAAAGCTAGGCCTATATAGATCTAGTAGAGCTTTTACAATTCTAAAGCTAGGCCTATATAGATCTAGTAGAGCTTTTACAATTCTAAAGCTAGGCCTATATAGATCTAGTAGAGCTTTTACAATTCTAAAGCTAGGCCTATATAGATCTAGTAGAGCTTTTACAATTCTAAAGCTAGGCCTATATAGATCTAGTAGAGCTTTTACAATTCTAAAGCTAGGCCTATATAGATCTAGTAGAGCTTTTACAATTCTAAAGCTAGGCCTATATAGATCTAGTAGAGCTTTTACAATTCTAAAGCTAGGCCTATATAGATCTAGTAGAGCTTTTACAATTCTAAAGCTAGGCCTATATAGATCTAGTAGAGCTTTTACAATTCTAAAGCTAGGCCTATATAGATCTAGTAGAGCTTTTACAATTCTAAAGCTAGGCCTATATAGATCTAGTAGAGCTTTTACAATTCTAAAGCTAGGCCTATATAGATCTAGACCTAGAAAATAGAAGGCGGTGCGCTATAAGTTCTTTCACGTTTTTGTTTTTAATCCAACTCTTCAATGAAAGGAGCCGACACAGCAAAACAAGCTGAGGACGTGACCACGTCCACCCAATCATGACCCACATACTCAGTGCCCATGGGTTTGCACGCTGAATAGAGGAATTGTAAAAACACAAAAAAAAGGTCTAGATTTAAAAGAAATAATAGAAATAGGTTAACATTCTATGTGACTTTGAGCCTCAAGTCCTAATGACTGTACCATGTCATTCAAAAGTTAAGATCGTGTTCTAGATTTTTAAGACTTCCATATAATTTTATTCTGACTCCACTTCCCACCTTTTTTCCCCTCACTATGTGACAGCTACAATAAAATGCTTTAACTTTGGACGATCTTTCGTGGAACAAATTGTGTGTCATACATACAAGTTCTTAACAACTTTTTCTCTCGAAAATCAATTTATTATTTTTTTAACATGTTCTCGACGACCTTGAAAATGACCTTCACAAATACTTCCTAACCGGCCCAGAAACCGTTCACTTACATTCGATAACCTCTGACCCACCAAACAAGTGGCGCGAGACAGTTCCGTCGAAATGATCTGGTTTTCAACTTATATATCGACCAGAGCCTCAGTTTCTATTTTAGCGCCAAATTGTTGGCATTTCTGTTCCTTATTTAATTTACGTTACGGCATTTGGGCATTCGTCTGGGCATTCGTTGGGCATTTGCAGATTTGGCGACTGACAAAAAAAATGTTCAGAAATATACGAGGTAGAAAACGTGTTTGTTTGATAGCGGGGGGGAGGGGGGGAGAGGAGATCATTACTGCTAATCGGTGAAGTCTCTAGGCCTACGTAAGCAAGCGATTGGATTGTAAACTTTCTTTGTTTTTAAAAACGATTTTCTTTTCTTTGTTGAGCTATAGCTAGTTTCTAGATCGAACAGCTGTCAGCCAATGATTGCGACATAGCTTTTTGAGTAGTAGTAGCATATAGAAGAAGCCCCGATGTAAGCTGCAAGTTTATAGAGATTTAGGTTAAAGTACAGGCGAAACAGTAAACTGCTTTTACAAACCTTATATCAACTCTGTCTGTCTAGTAAAAAAGTTTGTACACTTTATTTCTCACACACCCAGTCGCGGATCAAGCTGAAATTTGAACAATTATCTCTTTTACCTGAAAAAAAAACAACACACAAAAAAAACAAGAATCTATTTTTTTTTAAAGTAAATAATAAGTAACAATTAGTAATTATTTTTTTTATTCTTGTGTTTGCAGGTAAAAAAATAATTATACAAAATTTCAGCTTGATCCGAGGTTGGGTATGGAAGAAAAAAAAAGTGTACAAACTTTTTTTAACTGACAGAGTTGATATAAGCTTTGTAAAAATATTTGTAATCGCACAGATTTATTATTACTAGTCTAATTACAATCTAATTACATGACTGATCCAAACTAATTGATACAACTACGCTTAATATAAGCTTTTTTAAAAAAAGTATTTTTAAAAATTGTTCCTCTTGTTTTAACTCCATTCAATACAAGCCTCTGGCATTATCTTACATCCACGTTGAGTTTTTAGACTTTTGACCAATTTCCACCATCATAAAGAAATAGTCCAGCCATCATAAAGAAATAGTCCAACTCTCATCGCAATGTATTAATAAGGCATTATCTTCCAGCCCGAAAATTTGGGATGAGTACAGTTTTAATGTGCCACACAAATCCAATTGCGATCTGCTTATTTTGGCCAAATCAGATGCAGACAAAACCGTTGTCCACCGATGGCTTCTTTTTAAAGTGTTCCTTTCATCTTCTGCACGCTGTCTTCGGAAAGGGCTTATCTTTGGGTCTCAGTTAAGTGACCCTTGACCTCTGTCATCTGGAGCTCTCCAGCTACTTTCCTCTATGCCAGTGAGGTCAAAGTTGATCATGATTTGATCTTTATAGGCACCTCTGTTACGCCGTCCTCCTTAAAGCTCGCCATAAAAGATCGCCTTTAGCATGCGGTCATCCCCCATGTTTTCCACATAACGGTGCTGTCGAGTGGTAACTAGTGCATCTATACTTCCCACACCAGCCTCTATAAGAGTATGGTGATTTGTTAGGTCTGTGGCATTTTACGTCTCGAGAGACGATTTTTTCCCTTTGCAACTTCTTCTGTGACAAACAGACCAATCCTTGATACACGGCTGCGATCGCAGGTTGGGCATATATAATCACCAGGCGCCGTTGCATTTTCACCCTTCTTTCTGCTTCTGTTGTGTATGACATCTGCAATCCGTGACCCTTCCTTTATGCTCTCTCTCCATGTGGATCTGTCCAGTGCCACCTCTTTCTAGTTGCTAGTGTCGATTTTGAAGAGCTTCATGTCGCGTTTGCATACATCCGTATAACGTCAAAGTGGGCGACCAGCGGCTCTCATGCCTTCTATTTGATCGCCATACAGGATGTCCTGTGGAAGTCGACCTGTAGGCATTCTACGAACGTGGCCAAGCCAGCCAAGGCGTCTGCTGCTGATAACTGAGCGGATGTCTTGGCACCCTGCTCTTTGTAGCACTTCCTCATTGGTTATCTTATCTTGCCACCTTATTTTAAAGATCCGCCTTAGGCATCGGAGGTGGAAGACATTCAGCTTTTTCTTTTTTTTCTTCCATGAGTAGGTTGACCATTTTTCACTTCCGTACAGCAAGGTGCTCAACACACAGGTCTGGTAGACTAGGGCTTTAGTACTGCTAGTCAGCAATATGTTGTCCCAGACTCTTTTTTGCAACCGTGACATGGTGGCCATTGCCTTGGCTATCCTGTTGTTTATGTCTTTATCAAGTAGAGTTTTGTTGGATATGATGGAGCCAAGGTAACAAAAGTGATCAACAATTTCTAGTGGTTGGCCATTAATGCTTACTTGAGGTGCAGTGTTTGTGTTTTGGACAAGTATCTTAGTCTTGCTTTGACTGATGTTTAAGCCGAACTTCTGGCAAGCAGCAGATAGTTTGTCAACCAGGGACTGTAGCTGAATATCAGAATCAGCCACAATTGCTGCATTATCAGCCTACAGAAGTTCCCTGATGAGTAGTTTCCTAACCTTGGTTTTTGCCCGCAGCCTTGATGCATTAAATAGTTTTCCAGAGGATCTTGTATGGAGAAACACCTTTGTTTATGTCGTTGTATGCATAATGCAGTAGACAGGAGAAGAATATGCCAAACAGAGTAGGTGCGAGCATACTTCCCTGCTTGACACTACTGCAAACCTCAAAAGGTGCTGATTGGGCTCCATTGAATTTGACAGTACATTTAGTTTTCTCGTGGAAGCACTCAATGAACTTCAGTCGTTTGGGAGGGCAACATATTTTCTCAGGAGTTTGAAAAGGCCACTTCTGCTGACCATGTCAAAAGCTTTAGTCAGATCAACAAAAACGATGTAAAGGGATCTGTCTCTCTCTCTGAATTTCTCCTGCAGTTGTCGTAGAGAAGATATCATGTCTATAGTGGATCTACCACTCCTGAATCCACACTGAGACTCTGGGTAGACTCTAGAAGCTATCACTTGCAGCCTGGATAGTGCCACTCTAGCAAAGATCTTGCCCACTATACTGAGGAGAGAGATACCCCTGTAATTGTTGTCACTCCGATCCCCTTTGTTCTTGTACATTGTGACTATGGTTGCGTCACCATGTCCTGTGGGACATGACCTGTTTCCCAACAGCGGAAGAGGAGAATATAGAGTTCAGGGAGCAGGAGTGATTCGTTGGCTTTAACTACTTCCACTTGGATACCATCACTCCCTGGAGATTTTCTATTTTTTGTGCAGTTAATTGCTTTTTTGAGGTCACTAAGGCTCGGAAGCTCATCTAGGCATTCCAGTACTGGAAGATCTGGTAGAGAAGCCAGGGCGACATCGCCTACTGTATTCTGTGTGGCATAGACTTCGAGGTAGTGTTCTGTTCATCGTTCTAGCTGCTTGGTTTGATCTGTAGTTTTTTCTCCTGATTTGGATAGAAGGGGGGCAGGCTTAGACACTGTTAGACCCATGGCCGCTTTAATGCCATCAAAAAGAGCTTTGCTATTTCCTGAGTACAGACTGTCTTGGAATCTGTTGCAGGTATCCCTCCAAAAGTTGTTAGCACATTTTCTAGCCATTTGTTTCGCCTCTTCATTAGCACTTTTGAAGGCCCTTCAAAGATTTTGGACTAGGCTTTGTCTTGTGAGCGAGGTGTGCAGATCGCTTTTTCTCGATGCAAGGTTCCATATGTGCTAGACTCGCCTCAAACCAGTCTACATTTTTGTGTTTTTGAGGCCCAAAGGCGGTGATTGCCGAACTGTAGATTACATCTCTTAATTTCTCCCATCTGATAGAGATCTCTTCTTCATCACTTAACGTGGGATTGAACTGTTCAGGAGCTCGCCAAAGAGTGCGCACTTCTCTGGGTCACCTACATGGTTGACGTTAATTCGCCTAGTTCTGGGTTGAGTGGAAGTATAAGCCTTCTTGAGAAGTAGTTTGATCTTGCTTAGCACTAGTGAATGGTCTGAGTTGCAGTCCGCACTATGGTATGAACGGGTGTGGATGACACTTTTCAGATCCATCCTTCTGGTGATGCAGAGGTCAAGCTGGTGCCACCTTTTTGAGCGTGGGTGCTGCCAATAGACTTTATGGCGTTCCTTGCCAGAGAAGAATGTATTTGTTACACACAATTCATGAGAGCTACAGAACTCGAGTAGCCTTTGGCCATTGTCATTGATTTTGCCAACACCATGAAGTCCCAAGCATTTTGGCCATGCATCATTTCCATCACCAACATTTATATAGAGGTGCTCGGGTTTTGGAATACTTTGAATTACGTCCTCTAGAGCTTGAAAGAATCTGTCTTTGTCCTCTTCCGGTGCAGCAAGGGTTGGTGAGTAAGCACAGATTATATTAACTTTGCCTTGCGGTGATGCAAATTTCATGTGCGCTACTCCTCCATTGCCAATGGGAAACATCGCAATGCAGGGAACGAGACTGTTTCTTATTGAGAAACCGATGCCATGTATTATAGGGCTTTGTTCTGGTTTTCCTTGCCAGTAGAATGTATAGTTGCTTTCTGTAAGAGATCCACTGTCTGCCAGTCTGGTTTCTTGTAGGCAAGCCACATCAATATTTAGTCTGCTGAGTTCTCTATCGATGATAGCTGTTTGACGCATGTCGGTGACGAGTTCAGGGTCAGTATTGAAGCCAGGACACATTGTCCGTATGTTCCAGATTGCAAAACGCATTAATGTTGAGGGTTTTCTTTTGATTGTATTTGCAGGTGCGGGTGAGCAGCTTGCTTTTTGATTTTGTCTTAGCACCAAGCTTATGCCAATCAGCTAGGAATTTATCACCGTTTGTTAGGTACATATACAACAATCAGTAACAACATTGACTATCCAATCATCTGTATAGCACTCTTGCAGTAAGTCAAGTGATAACGAGGCAGTTACTAACGCTAGTATTAACTATCACAAATGTTATCACATCATTTACACATGGAATACACTTTACACTTACATATAGATTCTAGCCAGACGAATAAAACCTCCCCCACAGTTACAGCCCCTTTTTCTTTTTTTTTTCCTCGCTATAGTTAGGTCACGTTGAGTATGTGTCAACCTGTTTACTCAGGCTGTGCACTATATCGCTACAGATCGTTGTTTGGTACGTGAGACTGCGGGAATAGATCAAAGGTTGAGTTACAACAGTAAATGAGTCGGATAAATTGACTAGTACAAATATCAACATTAATACACACAATTTTTTTTATGTGACAGTGACATTTCGCGGCAAGCATTTCTGGTATAATTATATGCCAAAATTCATTATGTAGTTGTTACACGTTGTTACAATGGAATTGGGCGGTGAATACATACTTATATCATCAGAAATTAAATCTGACGACTTAAAGTCCAATGTATGCCGGTGAGCTTTATAAAGATAAAACAAAAATCGCTTTTACGAAATAAGATATTTTAATTGCCTAGTAGAAATCATAAAAAAAAAAAATTGAATACACACTGTGTATTAAGCAAATAACACATTATAATCCACAATTCACAATGGTAGATTGAACATGAAGCTTAAATCTTACAAACTGAACAAACTGAAAAACAAGCTTGTCTCCTCTATACTCTCAAACCAAAAGCTGACACATATTCCTACGACTAATCCTACCTGAAATGTATTCTTTCCCTTAAATTAATTTACTACTCTGTATACTATAGAATCTCGAGGCTTCGAGATGCCAACATATAAATAAAACGTCCTGTTTACACTTCTCTTGGCACCTTGAAGCGTAACTACGTGGCATTAGTCTATATTTATCTGATCACTATGGCCTCACAGTCGCGAAGCGACTATGGATCATCTCATGGAAATGAGATGAATGCCTGGGCATTAGCTGTGGTCGGAACGAAGTCTGATATCTGATCTATCTATATAAAATCAAATGTAAGTTATATATACCTCATAAAAATGAAAACCATTTGACCAATCTTTGTAAGACTTGGCATGAATGATCCTCAAATCCTTTCAGGGGACGTAATATATTTTATATTTCTCCTTTCTTGTCAACACGAGCAGTACCGTGCATTTATGCAAGTAATTAATATCCAATCAACATTGTAATGGAGGCGCGGTGGCTGAGCGGGGTCACGGGTTCGAATCCTGGTGAAGACTGGGATTTTAAATTTCGGGATCGATCTTTTTGGCGCCTCTGAGTCCATCCAGCTCTACCTGACATTAGTTTTTAAAAGTAAAGGAGGTTCTTCGTTGTGCTGGCCACCGTGGGTCACAGGAGCATGACCTTTACATCATCTGCCCTATAAATCGCAAGGTCTGAATGGGGCACTTTACAATATTCGAATAGTTTTAAAACACCCACACGGAAAACAAGGAAGAAAAAACGAAGAAATTTATGTTATTTCTAGATTTTTTTTTAGTTGAAGTTGAAACCTAAAAAAGATTCAACGTTCCATTTACTGCTACATCCCCATCTCCTTTCCCCCTCCCCGGCAAAACACATTGTGTGGACGCCTCTGGCCCCGCACTACAGTTATGAATGGTAAAAGAAGAGACAGCAGCCCCAGAGGGAACCGAACCACGACTACATTTGTGCTAGTCGATAATCTTACCTAGTTTTCGAGAATTCCCTACAAGCTAGTCTGTGTGTCTATGGCGAGATGCCAAGTTCTTCTTATATCTTTGTATCGGCCTACTGGATAATATATCGGGCTATTATATCCCATCCATCATTGTATATTTTTCTCTTAAAGCAGCTTATCTCATAACCAACAAGATAAAAGGACAGATATCTACTTGATTTTTTTTGTTACTAAGCGCAAAGTTTGTTCACTTGTTTTTAAAGACTCTGTTGCCATGTTGTTTTTAAAAATTTGTCTATGTTAGTGTACAGCAAAGCATGATGTGTCAAGGCAATACTTCACGTTTTTCTATGTTATCCATGATAAACTGACAGCTGAACTCGTTTGCATATTGTCAATGGAAATAACAAGCACAAAATTAATTGTGCCAAAATGTCCACTTGATTCGAGAAAGGTTTGTGGGAGAAACAACGTGATTAAATTTTTTTACCAGACAGACAGAGTGTAAGATATAAGCTTTGTAACTAGATAACCCTAAAACACACTTTTGAAAAAAAACAAACAACAACAACAACAAAAAAACAACAAAAGTTTATATTAAGCGTAGCAGTACCAATTAGTATGGATCAGTCATGTATTTAAATTTGTAATAGATCTATTCTAGACTAATAATAATAAATCTGTGCGATTAGAAATATTTTTACTCATTATTTTTGTTTAGCGCTATTTCATGCTTTGAGCTTTCTCAATATGCTGTGAAAGTATCTCTTGTCTGGACCAGTTGGAAAGACATAGGGAGACAAAGAAAAGGGGTATCTGGGTGATCGCTTTTAAAATGCATTTAAATTTTTAAAAAAATGAACGACCTGAATTTGAACTCATCAGCCTCCTCAAACCAATACACCGTGCTAGAAAAACGTTATCTATTGTTAGCTTCAAACTTTAAAGCGGCGACCTACAACTTATACCCCCAAATCAGTCACGTACAATTTCTTTCCCTTGTTCGAGATACCAAACGAAATACTTAATTACCAATAATTAATTAACTAATTGGTTGATTTTCCCCGAATGGGGAATAGACGCTATTAGTTTTGTGTGGTTTGTCTGTCCGTCCGTCCATCCGTTCGTTCGTCCGTCCATCCGTCCGTCCGTCCCGTTTAGATCTCGTAAGCTAGAAAAGATATTGAAAATCCGACACCATGATTTTTTAGCCCATTCAAAATTCTGATGCAATGGCTACTTTTTTCTTTTCTGAAAACGAAAAATTTAATTTTTAAAACCAACTATGCAAGCATTTTTTTCCATAAAATTTAGCATGCTTTTAGATAGGGTTATAAGTAATTTTAATCATATCTGGATTTTTATTACAACTTTTGAAAAATTGTAGGTGCCTCCACAAAAATTCTGCCCCGGGTCCTCCACATACTTAAATCTGGCCCAGTTGAAGATAATCTGCATATTAATCCAAACCTCCTGCAGAACAACAGGTGATCTAAGCGGGCAATCCGGAACTATCTAGACAACCCAACAATATTTCAGCGCGCATACCGCACGACCAGGCACTGCAGGCAGCCATCTGATGGCAACGATAAAATTAGATTTGTCCAAAATCAAGACCCACAGCAATTTCCTCTTTGGCAGCCACATGCAGGCCTGCTAACGTAGAAAGCCGTTAAGCCCATGTCGAAATCGGATTTTTCATTAGCCTTTTGAACAATCAAACAACGCAAACAAAATAGCGGGCATTATTTTTTTTAAAAGTATAACATTATCATTGTTAATTTATTATTAATAAACATTTTATAATGAAATGTTACAATGTCAGTGTAACCAAGATAACTAAACCGGTGTAACTAAACCAGGATAACTAAACCGGTGTAACTAGACCAGGATAACTAAACCGGTGTAACTAAACAGCCCCAACACCGGAAATAATTGGGAGTCTAATTTCCTTCCTTTTGTTGTCAAGTCTGAAATGTCAGAAGGCCAGTTTGAAATTGGACGCCACTGACACTGGTCAGATATTAAAATGTTCAATCTCATTGAAATGGAGACAAGCCAGGCCTTTTAGTCAAGTCACTTTTGTAATAAACTTTTATATCCAGCTTAAAGTGTGGAGTGTTACTGCTGGTATTGGGGAACATAAGACTTTGTGTGTGTGTGTGTAAAGGGGGTGGGGAGAAGTTGTGTATGTGTGTTGAGGTAATTAATGCAAATGTGAGGGACTATAAAAATGATGTAGGGAGAGTTGGGACGGAAGTATATGGAGGGAATAGTGCCATTTGTGTGTGTGTGTGTGGGGGGGGAATTTAGGCTGGTTTGGTGTGTGTGTATGTGTGTGGTGCAGGGCATGATTTAGACTTCATAAGCCTGTAAGCTATTTGAGATATGACCCTCATGTAATAAACTTAAAGCAATTTTTTCCTTTGCAATTTCTTTAAAAAAAAATTGAAAATATTTCTGGAACTCTTTTTGGCGTAAGTTAAAGATTGGGTTGCCTACAGATCAATCCAGAAATGGTTAAACTTGGTATATGTTTATATGTGTTTGGGATTCAATAAAGGGCTGAATAGAAAGAAGGAGAGAATTCTTAAAGTATATGTAGATTCGTTTTCCAAACGGATGGAGTATTTTATGCCTTAAACTCTAAAATGCCCCACAAACCTTATATTAAATTGCATTTTATATAGTGCATTTTCCAGCATACTCTGAATGGGGGTATCTGGGAGCAGGTTTCCATGCTGCCTTTAGTATCTTTAAAAAAACAACTCTTCTCGAGTAGGGATTCAAACTCGAGCCGCCTAGGTTTTCGCCTTTCAGCCACACATCCCACTAATGTGTTAAGGTTAATGGGGTCTGGACTTAAGGTCGATGAGGTCATAATAATTCTCTCTATAAGAATAGAAAGAATAATCCGTTCGTCTGCAAAACCACGTTTAGATATAATTTACAGTCGCAGTAGTCACAGTAAAGAGAGCTTGAGTAATTTTAATCTAATGGTGGATTCACTCTAGATTCCAAATCCAAAATAAAAACACAAAAATCTGTTCATAGTTTTTATTTTTGACTTCAGTATTGCGTTCCTTAAGAAAAAAAATTCAGTCTAAGAGAAAGAGATATGAAGAAATGTGTTGGCGATATAATGAAGTAAGTAAAACAACAATCCACAATAAACATTAACCTCCACGACCAATCACTCACATGCTCCCTCACTCTCTCGCACACATACTCACTCACCCCATCGCACACATACTCACTCACCCACACAGTCACCGAAACCTAGACTCACCAACTCAGTAGTTAGTCTCAGGCCAACAGCCCAATGTCCCACCAGGGATGTTAAAGTCCTGTAAGCTTGTACACACCTCTGGACTGACTAGGAAATGAGGAAAACATTCAGACATGAACGAAACACTCGGGGGAAATTCTTTTCATTTTGTCCTCACTTGCCAGGGACCGAGGGGGACGGTCATTACAGCAGGAATGAATGACGGGTGTGTTTTACTAGTAGAGACGTGCTTCCCGACTTGGCTCGCTCTTTTAATGGTCTCTTGACTTTCTATTTTCCCTTTTGTTCTTTGATTCTTGTTATAGTTTGAACTTTTAGTGTCAATTCTGTTCCTATTATTTCATTTATTTTAGTAGAAAAATTCGGGGGAAAGAAACAACAACTACGTTTCCAGAGGCGTAGCTAGGGTTAGGGAGGGAGTAAGAAAATTTGAAAATCTCCTCCCCCCCCAGCCCCGACTTGAGGGGGACAGCAAATGAGTTTTTTTTCCATTAATTATTAAATATTACGCAAAATGCAGGGGCCCCCAAGGAGGTCAAGCCCCCGGGCCCCCAAATGATGGCAAGTCCTAGCTACGCCACTGTACGTTTCATTTCGACGATAGAGCTAGTCTAGTTAAGGATATGTAAGCAGGGAATTGAACGGTTGAATGTGGCACCGTTTAAACCCAGTAATATATAATCAGTGGGGCGTTGGGATTAAAAGTAAAGCTCTCGGGTTCCGAATCGAGAATCCTGATTTCGAATCCTGGTGATCACGCGGATTTTGAGCATTTGGATTTATAGGCCTATTCACAAAACTGAGGTACTCGGTGAAGTTGTATTGCTTGTCACATGACAGCCTAGTTAACATAGCTTTACATTAACTGCCTCCTTAGAGCGCTAGGTCTGGAAGGGGCACCCTTAAAAATATACAATCTAGACTGCAACTGCTTAATGCTAATTTAACAGTTTACTTTAAGTTTATCAAGAGACCAATCAGATCGTGCGACCTCTGAACTCCACTCGATCAAAAACCATTCACGCTTTGTATGTGGCGGGGCGTTGATCCTCAGCTACCGGCCCACTTTAACGCCTTCTCTTTTTTTTATAGCGCCCTTGGGGATAATCTTGACCGCAAAGGTCCAAGACTCAACCTGTGTACCGACTCTGTAATTGAAATGAACTGTTTTAACCCGGACTGCTGGGATATACCAATAGGTCCTTCAGTCGTGTTGTATGACATAGCACATATCTCCATACACTTATTTGTAGATGATCAGTGTCCTCTACATTGAATATAAGCGGATAGTTCCTTTCCAACATAGTCCAAAAAAATTGTTCTGTACACAAATGAAATTAATATGAGCGTTATATAAAATAGATAAGAGATTTTCAAACACTAATCCTAATTTGCAAGTTTTTTGTGTATTAGTTGTAGAGAATATGTAAGCGAAGTATTTTTAGAACAATTCAAAATAGAATCCACCTCAATTAAGTAGCCAGGCTCTTTAAACCAAACACCCCCAAATCAAATCTGTATTTAGCAGTAACCACGGCAATATACATTATAGTGAAAATACACGCTATGATGTCTCTCTGTAGCATTTTACGTCTCGAGTTATACCGTTCTCCCTTTGCAACTTCTTGTGTGACAAAAGAGGCCAAATCCTTGATACACAGCTGTGGTCACAGGTTGGGCATATGTAATCACCAGGCGCTGTTGCAATTTCACCCTTCTTTCTGCTTCTGTTGTGTAAGGGATCTGCAATCCAAGACCCTTTCTTTATCCTCGCTCTCCATGTGGATCTATCCAGTGCCACTTTTCCAGGCTGCTAGTGTCGTTTTTGAAGAGTGTCACCGCTGTATTTTTGACATTATAAATGTCTCTGTGGTTATGTTTTGATGCTGTGATATATTATTGTCGGTTTATGTATGTAGGCGTGGTGGTGACATTGGGTTTATATTATAATTCACAGAATAAGGAAATGACACTTGATGTAGCAGACACAAATAAGTTTAATTTAAGTAATAACACCACATATTGAATATGATACACAATTCAATTCAGGAATGACCAGTATTAATCCTCTATAGAAATATGGCGAATATAATGACAACTTAGTAACTAATCTATAACCAACTTCTTTAAACAACTAACTCAACCGACTATATCAAGTGACTCTATCAAGTGCTTGCTACCAACTCCCTATATTGACTGACTGCTCTTAACCTTGGTTCACTGAAGGTCAAAAGTGTTCCCCTTAGGGCAACATGAGTTGTGAATAACGTTCACAATATAGAAATAGGGTTTCTACACTATGACACCAACTTTGAGGTGGTGACACACTTCCTCATTAATTATTTTATCTTGCCACCTTATTTTAAAGATCCGCCTTAGACATCGCTATGACGTATGGTACAGAAATCCTCTTCAATTAAGTCCAAAAAATGTACTACGTAATTTATTTTGGTCTTTATGTAAAATTGCGATTTTCTAGACAAAAATCAGGACCGCAGCAAACAATTTCTGCATTCTGGGGACGAGATTCTTCTGGTGCACGAACTTTATGAGATCAGAAATAATAAAGGAGAAAATCAAGTGATTATGACCTTAGAGAGGAAAGAAAAGTTGGAATCTTTCATATGGAAACATTTGTTTACTTTTAATAGAGGAAAACAAACGACATGTGAAAAAAAATAATTCCAGGGTGAAACGTGTTTAATTTAACAATGTATTTATTTTGCCACAAAGCACAAGGGAAAAAAGGCATTCATTACAAAAACTAACAGCATACAAATAACATACTGTAAATAAAATAAAAAACAAATGAAATATAATAATGATGTAAGGATAAAATAGATAATAGTAATAATATTAATAATAATAATAATAATAATAATAACTAGTCGATCCACGGCGTAGCATACGCCGCTATTTTACAAGGTCGCCTTAGGGTACTGCAACCTATGCGACCGCAGTGGGCCCCGCACTTTCATCCTACGCGCGATAAAAACGACATTATGCAATACCCGTAATTGTGAAATCTGGTGAATGAAGCTTTTCGCGCCACAAACTAATGAAGAATTACTTGACGTCTACAATTATCTTAGATAGTTTGAAACATTTGGTAATTCTTTCTGTTGAGCGTGATCTAGGTAGGAAATAGAATTTGTATGATATACTGCATGACTTCGCTACACGCAAGGCTCGTCAAGTAATTCTGTGCGTAGTAAAGAATGAATAAAATGGTAAGACGAATTTATTTTCTAATAAAAACTCTTAATTTTCACTTATTATCTGTATCCCTGCCCAAACTTGGCCCCACAATGATTAAGTCCGACTCTGCTATTTAGTGACGGGTGAATACAGAGTAGATTACTTGTGTCCCCCCCCCCCCCCTCCCTTTGTAGGTAAAAGATGAAAGTTTCCAATTCAGAACTAACGTCTATAGGACCAGGGCCGGTCCTAACTATTGCGCTGGGCCCAGTATGGGTAGGGATAAGGATAATAAGGGAAAATTAAGATTATTTTTAATTAGAAAGTAAATTCGTCTTTGAATTTTATTCTTTTTATTACTAAGTACACAATCACGATCCCATGAACTTGACGAGCCTGGCGTGTAGAGAAGTTGTACAGTAGATCATCAAATTTGTGTTTCCTACATAGATCACGCTCAATAGTAATAGCAAGTATTGGCAAATTGTTCAATCTATCTTCGTGAATTGTTGACCTCAAGTAATCGAATGATACCCCATTATGACAATGTTGTGTATTTTTCAGGAGATTTGTATGATTCCACGAGATTTCCATGAGCCCCTGGAACATCAGGCGGCCGCCCGAAAGCCTGTAATATAAGCACTAATGGTTTAATTTAATAATATAACCTAGAATTAGCGTGGGGCCATGAAAGTACGGGACCCACTGCGGCCGCATAGGTTGCAATGGCCCATGACCGGCCCTGTTTAGGACAGATGATGTATAGATAATCTGTTTCTGTGGCCACGCTTAGCGAGGGAGTCACGTGGCCAGCACAACGACCAATCGTCTTTACTTTTCCCCAACTAAAATCAGGTACCCATTAGAGCCTGATGGCGCCTTTATAACCCCGAAATTAAAAATCCCAGTCTTTATCAGGATTCTAACCTGGGACCTCTGAGTTAGGAAGCATTTGCACTTTAGCACTAAGCTACCGCAACTCCTAGGTTATAAAAATGCGAATATCTTTATTGTGGGGACTCTCGTGAATGTCCCTGGGCAGTAGCCCCCGCCTGCCCTCCCTTAAACCCTGCCTGAACTTGTCATCACTGTACAAAAAATACAACAACAAAAGACATCAATATATGTAAAAACAACAACAGCAAAAAAACAAAGGCCTACACCACTGAGTTTTATTTTACAGTTGAGCGAACAAGTTAGAGACGACAACATGGCGGCCAGGCTTTGACATTTCATGCTTCACGTTCGGAGAACAATTTGATAGTAACATGTGGGACTGTGTCTGTGTGTGTGTGCGCGTGTGAGTTGGGGAAAGGGTACATCAAATATATGCTCTGTTAGTCTTTCTAAGGTTCAAGAGACAAATGGGTGTAAATGTTAAGTTGTGCGTTCGTTGGACTTGGAAATAGATCTACATTCTTTTTAAAGTAAGTTTGAAATTATAGGCCCCGGAAATTTCGATTTTCATGATGGAAGCCTTCAAGATTGCTTTCTAGTACTTTAAGTCTTACTATGTGATATCTCTGAAATGTAGACCAGGAATTAAATGCAACCAAGGTAAGCTCAAATTCTGTTTTCATTTGATTTGCTGAAAAAAAATCGTAGTATTAATTTTAAAACGGACAATATCACGAAAGGCTATGAAGTTTTTATCAAGGTGAATAGAAAGTCAACTACATGTTGTTGTTTGTTTGTTTTTTGAAAGTATTTGCATTTTATTACGAAGTGAGAAACTTTGACTTGAATCAGGCAGAATTTTTTTTTATATATTTTACTTCAAAGTATATTTTACCTATCAGTGGGGTCGTGTGGGTATTACATGTTAGTGGTGGTGTGGGGTTGTGTGGGTAATGCATGTTTGTGGTGGTGTGGAGTCGTGTGGGTAATACATATTTGTGGTGGTGTGGGGTTGTGTGGGTAATACATGTTGTGGTGGTGTGGGGTTGTGTGGGTAATACATGCTTGTGGTGGTGTGGAGTCGTGGGGGGTAATACATGTTTGTGGTGATGTGTGGATAATACATGTTTGTGGTGGTGTGGGGTCGTGTGGGTAATACATGTTTGTGCTGGTGTGGGGTCGTGTGGGTAATACATGTTTGGTGTGGTGTGGGGAAGCTTGAGTCAAAGTGAAAAAAAAGCTGTACAAATAAAAAAGGATCAATGGGGGGGGGAGGTGCGCTCTGGGCTGTGCTAGTATAGTCTTTGGTGGTCATATGCTTCTTCGTTTATTGTGTAACTGCCGAGTCCTCCTAGCACCAAACCACATTTTCTGTCTTTATCCCAACAAGATGTAAGCTACACAATTGGCTGTGGTGCCTCAGACTTGAAAGCGATCCCTAACATCCCAGTCAGGATGCACGCGTCGTTTCTCAAGGAGTCGTTTTATGGCTGAAACCTGCAAGACCACTGTGGTACATCGAATGAATATGCAGGAATTTCCACGGTGTGCTTCGGCTTCCTCTCTAGTCCCGCGAGTCTTCAGATTCAAACCACTGGTAATCGCGATGTGAACTGTTCAAATCTTCTTGCAATTAGCCTAGAAATAACAATTGTTGAAAAAGGCCGATGGAAGGGCGCTTGTGTTGGCCTATAGTTTCAAAAGTCTGTGAATCAACTCTCTGATAATTACACATGTGGATGTACATTTGCTGTCATTTCATTCGGGTATTTCGCGAAAATATTATGTACCAATCTATATGTAAGATTTACATGTGAAATCTATACATGTATACAAGATCTGTATGTAGGATCTATATGTAAGATGTATATGTAAAACCAATGCATGCATTTAAGATCTATATGTGAGATCTTAATGTAAGCAAAAAAAAAAAGAATTGAATGTAAAAATTTTCTAAAATGACAATGACAGGCTAGAATTGTCTGCCATTTTTCTGACTTTCAACAAGGACGTTGATGCTTTGTAAACAACAACAACAACAATCCCTACAGCGTTTATTTTGGCATTGTCTTCTAAAAAAACAAAAACAAATATCAATTTGGTTTTATTAAATGTATTCAATAATTTGAAAGAAAAGACAGTGCTACAAAACAGAGTATAAGACTAGGATTGCTTTATTGATCCTTATGGAAATTTGTTGTGATTACAAGGACTCTTTTTTCATATAAAAACAACATAACAGAAACATTCACATAAATAGAACAGAAACAACATAAAGAGTTCATTCAGCGACTACACACAGGCATCTTGGTCCTTTTCATGTTTCATGATCAAAGTTGTCTTATCTACACATGCACTCGCGCGAAATCGTTGTCATTTCTTTCTCTCTCTCTCTCGAAAAAAGAACTAGAATCTAGATCTCTTTTTGACCCTTTCCGCTAAGTTTTGTTTTTTGCTTATACCGTGTCTATAAGGAAGCGGAAATAAATACAATATGACGTAATGCAAATTAAAAATGAGTCAGGGAAAAAGAAAGAAAATACAAATTAAAAATTCGAATTTCGTATTTAACTGTAATTTCTATTTATGCTTTATACATATGATATTGCTTTTCATGGGCATACAGAAAATAAAATACATAGGTTTTACGGAAATTTTGCGGGTTTTCGCGCATTGCGGTGATCAGGCAGCGAATCTTTCAAAACTGCGCTTTAGGTAGCACCTTATTTATAAAAGGAACCTCTATACGAAATTTCTCGTGAATTTCTTTGCCAGTTTAAGAGATATCTTGATACATAAATCATTCAGAGGTATTTTACAAATATAGTATGGATTTCAGGTTTACTATATCAAATGGGTGCTTAAAGTCGAAGCATTAACTGGCACCATTATACAATGACTTATACACATTTATTTAATTGGGCACTAAATGACAGAGAATGAAATGGGGGGAGATTAAATGACAGAGAATGAAATGGAGGGGTATTAAATGACAGAGAATGAAATGGTGGGGGATTAAATGACAGGGAATGAAATGGAGGGGGATTAAATGACAGGGAATGAAATGAAGGGGGATTAAATAAGAGAAAATGAAATAGTGGAGGATTAAATGACATGGAATGAAATGGAGGCGGTATTAAATGACAGAGAATGAAATGGTGGGGGATTAAATGAATGGGAAAGAAATGGTGGGGGATTAAATGACACAGAATGAAATGGAGGGGGTTAAACGACAGGGAATGAAACGAAGGGGGATTAAATGACAGAATGAAATGGTGGGGGATTAAATGAAAGGGAAGTAAATGGAGGGGGATTAAATGACAGGGAATGAAATGGAGGGAGAATAAATGTCAGGGAATGAAATGAAGGGGGATTAAATGACAGGGAATGAAATGAAGGGGGATTAAATGACAGAGAATGAAATGGAGGGGGATTAAATGACATGAAATGAAATGAAGGGGGATTAAATGACAGAGAATGAAATGGAGGTGGATTAAATGACAGAGAATGAAATGGTGGTTGATTAAATGACAGGAAATGAAATGAAGGGGGATTAAATGACAGGGAATGAAATGGAGGGGGATTCAATGACAGAGAATGAAATAGAGGGGGATTAAATGACAGAGAATGAAATGGAGAGGAATTAAATGACAGGGAATGAAATGGAGGGGGATTAAATGACAGGGAATGAAATGGAGGGAGATTAAATGACAGGGAATGAAATGGAGGATTAAATGACAGAGAAAGAAATGAAGTGGGATTAAATGACAGGGAATGAAATGAAGGAGGATTAAATGACAGAGAAAGAAATGAAGGGGGATTAAATGACAGAGAATGAAATGAAAGGGTATTAAATGAATGGGAATGAAATGCAGGGGGATTAAATGAAAGAGAATGAAATGGTGGGGGGTTAAATGACAGGGAATGAAATGAAGGGGCATTAAATGACAGGGAATGAAATGAGGGGGATTAAATGACAGAGAATGAAATGGTAAGGGATTAAATGAATGGGAAAGAAATGGTGGGGGATTAAATGACAGAGAATGAAATAGAGGGGGATTAAATGACAGAGAATGAAATGGAGAGGAATTAAATGACAGGGAATGAAATGGAGGGGGATTAAATGACAGTGAATGAAATGGAGGGAGATTAAATGACAGGGAATGAAATGGAGGATTAAATGACAGAGAAAGAAATGAAGTGGGATTAAATGACAGGGAATGAAATGAAGGAGGATTAAATGACAGAGAAAGAAATGAAGGGGGATTAAATGACAGAGAATGAAATGAAGGGGTATTAAATGAATGGGAATGAAATGCAGGGGGATTAAATGAAAGAGAATGAAATGGTGGGGGGTTAAATGACAGGGAATGAAATGAAGGGGCATTAAATAACAGGGAATGAAATGAGGGGGATTAAATGACAGAGAATGAAATAGAGGAGGATTAAATGTCATGGAATGAAATGGAGGGAGTATTAAATGACAGAGAGCGAAACGGTGGGGGATTAAATGAATGGGAATGAAATGGTGGAGGATTAAATGACAGGGAATGAAATGAAGGGGGATTAAATAAGAGAAAATGAAATAGTGGAGGATTAAATGACATGGAATGAAATGGTGGGGGATTAAATGAATGGGAAAGAAATGGTGGGGGATTAAATGACACAGAATGAAATGGAGGGGGTTAAACGACAGGGAATAAAACGAAGGGGGATTAAATGACAGAATGAAATGGTGGGGGATTAAATGAAAGGGAAGTAAATGGAGGGGGATTAAATGACAGAGAATGAAATGGAGGGAGAATAAATGTCAGGGAATGAAATGAAGGGGGATTAAATGACAGGGAATGAAATGGAGGATTCAATGACAGAGAAAGAAATGAAGTGGGATTAAATGACAGGGAATGAAATGAAGGAGGATTAAATGACAGAGAATGAAATGGAGGTGGATTAAATGACAGAGAATGAAATGGTGGTTGATTAAATGACAGGAAATGAAATGAAGGGGGATTAAATGACAGGGAATGAAATGGAGGGGGATTCAATGACAGAGAATGAAATAGAGGGGGATTAAATGACAGAGAATGAAATGGAGAGGAATTAAATGACAGGGAATGAAATGGAGGGGGATTAAATGACAGGGAATGAAATGGAGGGAGATTAAATGACAGGGAATGAAATGGAGGATTAAATGACAGAGAAAGAAATGAAGTGGGATTAAATGACAGGGAATGAAATGAAGGAGGATTAAATGACAGAGAAAGAAATGAAGGGGGATTAAATGACAGAGAATGAAATGAAGGGGTATTAAATGAATGGGAATGAAATGCAGGGGGATTAAATGAAAGAGAATGAAATGGTGGGGGGTTAAATGACAGGGAATGAAATGAAGGGGCATTAAATGAATGGGAATGAAATGCAGGGGGATTAAATGAAAGAGAATGAAATGGAGGGGGATTAAATGACAGGGAATGAAATGGAGGGAGATTAAATGACAGGGAATGAAATGGAGGATTAAATGACAGAGAAAGAAATGAAGTGGGATTAAATGACAGGGAATGAAATGAAGGAGGATTAAATGACAGAGAAAGAAATGAAGGGGGATTAAATGACAGAGAATGAAATGAAGGGGTATTAAATGAATGGGAATGAAATGCAGGGGGATTAAATGAAAGAGAATGAAATGGTGGGGGGTTAAATGACAGGGAATGAAATGAAGGGGCATTAAATGACAGGGAATGAAATGAGGGGGATTAAATGACAGAGAATGAAATAGAGGAGGATTAAATGTCATGGAATGAAATGGAGGGAGTATTAAATGACAGAGAATGAAACGGTGGGGGATTAAATGAATGGGAATGAAATGGTGGGGGATTAAATGACAGGGAATGAAATGAAGGGGGATTAAATAAGAGAAAATGAAATAGTGGAGGATTAAATGACATGGAATGAAATGGAGGCGGTATTAAATGACAGAGAATGAAATGGTGGGGGATTAAATGAATGGGAAAGAAATGGTGGGGGATTAAATGACAGGGAATGAAATGAAGGGGGATTAAATGACAGAGAATGAAATGAAGGGGGATTAAATGAAAGAGAATGAAATGGTGGGGGATTAAATGACACAGAATGAAATGGAGGGGGTTAAACGACAGGGAATGAAACGAAGGGGGATTAAATGACAGAATGAAATGGTGGGGGATTAAATGACAGGGAATGAAATGGAGGGAGAATAAATGTCAGGGAATGAAATGAAGGGGGATTAAATGACAGGGAATGAAATGAAGGGGGATTAAATGACAGAGAATGAAATGGAGGGGGATTAAATGACATGAAATGAAATGAAGGGGGATTAAATGACAGAGAATGAAATGGAGGGGGATTAAATGACAGATAATGAAATGAAGGGGGATTAAATGACAGAGAATGAAATGGAGGTGGATTAAATGACAGAGAATGAAATGGTGGTTGATTAAATGACAGGAAATGAAATGAAGGGGGATTAAATGACAGGGAATGAAATGGAGGGGGATTCAATGACAGAGAATGAAATAGAGGGGGATTAAATGACAGAGAATGAAATGTAGAGGAATTAAATGACAGGGAATGAAATGGAGGGGGATTAAATGACAGTGAATGAAATGGAGGGAGATTAAATGACAGGCAATGAAATGGAGGATTCAATGACAGAGAAAGAAATGAAGTGGGATTAAATGACAGGGAATGAAATGAAGGAGGATTAAATGACAGAGAAAGAAATGAAGGGGGATTAAATGACAGAGAGTGAAATGAAGGGGTATTAAATGAATGGGAATGAAATGCAGGGGGATTGAATGAAATAGAATGAAATGGTGGGGGGTTAAATGACAGGGAATGAAATGGTGGTGGATTAAATGACAGGGAATGGAATGGAGGGGGATTAAATGACAGGGAATGAGCATGAAGTGACAGCGATTCTTCTAAAGTAGGCTATGAGTATTTTAAGCAAATTAAAGATCTGATTTTAGCTGATTAAAAAGAAAGTTGAATTCAAAGTCAATAATATTAATGAAATGGTTGTGATTGAGTCAAGGCGAATGAAAGACAAGGGAAAAAGATTCAAATCCTGTCTCTCTTATTGAGCTCGCCCTCAACGGACACATCGAGATGTTCCTGTATTTTATACTCTGATTAGGGCTGAGGGTGGAGTGTCTTTTCCAATCAGTGAGGTATGTATTATGGAGTGTCGTCTAAGGATTCAAACCGTCACCCCATTCCTTAATGTCCAGTATGAGGTATGTGCTAGGACGTTCCGTAATAAAGAAACGTGAACTTATTTATTTTTGAATTCCTACATAGTAGTAGCATTTTCATTCCCTTCAAGTTAATTTCAATTAGTTTCAACATTTACGTGTATACCAGTTGAGAAATTGTGAACTTATTCATCGCAATACAAAGAAATATAAGATATAGTTAAAAAAATGAACCTTCATCTCAACAACAACCATATTAATTTGTGTGAATTAGGTTTTAACTAATTTTAACAATTGTTCTAGTGCACATTTTAAAATGCTAGCTGAATATATATTGTGACTTTCTATTACCATATGAGACATGCATACTTTTTAAAATGTTGTGTATATTTATGTATAAAATCTGTATTTTAAAAGGAGTAGTACAGAGTATGGCTTGCCTACACCATACACCATACACCATACACCATACATCATACAATCCTTTGTTTCTTGTCCACAGTAAAAAAAAAAGGTCGATTCAATAAACCGTGAGAGATCGACATCAGCTACTTATATTTGGATACACTAGCCTGTTGTTCAACGATGTCAATGGTTAAACATTTGTCAGCTCGCGGTTAACCGTAATGGTGTGTGTGTGTGTGTGTGTGTGCTTACCCGTTTGCGCACGTCACGGAGTTGCTAGTCAAAAGGAGGCGCGTCACGGAGTTGCTAGTCAAAAGGAGGTACCTCACAAGCAACAAAAGCAGCCGATTAGACAGACCTGGAGGATATGTGACCTATAAGGTAAGGCAACAGTTGAATGTTAGAAGTGTCCGATGGGGGGCTCGAGGACATGAAAAAAGCCCCCAAGAAATTATGGCTAGTCCACGTTCTCGTCGGTTCTTGTCAAGTGGTTTAAAAAAACAAACCAACAATGAAACAAAACTTGGGATTTCTCTCAGAAAAACTTTAAGTTTGTTTGTTTTCAGGCTGGGGCGAGATACGCAATTGATGCTTTTGCTTTTTCGCACAATACCGAGCACTAAGCAAGCTTAACTGTTGAGGAAAAATAGAATCCCACCCCTATAACTTGTTTGGTGTTGGGGGGGGGGGAGATTTATAATAGAATGCCATTAAGTAACAAAATAACAGAAGACAAAACGTTCACGTACATTTTCTGTTAGAAATAATTGGGGTCGTGGTGACTGAGAGGTAGAGCTCTTGGTTTCCAAATGGTGGGAGCCCAGTTCGAATCTCGGTGAGGACTGGGGTTCTAATTTCGGGATTTTGAGAGCGCCCCTGATTCCACCCAAACCTAATAGGGTACATGACATTAGTTGGTCGTTGTGCTGGACACATGACACCCACGTTAGACGTCAACCATAGAAACAGATGACCATTACGTCATACCTTACTAGAAATAGAGGCCTTAGTGGATGTTTGGATAAGAAGCATGGTGCATATGACTGTGGATAAAATGCATGGTGCATATGACTTAGTGGAAAAGAAGAATGGTGCATATGACTTAGTGGATAAGAACCACGGCGCCTATTAGTACATTGTAATTGTACCACTTGACCTCATTGTGCAATTCCCAGTCACAACAGCCTAGACATAATGCACTGAATGTAAAGACATGACATACCAGTCTAAAGATGTAAAGACATGACATACCAGTCTAAGGATGTAAAGACATGACATACCAGTCTAAGGATGTAAAGACATGACATACCAGTCTAAGGATGTAAAAACATGACATACCAGTCTAAGTATGTAAAGACATGACATACCAGTCTAAGGATGTAAAAACATGACATACCAGTCTAAGGATGTAAAGACATGACATACCAGTCTAAGGATGTAAAGACATGACATACCAGTCTAAGGATATAAAGACATGACATACCAGTCTAAGGATTTAAAGACATGACATACCAGTCTAAGGATATAAAGACATGACATACCAGTCTAAGGATATAAAGACATGACATACCAAGCTAAGGATGTAAAGACATAACATACCAGTCTAAGGATGTAAAGACATGACATACCAGTCTACGCAAAATCTTTAGTATGCATTATTTACACCGCCATGACCTTGTGGGAAAGTGTGTGCCTGCGTGCGTGGGTTGTCAGAGAATTTTGTCATTCGTGTTTTGTATCTTTGGAACATCGATGCCATAGTTTGTCCATTTGTTTAGTTTTAACTACTAGGCTGTCTTTTTGTCTGTCCATCCGATGATCCATCCACCACATTCATCCATTTACCCATCCATCTATTCAACAATCCTTTTTTCCAATCAATCTATTTAGCTCTCTCTCTCTCTCTGTCCCTCTCTCTGTCTCTCTCTCTGTCTCTCTCTCTGTCCCTCTCTCTGTCCCTCTCTCTGTCCCTCTCTCTGTCTCTCTCTGTCTCTCTCTCTGTCCCTCTGTCTCTCTCTGTCTCTCTCTCTGTCCCTCTCTCTGTCTCTCTCTCTCTGTCCCTCTCTCTGTCCCTCTCTCTGTCCCTCTCTCTGTCTCTCTCTCTCTGTCCCTCTGTCTCTCTCTGTCTCTCTCTCTGTCCCTCTCTCTGTCTCTCTCTCTCTGTCCCTCTCTCTGTCCCTCTCTCTGTCCCTCTCTCTGTCTCTCTCTCTGTCCCTCTCTCTGTCTCTCTCTCTCTGTCCCTCTCTCTGTCTCTCTCTCTGTCCCTCTCTCACTGAATATATATATCTTAATTTGCAAATTACTGATATAGACTCTAGTCGACTCTAGTCACAGATGTTCTGTATTAGAAACAATAAAACAACATAATAATGTCATAAGTAAAGCGAACGCATGAGCGTAAAAACAGTGTGTACATTTTTGTTGAACCATTCTGATACTTAGAGCTCATTATTTGCTTTTTTTTTTACTTTTTAGATCTATAAGGTATACTACTATAATACTAGCATTATGCACCAACTACGCCCGTTGATTGGTCCTCAGGCTATATATTGTTTATTTTATCATAGACCCTCTCCCTTTTTTTCTTAAATTATAACATGGACAGGCACATAAATTCGAGTATCACTTTTCTCCCGTCCCCCCCCCCCCCCCCTTTCAATTCTCTGCCTTAAATTGTCTTCTTTACACTATCTGACTTCTGCCTTTCATATTTTGAAATATTTGACAGGCTCTGTGATATTTTGTGGGCTAATCCCTTCTTTCTTTATATATTCCGCTCCCCCCCCCCCCCACCCCTACAAAAAAAAGTTTGAATTTTATAATCTGTTTTAAATAATTGGTACGGCCAGCTTTATAACCCAGATACTTAGGGCGTATATTAACATTTTAAAAATATACCTTTTCTATTACGCTACTTTCATGCTTATAGCATGCTCAGAGCGCTATAGTTCAATCTCCTCTGTGAGCCAGTAAGGGGAGGGGGGGGGCGAACGTATGTGTAAGAAGGTTTTTGTTTATTCAATTCATAGTTTCACTTTGGTTAAGTCAGTCCATAGACTGGTTTTCTTGGTCAACAGCCTTCTATGCAGTCATCAGTTCTGTCATTCAAGCAATATTCGACTTTTAAAAAAAAAACATCTGGCCACGATTTCGTTATTTTCCTCCCTGAGGCGTATATTAAGATATTAAAGTCTCATATGGGCGTGAGAGAAGGAAAAAATCTTCTTAATTTGACTCGCTTCCTCCTCGTCACCTAGCTTCATCCCCGAAGAAATAACGGAAATTACGTCGGCCATCTTCCCTTTTTCTAGTATCAGGTCAATACATCGGAAGAGTTTAACTTTTAGAAACCCTGGAATAGTCTGTCTCCACTGAAGTTACTGTCTTCTCTGTAAATTACTGACTCCGATGTAATTTAATGCCTCCGATGTAAGTTAATGCCTCCGATGTAAGTTACTGCCTCCATGTAAGTTACTGTCTCCAATGTAAGTTACTGTCTCCAATGTAAGTTACTGCCTCCGATGTAAGTTACTGTCTCCACTGTAAGTTACTGCCTCCGATGTAAGTTACTGCCTCCGATGTAAGTTAATGCCTCCGATGTAAGTTAATGCCTCCGATGTAAGTTACTGCCTCCGATGTAAGTTACTGCCTCCGATGTAAGTTAATGCCTCCGATGTAAGTTAATGCCTCCGATGTAAGTTACTGCCTCCACTGTAAGTTACTGCCTCCATGTAAGTTACTGCCTCCATGTAAGTTACTGCCTCCATGTAAGTTACTGTCTCCGATGTAAGTTACTGTCTCCGATGTAAGTTACTGCCTCCGATGTAAGTTACTGCCTCCGATGTAAGTTACTGCCTCCACTGTAAGTTACTGCCTCCGATGTAAGTTACTGCCTCTACTAAAAGTTTCTGCCTCTACTGTAAGTTTCTGCCTCTACTGTAAATTTCTGCCTCTACTGTAAACTACTGCCTCCACTGTAAGTTACTGCCTCCGATGTAAGTTACTGCCTCTACTATAAGTTTCTGCCTCTACTGTAAGTTTCTGCCTCTACTGTAAATTTCTGCATCTACTGTAAACTACTGCCTCCATGTAAGTTACTGCCTCCGATGTAAGATAATGCCTCCAAAGTAAGTTAATGCCTCCGATATAAGTTAATGCCTGCACTGTAAGTTAATGCCTCCATGTAAGTTACTGTCTCCACTGTAAGTTACTGCCTCCCATGGAAGTTACTGCCTCCACTGTAAGTTACTGCCTCCACTGTAAGTTCCTGCCTCCATGTATGTTACTGCCTCCACTGTGAGTTACGGCCTCCAATGTAAGTTACTGCCTCCACTGTAAGTTACTGCCTCCATGTAAGTTAATGCCTCCGATGTAAGTTAATGCCTCCGATGTAAGTTAATGGCTCCGATGTAAGTTAATGGCTCCGATGTAAGTTAATGGCTCCGATGTAAGTTACTGCCTCCACTGTAAGTTACTGCCTCCACTGTAATTTACTGCCTCCACTGTAAGTTACTGCCTCCATGTAAGTTACAGCCTCCAATGTAAGTTACTGCCTCCATGTAAGTTACTGCCTCCGATGTAAGTTAATGCCTCCGATGTAAGTTAATGCCTCCGATGTAAGTTAATGCCTCCGATGTAAGTTAATGCCTCCGATGTAAGTTACTGCCTCCACTGTAAGTTACTGCCTCCACTGTAAGTTACTGCCTCCACTGTAAGTTACTGCCTCCACTGTAAGTTACTGTCTCCATATAAGTTACTGTCTCCATATAAGTTACTGGCTCCCATGTAAGTTACTGCCTCCATATAAGTTACTGTCTCCATATAAGTTACTGTCTCCATATAAGTTACTGTCTCCATATAAGTTACTGGCTCCCATGTAAGTTACTGCCTCCGATGTAAGTTACTGCCTCTACTGTAAGATTCCTCCTCTACTATAAGTTTCTGCCTCTACTGTAAGTTTCTGCCTCTACTGTAAGTTTCTGCCTCTACTGTAAGTTTCTGCCTCTACTGTAAGTTTCTGCCTCTACTGTAAGTTTCTGCCTCTACTGTAAGTTTCTGCCTCTACTGTAAGTTTCTGCCTCTACTGTAAGTTTCTGCCTCTACTGTAAGTTTCTGCCTCTACTGTAAGTTTCTGCCTTTGTATAGGTTACTGCCTCTGTTGTACGTTACTACTCTATCTCTATTAGTTACTAGTTTCTACTGGATGCTGGCATTAGTGCATTTGAAAGAAGGCTTCTTTGCTGCCTTTTTAAAAGCTATTTTTTTTAAAGTTGTTGAGATTAAAATTGTACTCGAGTTTCGTGTAGCCTCTGTTAGAGAAAACCGAAATATTAGCCACTGAGTTTTATTCTTTAAAAAAACTTTCGTTTACAATTTTGGCGAACGACCTAACTCTTTACAAATGGTTAGCGAAGTACATTTTCTATATAAAACTAAATTATTTACGACTAATAGATGAACCAATCAGCTTAATTTTTGGATTGATCAATGAGTTGTCATCGAAAATGAAGAATTGGTGCAAAGTTTCAACTTGATTCTAGAATGGGAAGTGAGAGTAACAACGAGCTCAAAGTTCTACCCGGACAGACAAAGTGAGATGATATAAGCTTGACCCAGACAGACAAAGTGAGTTGATATAAGCTTTACCCAGACAGGCAAAGTGAGTGGATATAAGCTTAACCAGGACAGACAAAGTGAGTTGATATAAGCTTGACCCAGACAGACAAAGTGAGTTGATATAAGCTTAACCCAGACAGGCAAAGTGAGTGGATATAAGCTTAACCAGGACAGACAAAGTGAGTTGATATAAGCTTAACCCAGACAGACAAAGTGACTTGATATAAGCTTGCTAAAGAAATGGAGGATGAGAGAAACATGAGTTAGTTTTGTAATTCAGGTGGCAGTATACGTTTTTATACATTTGACTTTGTTAGTTTTGGTTTCATTTAACATGTAATAGAATATAAAAAGAAAACAGCCAAAAGAGAAAAAATGACATTAAAAAAGGATGCCGTAGTGGGAGAAAGAGAGAGAGGGAGCGGGAGAGAATAAGAGAGAGGGAGCGGGAGAGAATAAGAAAGAGAAAGCGGGAGAGAGAGAGAGAGAGAGGAGATTTTGATACCGATTTTTTTTTTAAATTATGGACTTAAAAAATGCTTGTTGCCAACTAAAGAACTTTCCTGCGAACTATTAACAGTGACCGCCTTTCTTAAAAGACAAGGCTCATCTCCTGGAACATATGTTGAACGAAATGAAAGCCTGAGCTTTGGGTGTGGCCGTAAGACTGTCAGGTCCAAAGAACGGCAGCAGCGATCTTTCAATATGACGATATGGCTTCATTTATCTCTTTATGGCCTCATTTGTCTCTTTATGGCCAAATCTTTTCTCATTTTTTGTGTTTCTTTTCTTATGTTTTTCTCCAGGTTATTTTATATCGTCCCCCACATTTCTTTATATCGTTTTCTCTAATTTGTCTATCTTACTGTGATATTTATATTTATATATATTTATATCTAAAGCAGGGGTGGGCAACCTTTTTGCATCGAGGGCCACATTTTAAAAATTTGGGGATGGGGGGCCGCATATATATATATATATATATATATATATATATATATATATATATATATATATATGCACTTGCAACTTATATACATATATATATATATATATGCACTTACAACTTAGTAATACTTTAGCTAACTGTGTATAATGTCTTTTAATTCATATTTATACTGTATTATGCTTTTTTAAACACCCTAATTGAGGAAGAAAATTTCTAAAACCAATTTTACTTTTTTAAAAACAAATTTGCTATTGTTTTTTTACATCACAACCTTTAACCCCAAATATACAGTTGTACTTAATTTGAAGTATACGTGTTGAAACTCGTTCGTAATGTTCCGGAATTGTGGAACTAGTTTACTTGTTGTTATCCTTGTGACTGCTGTCAAATTACAATCAGTCAACATCAATATTTGATTACACTTGTTTAGTTTCTACAAAAAAATTTTTGTTCACAAATGTATGTTTACCCAAATAATGTGAAAGTTTAGCAGCAAAGGTTTTTTAAGTGTGGAAATACAGCTTCTGGTACCCATTAAACGCCCGTGGAAGAACTGACTGGAACTTCTCTTTCAGATCGTAATTTGCATGGAATTATGATCTTTGGAGCTGAATCAGTATCTACGCTAAATTGTGATCTGATGGTATTGAGAACTGGTTCTTGGTATATTAAAATTTGCTTTCATAAATTCCATAATTAATGAATCTAAAATAAGTCTTGAACTTTTAACCCATTTCACTAGAAATAGTTTCACCTTTCAGTAAAGGAAAATGATAAAACATGTTTTTACTTGCTTGCCTGGAGAAATTGGAAAGCTTTGTTTGAAAAGATTTAACACTAACACCTACATTTCATATGCAAACAACCCATTGCAATAGCTGATATGTAGAACCATGAAATCTGTCTTCCACTCTTGCATCTGGTGGACGTTCCCTTTCCAGACTGACGATACCAAACGTTGATTTGACCTCATTAAATTAGTTAAATTTTTGGTTTATAAACTTTAATTAATTGGTGGCAAGCGTGGTCGAGGGGCTAAGTGCGCTTGAACTTGGCTTGTCTTGGCTACTTAGAAGGGGGCTCGAGGTTCGACAGAGTTGCGTTAACTGAGAGTCTAAAGGCAGCACGAAAAACCAACTCCTAGTACCCCCTCCCCCCACTGGTCCACAAATGAGATTGGACCAAAGCGCTCTGAGCATGTTATAAGCATGAAAGTAACGCTATATAAAAGCTATAATAATTAGTATTATATAAAAAGAGAAAATGCATTCTTCTATAATTCTACGACCTAATAAAGCATTTCCAGATAACATAAAAAAAGTTATTTAAGTTTAATCAGAACAGAGTAGTGAAACAGAAATAATCAAAATGGGGACCCTAGCTCTGACAACTGTTTCACATTGCTGCACGGCATTCAAAGTTATTTTTGCAGCTTTGTGCAAACTTTCCTGTTTACAGTTTATGGTTGAGATATTCTTTAAAACAACAAAACAACAACAACAAAAAAAAACAGTTATTCTGTCAAAGATCGCGCTCCATCAGTTGTTACACTTGCCATCTTGTTCCAAGCATACCCAACACTCAACAGAGTTTTTCATGGCATTGAATAAATACTGGCCTGAGATTGTGTCTTAGATTGAGTCTATTGAAGTACAGTCAATTAGCTGAATCTTCGTTTACTAGATACTTTATAAAATGAGATTCAATCATTTATAGAGATATTTAGAATTATTTTTTTAATATATTTGCATTTTTATATGTATATACTGTGGACATACCTTATTTCCGTAGGTATGCGCGGGCCGGATAAAACACTCAGGCTGACCGCATGTGGCCCGCTGTCCGTAATTTGCCCACCGCTGATCTAAAGAGAACATGTACGAAACTAAAAAGAAGTAGATGCGTGGTGGCTGTGGGGGTAAAGCTCTTGGCTTCCGAATCGACAGTCCGGGTTCGAATCTCGATAACTGATTTTTTATTTCGAGATTTTAAATACGCCCATTAGTCCTTAATGAATACCTGACCTATTGTTGGGGAAAGTAAAGGCGGTTAGTCGTTGTGCTTGTCACATGACACCCTGCTCGTTAACCGTTGGCCAAAGAAACAGATGGCGTTTACATCATCTGCTCCATAGATCGCATGGTCTGATAGGGGAACTTTTTTTTTTACTTGTAAGTAGACAAAATCCTACACTATAGATCTAAATCTAGGTCTCAGGCCGTCTCTATAAATCAAGCACTCCTTGCGGCGTGAGTCCCGTATATTCATTTAAAACCAGACTGTAGGCCATCAACAATGCAAATTGGCATTCGGTGCATCGTTTATTCGGAGAAATTTGCATTTGCGCTGACGTCTGACCTTTCCTCGGCAGTAATAATTGTCTTTGGTGTGCGAAATAATACAGTTAGTATTCTGTTGTTTTTCCATACAAACTTAAAGTCTAGGAGAAATTAATGTTTGATATCATACGGCCTCCTTCAGTTGCGAAACGACTATGGATTATATCAAGGAAATGAGATGAATGCTTGGGCATTAGCTACGACCGTAACGATGTCACCCTTACAAAGGTTCTCCCGTCTCCACGCAGCTGCTCTATCCAAAGGAAAGGTCAGTGCCGATACAGTTTGGGATCAGCGGCATCGCAGCCTCTTCTAGGGTGTGGCTCGATGGTGTGAGATAGGACCGCATTTTACTTGTAGGAATCACGGCCCTCTGCTTTGAACTCTTGGCTCGGCGGTGTGAGATAGGACCACATTTTACTTATAGGAATCACGGCCCTCTGCTTTGAACGCTTTGCTCGACGGTGGGAGATATGACCACATTTTACTTGTAGGAATCACGGCCCTCTGCTTTGAACGCTTGGCTCGACGGTATGAGATATGACCACATTTTACTTGTAGGAATCACGGCCCTCTGCTTTGAACGCTTGGCTCGATGGTGTGAGATAGGACTACATTTTGCTTGTAGGAATCACGGCCCTCTGCTTTGAACGCTTGACTCGATGGTGTGAGATATGACCACATTTTACTTGTAGGAATCACGGCCCTCTGCTTTGAACACTTGGCTCGACGGTGTGAGATATGACCACATTTTACTTGTAGGAATCATGGCCCTCTGCTTTAAACAATAAAATCCTGGTGGAGATAGTCCTGGCAACGTTTCTGACCCTCAAGATTGTCCCAGGTGGAAAGACATTTATTAGAAGAGAGGAATAGACCAAAACAAAAGCAAAGTAGAATCCCCTTTGGGATGCCAAAGGAAAGAGAGTTCATTGCACTTGCGGGGGAGAAAGAGAACCCACGACAGCCCTGTAACTATCCACACGCCGTTCTTTGTCTTTAACAGCTTTAGCTTTGTCAAGAAAAGTGTATTTTTCCTTTGAAACTCGAAATAGTCTAGTCAGAGATTTATTTTTGCAACCGTTCTGGCAAGTGGAACGACCGACCTGAAACTGACTTTGAAAACCATTCTCTTGCTTGACTAGTTTTGAGCGATGAATATATATTGGTTCTACGGTGTTGCATGCAGAAACTTATCGAAACTTCAAAAATCTAAAGAAACTTACCGAAACTTCAAAAATCTGGTATCCTATGCATCATAATCTTTACAAACAATTTTGTGAGTGAATAAAGGGTTTTCTGTTATAAAACGGGCGAAACCCACCGTGCGTAACTGCGTCATTGTATCACATATGAAATGAATATGAACTTCAATGCAGCGACCTGGACTACTTGCGATGCTACGAAATTCAGAAATTGGTTTATGGAAAACAACTTCTATTTGTTGGCCTCCTTCAGTCGTAGAAACGACTATGGTTCATCTTGTGGAAAACATTTTCATGTGACTGTGGAGCTCTAATTTGAAGAGACACCCCCGTCCACATATAACGCAGAAGCGAGATGGAAACCTGGGCATTGTTTATTGTTGGAACGATGTCGCCCACATAGTACTTCCCCCTTCTCCACGCAGCTGATGTGACTAAAGGAACGCAGTATCCAATACAGTTTGGGAACAGTAGCCCGCAGGCTCTGCCAGGCTACAGCACAGTGTGCAACAATCTGCCTAAGGGTCACCAGCTCCTGATTTTACCTCAGGAGGGTTGCCTCCCGAAGCGTTTACAGTGTTTGGATATAGCCGTAAGGCAGCGGAGGTTTGGATACAGAGTTTTCCTTCTCCTAGATAAGTAGCCAATCAAGGCGCCAGTGGCTCGTCTTTGCTCCTTCTCCTGTCAGTGATAACAGTTTTGCCAGGCTCAATATCTGAACCACACGTGAAGGTCAGGAGTTGGACTGGTTGTATGAGGCTATTTTTAGACGCATGTCATTGCAAACATTTTATAGGTAATAAGCTTAAAACCATTACCACTTCCGCGTTAACAACCTTGCGGAACAACTACTAACATCAGGGGCGTAGCTAGAAATTTTCCATTGTTTGGGGGCCAGGAGGCTTGACCTCTTTGTGGGCCCTGCAGTTTGCGAAATATTTTTTAGCGGCCCCCGAAAGGGGAAGAGACGCTATTAGTTTTGTGTGGCCTGTCTGTCCGTCTGTTCGTCCGTCTGTCCGTCCGTCCCGTTTAGATCTAAGAAACTAGAAGAGAAAATGAAAATCGGACATCTTGATATTTTAGATCATTCAAAGTTCTGATGAAATGGCTACTTTTTTCTTTTCCGAAAGTGAACCATCTAATTTTTAAAAATTATATATGCAAGCAGATTTTTCAAAAAATTACAAAACTTTTCAATGAAAAACTTCAGGGGAAGTAAGTCTAATTAAAAAGTTTACAAGCTTCTTCATTAATAAACCAAGCTTCATTCTTAGATTCGCGCATTGGTAAAAAAAAAAATGCATCTAAGGTCACGATTGAAAAAGTATCAACGGATCATTAGGCCTATGAAGTAGATTTTCAATTTATTATAAACTCATGGAATAGAATATTGATTCAAATGTTGTTTTAAAAAAAAATTTAATATGAACTTCGTTGCAATTGTAAGTTAAAAAACAACAACAAAAAAAAAACAAAACTTCTGTATACCGCGCAGTTTACACACATCCTCATTCGGCTACATACTTGACAACAATGTAAATTACAATAAATAGAGGCCAGATCTACATAGATCTATATTTAACAAGATTCCAACTCTAGATCTAGACTTGGATAAAGACTTAGATCTAACTCTAGATCTAGACTTAGAGACTGAGATTATTTCTAGATCTAGACTTAGTATTAGATCTTGAATCTAGATTTCGATCTAAAACTAGGTCTAGATCTAGCTAGATCAATGTCTAGTTTGTATGACAAATGACAATGGAGGTATTAATTTTTATTTGCGAGGGGAAAGTCTTGTCATCTGTACACAATTGTAGCTTAAAGAAGTTCAAGAATTTTTTTTTTTCGTGTTGCCAATTTATCTAATTTTGTTAGAAGAATAAATCTTTTTTAGTTTCTCTTTATTACATTGTAACATGTTAATAATTTTGAATGTATGGATAATGTTAATAATTATTATTTTAAAAAATATAAGTGTACGCTAAATGAATATATGGAGATTCTGTGGCTAAGGGGTAAAGTACTTGGAACTGGTAGTCCCGTGATCAAAGCCTGGCGAAGACTCTAGGTGGACTACTTTGGGGGCCAATTTTGAGTTTGTGTTTCATACAAAACTGTGTTGGTAACCTTGTTAATTTTAAAAACAATCATTTGTTTGGGGGCCACCCTCAAGTGGGGGACCGGGGAATTTTCAAAATCGCCCCCCTCCTCCCCCACACTAGCTACGCCACTGCTTAACATAAAATTAATTACCATTGGATCAATGTTGGATAAAATGCGTTTCAAATAAAAATGGTGTCTGGTCTGTTTCTTTTCTTTTTTGCAGTGATGTGGCCCGCGACAAGAGTGCGGGCAATCTATTTGGCCCGCGAGCTGATCGAAGGTTGGGCATGACTGGTCTAGACATCCAGACCAATATTTTAAATTTAATTACATTTTAAAAGCTCAGAGTTTTCCCTTTGTGACCAATTAACTGGTAATTTATTTCCCAAAGATAAACATGAACTGTCAAATTTCTAGGAAAATCTATAGAGCCAATTTTTAGAACCGTGTTCCTTGTGTCCGACCAGGTTTTTGTTTTTACTGATGAAGAGTTTTCAGGCGAATAGAGGAATTGTAAAAGTAATGAGACCAAAAGATTACTTCTGCTTGTCATAACATTCAAGGTGAGAGAACAGTTAGTTAAATGTCACTTTAATATCCCCAAGTCTCTGGCACGCCATGTTGCGCCCACTAACCCATTCCCCTTGATATTACAACTGGACACTATCTTCTAAATCTAGCCTTAAGTGACAGGAATGACTTTCTTTTTTTTTTCTTTTCTGTAGACTGCTTGGTGAGTTAAAAGTGTGTGATAGGGGCGCTATATTATTATGTGTACATGTGGGAAGAAGGTATGTGTGAGAGATGCGCTATCACATAGGGGGCGCTATATTATTATGTGTGTACATGTGGGAAGAAGGTGTGTGTGAGAGATGCGCTACGTGAGTTTGTGTGTGGAGAATTTTGTAAGCAACTGATTGAGACATCTTGTCTACAGACTCGATCATTCCTCACTAGCGTTATTTCTTGTTTAATGGACTGAACTTGATCAATTCACTTGTAACTGGAGACAGCTCGCAGCCTCCAATGTGTGTTGATTGTTTGTGCGCCTGCGCGAGCTCGGTATTTCTCGTTTCCCACTGGATGCTCAGCGGATATGTGTGTATGTGTTTGTGTGAAGGTCTTGAGTGTGTTTATATGTGTTTGGGAAGGTGTGTGTGTGTGTGTTTTGACCCACTCTTGTACTGGAATAAATAGCAGCTACAAAAATAAAATACTCATCTTTTACATTTTCATATCAAGGGCATGCTATACAATCGAATCCGTTTAATGGGAGCACATCGAGACGCAATAGTTCTGGTCCTAGTAACCAGCTCGTCCGATTAACTCGATTGGATTGTACAATAGGATTTGTTTCGTTAGTTTTGGTTTCGGTCCCAATAAACGGCTTCTCAGATTAACCAGATTCGATAGTCTAAAAATTGAACTCGACGAGAAAACCTCACCAAATATGCTATTTGACCTACATTGTCTATTTCAGCAAATCATTCAGATCTATACTGAGTGCTCCTATAGTGTACATATCTTGTAGTCCTACAGTGTGCACATTATGTAGTCCTGTATTGGGCACAACATGTAGTTTTGTATTCCATATAGTCCTACCCTACCCCGCCCTGGCGCATGATCTCTTCTTACTTTAATTTTTTTTGTCTTCCTTGAAATAGTTCTAAAATTGGTCAGTATGGATGTGAATTAGTCTACGGTATACCGTCTACATCTTATGCATTGAGATTGTAAATCTGTTCCAATGTTTTGTAAAATGTTTTACAAGTTTCGGATGTTCCTTCAGAGTTGAAAATAATCTACTTCCTAGACCAAACCTCCCGCAGGACGACGGGGGATGGAAGCGGGCAGGGTTTGAACTTGGGACCATCGCTAAATCTGAATGACAGTTCAGCGCGCAAACCGCACGACCAGGTAGCCTAATTCCCACCCCACTTAAAAGTTCGAAATAGATGTACAGCAAATCGTTTGTACCTTTTTTTTTTGCTTGTACTCACATGCCTTCTACCGAGACCTTTCGTTATAGACGTCCTCAACACTGACCTGCAATGTCACAATCTGTGGGCAGTTTAGACCTAGAGCACGTTGCCAGGTCGTACACACCTGTGACGTGGCAACGTAAGAGACTTGACCTTGAGTGTGTACACTGTGTAGAGCATGCCATTTAGGTTTCCAAAAACTTTTTTGACAAATAACTTTTTGTTTCTTCCTTGAAGTGGACAATTATTTTATAGTCACCAGCATAACCCACCGATTACGCCCGCTGATTTTTTGCGAGAATTATTATAATATACTCTTGTTTGAATGTGTCAAGATGCCTCCAAACCAAATGCTTAAATATTCGAATATGAGCCCACCTGAAAATTAACCGTTTTCGTTTGGAGTGTGAAAGGCGCTTAGCTTTTCTAGGCATAAGGAAAGTAAGAATAGGTTAAATAGGTTTAGCTTATATACAAATTTTCCTTTTCTTCAAAGAATACCAATGAATTTTAATTTTGATATTTTTGTGTAAGTTAGTGTATGAAAACACGTGGAGTAAGACAGGGCCTAAGATTGAGGAGTGCAGGGCCATGGTACAGACATCCTAAAAGTCATTCATTTCTAGATCTTTAAGGAGCAATTGGAATTGATTTCATGTTTTAGTGCAAAAAAAAAAAAATATGTACAAGAATTGAGAGAGGTCTTATTACATGCCTGAATAAACTCTTTTATTCTTTTGTTTTAGAAAACGAATTCCAAAAATACTTTCCGGATAAATGTTTCCAAATATTTCGAATGTGTCCATTATTTACTTTGTCTCTATTTGTATTCAAGTATTTTGTCATTATGTATTTCAATTCAAAGCATTATAAATGGTTGAACTCTATCTAAATATATTTTGAATCAACTAAATACACAATTAAAACATGTTTTATGCAGACTTTATTTATAGAAGACCATTTGTTTTTAAAACGTCGATGTTTTCATCCATTACATTTTACATTATTTCACATTATTTTTTATGTTAAATTATTCCTGTGGTTTTTTAGTGTGTTTTTAATCGCTCATGAAAACTCCATATGTTGATTTGAATGAATACGAGACATGAACTTCAATTCTTTGGCTGTAATGACAAATCACTTTCTGTTTTGTCCCTCTCCGATCTGTTCCTATCGTTGAAAGAACCCCACCCCAAAATGTTGTGTCCACACTGAATCTTTAAGTCCATGTTATCTTGTCCAGGTTCCTGGTACGTTCGCCTCACTGGTCAATAATCTTCCCAGAGATTTCAAATCATCCTCTGTGGAGACACAGAAATCATAGCTTTTAGTTTCCGTTCAGTTTTATTTCTTTTGTTTTTTTACGTGTACAGGGGACAAAAATCGGAAAGAAAAAAGAAATAGGAAAAGGATTCTGTATTGTACTCACATCTCAAGCATGCATTCAACATGCACAGTTTGGTGCTATGTTCTGTATTGTACTCTCATGTCAAGCATACGTTCAACATGCACAGTTTGGTGCTATGTTCTGTATTGTACTCTCATCTCTTTCTGTAGCGTACTCTCATCTCAAGCATGCGTTCAACATGCGCAGTTTGGTGCTATGTTCTGTATTGTACTCTCATCTCAAGCATACGTTCAACATGCGCAGTTTGGTGCTATGTTCTGTAGCGTACTCTCATCTCAAGCATACGTTCAACATGCACAGTTTAGTGCTATGTTCTGTAGCGTACTCTCATCTCAAGCATGCGTTCAACATGCGCAGTTTGGTGCTATGTTCTGTAGCGTACTCTCATCTCAAGCATGCGTTCAACATGCGCAGTTTGGTGCTATGTTCTGTAGCGTACTCATAGACATAAATAAATATGGACTGGCCGAAGGAAGTAACTTCTTGTAACTTGAAAACATGTATATATATTGTATTCGGATTCCCGAATTATGAAAAATTGCATGATCTTCATTTTTAGAGATTAAACAAAACTACACTGCCTGTTTATTTACAATATATATAGGTGTGTGGCTGAAATATATATGGATACTTAATTTTTAAATTGCTCATAAATGCTGTATAATAAAGTACACAAAATTGCAAGTCACAAATTTTTGTTTCATAAAACTCTTTAATCGGCCAGTCTATATTTATTTATGTCTATGAGCGTACTCTAATCTCAAGCGTGCGTTCAATATGAGCAGTTTGGTGCTAAGTGTTCAATATGCTTTGCGACATCAATTTTTAAGTCTTAAACATGCCATGATCTCTATATTGTTCTACACGCTTACTGCTATCTCGTTCAAAATACTTAGCGCCATCTGCTTTTTAGAGTTCAACTTGTTTAGCGCCATCTGGTGTTGTGTTCAACATGCTTATCGAAATCTAATGTTAAGTGTTGAAAATGCTTAGCTTCATCTGTTTAGTGTTCTAACACCTGCTTAGCGTCATATGCGCCAACATGTAGCGTCATCTGGTGTTAAGTGTTTAACATGATTAACGCCATATGTTGATTAGCGTCCTCTAATGTTAAATGTTTAGCTTGATTTGGTGCTATGTTTGGTGTTGTGTTCAACATGCTGGTGCTAAGTGCCCCAACATGCTTATTACCATCTGCTTTAAAATTGCTTAGCGTCGTGTGGTATTAAGTGTTTAACAGGTTTAGCGACATCTGGTGTTTTTCTTTACATTCAACATGCTTTGCGATATCAAAGAAATAGGTTTGTTATTACATAGGCAGAGAAAGTATGTTGTAGAGATTCCAGATAATGATACATGTTAGAATTAGCTTGTGGCGTAGTCGCTAGAGCTCTCGACACGAATTAATTAATGAAATGAGGCTCGAACTACATAATAGAAGCACACAAAAAAAGTTTTTTTTGCCAGTCGCAATCCCCCCACCCCCATATATATATATATATATAATAGATTAGGCCAGAGCACACTAAGCAAACTATAGGTCAGAGGTTCTCAAACGTTTTCAGTTCAGGGACCCTTTTTAAAGCGATACGATTTTAGATCTATGAATAGTGAAGAAAGAGACAAAACAAAAATGCCCAGGACCTTCAATAGCATAAATCCGGTACTTTTATACACATCATAGAGAACACTATTTTGTCGTGAAATTTCGCGCTATATTGTCGGATTACCCATTCAAAGAGATGACACATTGTTTCAAACTAACAACACATTGTGGCCGATCAATGTTGCCTTTGTACGTATAAATCTAAATTGTCATGGAAAGAGAACAAGTAATGCACTATGTATATTCACCCGTCACTAACTAGCAAGGCCGGACTTAAGCATTGTGGGATTTCGCGGGGCCAAGTTTGGGTAGGGAAGCGGATAATAAGTGAAATTTAAAAGTTTGTATTAGAAAATAAATTCGTCTATGCATTTTTTTCATTCTTTACTACGTACAGAATTACTTTACGAGCTTTGCGTGTAGCAAAGTCATACAGTATAACATAAGAATTCTGTTTCCTACATAGATCACGCTCAATAGCAAGAATTACCAAATGTTTCAATCTATCTTTGAGAATTGTTGACCTCAAGTAATTCTTCATTAGTTTGAGGCGCGAGAAGCCTCTTTCACCAGATTACACAATTACAGCTAATGCATTATGCTGTTTTTATTTATCGCACGTAGGATTGGCGTTTTCCATATTGAATGACACTCCAAAATAACAATTTTGTCAATATACTTCCGTATATTTTAAGGACTTTTTCGTATATTCGTAATTTCGGGAGATTTCCAGGACCTCCTGGTAAATTGACAGGAGGGTGAGGGAAATCTGTTTTAAGTTATAATATGGTTTAATTTAATAATTTATACAGCTAGAATTAGCTCGGGTCCTATGAAAGTGCGGGGCCCAATGCGGTCGCATAGGTTGCAGTGGCCTAAGGCCGGCCGTGCAAAATGGCGGCGTAGCACGCCAGTTGAGTGGTAAATTTATAATTAATTTTAAAAATGTGCACCATGTGTTGTGTGCTGGTTTCTCAGGGTCGTCTGATGGAAACTTGAAAATCAAGTTTGACTCACTTCTTGAATGGTGTGATTTAGCAGAGATTTGGCAGAGAAATCTAAGGACCGACTTAAACTGGTTAATTGTGTCAACAATGGCGTCGTGTTAGAATAGTTCGTAACAGATTAAACAGTAGTGAACATTGAATTAAATGTATGGATTTTATATAGCGCTACTTTCATGCTTATAGCATGCTGAGAGCGCTATGGTCCAATCTCATTTGTGGACCAAATGTATCTGGGAGGAGGTTTTCTGTTCGAGTCGGGTGTTGAACCGCGAGCCCCTTTCATAGGTAGTCAAGCCAAGCCAATTCCAAGCGTACTTAGCCTCTCGAGCACGCTCCCACAGTGAGGAACGATTTGATTATTTTCAAATTATCCAATCAGATAAACTGGCTTGTAGGAAGGAAATTCTTTTAAATGTATACAATTTTAATCTATCTGCGACCCCTCAAGGTCCGCGAACCAAAGTTTGAGAACCACTGCTATACATGATAGCAGCAACATGGAAGACTCTCTATAAAAAAAACCCAATTAAAACAATATTAATAATAATACAGTAATAGCTTATCTCTTTGTGTGTATCATGGAATGCACCTAAACAAATAGATAATAAAAATGACTAGAATCTAGATGTAATACAAAAGAGAAAGAGTAGTGAAACCACTTTCAGCCTTCCGACCAATAAGGCAGATGATGTAAAAAAAAAAACAACATCTGGTTCCCGAGGGTGTCATTTGACCAGCACAACGACCAACCCCTTTACTTTCCCAACTACTGTCAGGTACACATCAGAATTGGTAGGACAAAGGGCTGTCCTAAAAATTCTGAAATTCAAATTCTTGGTCATCAAAGAGATTCAAACCCGACTCGTTTGGAAAGCCAAAAGCTGTACCACTCAGTCACCACGCGATCTAGATCTAGATCTAATAGCAGTGCCGGATTTACGTGCATTGAGGCCCTGGACAAGAGATTTGTGTAGTCTCGTACCTCAATAGAAATTCACTTAACAAAGTTCATAGATATAAAAGCATATCATGGCTATCAGAAATAAAAACTTGAGTAGGTTCACTTGTGCAGTCCATCGCATTCAACTAATAGTTAGATTGTTTTAATATGCATGTTATGTTACAAATTCTATAATTCTGAAATACTTGGATTCCCTTTAAAGGTGAGACCCTGGATGTCGCACAATCTTGTTATGTTGTAAATCCGCTCCTTGTCCGTCCATGGACAATCAGATCAGAAAGAAGGAAGGTGGTGGAGAGGTGGCGTTGGTTTAGCGATCCCCATCTTGTAAAATCTCAATTGCTACAGAAACAGAAACATTGAACAGTGATAGTTGAACCTCCTTAGAAGTAAGACCTAACATCCGTGGGCACCAGCTGGGGAAGTAATTTTGATAATCGAACCTCCTTAGAAGGAACACCAAACATTAGTGGGCACCAGCGTGGAAGTGATTCTGATAATTAAACCTTCTTAGAAGGACTAACATTAGTGGGCACCAACTTGGAAGTGATTGTGATAATTGAACCTTCTTAGAAGGACTAACATTAGTGGGCATGAGCTTGGAAGTGATTGTGCTAATTGAACCTTCTTAGAAGACCTAACATTAGTTGGCACTACCTGGGAAGAGATTGTGAAATTCGCTTATGACCAATCTCTATGGAGACAGCTTGACGTCCTATGATCCGAACGGCGCGATAGGACCTTAAGTCTAAGTAATTCTAGTATACATCTAGATCTAGATCAAATAGCTCACCTTGTTTTGGTTCCTGTTATCTGCAGATTGGAGTTTGAAGGTGCCCTAGAGAGTTGGTGTCCTGCAAAAACGGTGATACAGTGCACTTGGATCTGAAGTCTCGTCTAGACAGTTTTAACTTTTACCTTTTCGACTGGAACTCACTGTTTTTTCGAAGTTGCGGGCTGGCCTGTGTCGTCTTGGCATTTATTACAAGGTGGTAGAAGTGGAGGTGGGCATGGACAGGGAGGCATCTCTGGTTCAGGCTCTGGTGGAGGGGTTGGCGTCTTTTTCTTCGGACAGGGTGGCAGAAGGACATAACATGGCGGTCTTAACGGAGGGCAATCATCTGTTTCGGCTGCCTTATTGCTGCTTTCAGTTTTTGCTTTATTGGACATGATGTTTAACTGAGTGGGACAAGCTAGTCTATGAAGTGCTTGTCTATGCCCTAGACAAAAGACATTGAGAACAAAAGGGAAATGATGTCACTATCTATTATCGACGGCTTAGAGATTATATAAAAATAAATCTTTTTTTTTAAAAAAGCTAATGTTAGGTTTATTTGTTTCGCTATAAAGAATCTTTAATGAAACAAATTGCAGAATTTTTTACTAGTGTAGAGATTCTGCTGATCCGTTTGAAGGTTTCCTCCTTCTTTTTCCCCATATAGCCCGTGATTTTCTGCTTTGTAAGGTAAGACAAACACACAGGTCAATAGGAAGATCATGACTGCAAGGACTGGAACACAAACATTTAGACAAATTAAATGAATCTGACTACTAGCAAAGTTATGCTATCTTTGTAATTTGTATGCCATGGTACGGCCCCATCACAAGACTAATCACACTGAATTTTTGACTATACAGTAGACTAGACTTTGAGAAGTTTTTAAAATTACACTTAGACTACAAACATTAAAATGAATTATTGCAGAGTACTTCATTTTTTAAAATGCTTTGTGTAATCTTGTGTTTATGTTCAATATTCTTAGCGACATCTTGTGCCTTGTGATTAATATTCTTAGCGACATCTTGTGTTGTGATCAATATTCTTAGCGCCATCTTGTGTTGTGATCAATATTCTTAGCGCCATATTGTGCTTGTGTTCAATATTCTTAGCGCCATATTGTGCTTGTGTTCAATATTCTTAGCGCCATATTGTGCTTGTGTTCAATATTCTTAGCGCCATCTTGTGTTGTGTTCAATATTCTTAGCGCCATATTGTGCTTGTGTTCAATATTCTTAGCGCCATCTTGTGTTGTGTTCAATATCCTTAGCGCCATCTTGTGCCTGTGTTCAATATTCTTAGCGCCATCTTGTGCCTGTGTTCAATATTCTTAGCGCCATATTGTGCTTGTGTTCAATATTCTTAGCGCCATATTGTGCTTGTGTTCAATATTCTTAGCGCCATATTGTGCTTGTGTTCAATATTCTTAGCGCCATCTTGTGTTGTGTTCAATATCCTTAGCGCCATCTTGTGCCTGTGTTCAATATTCTTAGCGCCATCTTGTGCCTGTGTTCAATATTCTTAGCGCCATCTTGTGCCTGTGTTCAATATTCTTAGCGCCATCTTGTGTTTGTGCTCAACATTCGTAGCGCTAATTCGTACTATTGTTCATCGTATCCTGTCGTTAGTGGAAGTAACACTTACACAAGTATCGGACACACTGTTGGCATGTGCACTTCTCTTCTTTTTCTTATCCACGGAAACAGGGTTGTACTTGTTGACAGGGTTGTACTTGTTGGCAGGGTTGTACTTGTTGACAGGGTTGTACTTGTTGACAGGGTTGTACTTGTTGACAGGGTTGTACTTGTTGACAGGGTTGTACTTGTTGACAGGGTTGTACTTGTTGACAGGGTTGTACTTGTTGACAGGGTTGTACTTGTTGACAGGGTTGTACTTGTTGACAGGGTTGTACTTGTTGACAGGGTTGTACTTGTTGACAGGGTTGTACTTGTTGACAGGGTTGTACTTTTTCACAGGATAAAACTTGTTGACAGGGTTGTACTTGTTGACAGGATAGTACTTGTTGACAGGGTTGTACTTGTTGACAGGGTTGTACTTGTTGACAGGGTTGTACTTGTTGACAGGGTTGTACTTTTTGACAGGGTTGTACTTGTTGAAAGGGTTGTACTTGTTGACAGGGTTGTACTTGTTGACAGGGTCGTACTTGTTGACAGGGTCGTACTTGTTGACAGGGTCGTACTTGTTGACAGGGTCGTACTTGTTGACAGGGTAGTACTTGTTGACAGGGTTGTACTTGTTGACAGGGTTGTACTTGTTGACAGGGTTGTACTTGTTGACAGGGTTGTACTTGTTGACAGGGTTGTACTTGTTGACAGGGTTGTACTTGTTGACAGGGTTGTACTTGTTGACAGGGTTGTACTTGTTGACAGGGTTGTACTTGTTGACAGGGCTGTACTTGTTGACAGGGTTGTACTTGTTGACAGGGTTGTACTTGTTGACAGGGTTGTACTTTTTCACAGGATAAAACTTGTTGACAGGGTTGTACTTGTTGACAGGGTCGTACTTGTTGACAGGGTCGTACTTGTTGACTGGGTCGTATTTGTTGACTGGGTCGTACTTGTTGACAGGGTCGTACTTGTTGACAGGGTCGTACTTGTTGACAGGGTCGTACTTGTTGACTGGGTCGTACTCGTTGACTGGGTCGTACTCGTTGACTGGGTCGTACTCGTTGACTGGGTCGTACTCGTTGACTGGGTCGTACTTGTTGACTGGGTCGTACTTGTTGACAGGGCTGTACTTGTTGACAGGGCTGTACTTGCTGACAGGGCTGTACTTGCTGACAGGGCTGTACTTGTTGACAGGGTTGTACTTGTTGACAGGGTTGTACTTGTTGACAGGGTTGTACTTGTTGACAGGGTTGTACTTGTTGACAGGATAAAACTTGTTGACAGGATAGTACTTGTTGACAGGGTTGTACTTGTTGTCAGGGTTGTACTTGTTGACAGGGTTGTACTTGTTTACAGGATAGTACTTGTTGACAGGGTTGTACTTGTTGTCAGGGTTGTACTTGTTGACAGGGTTGTACTTGTTGACAGGGTTGTACTTGTTGACAGGGTTGTACTTGTTGACAGGGTTGTACTTGTTGACAGGGTTGTACTTGTTGACAGGGTCGTACTTGTTGACAGGGTCGTACTTGTTGACAGGGTCGTACTTGTTGACTGGGTCGTACTTGTTGACTGGGTCGTACTTGTTGACTGGGTCGTACTTGTTGACTGGGTCGTACTTGTTGACTAGGTATGTACTTGTTGACTAGGTATGTACTTGTTGACAGGTATGTACTTGTTGACAGGTATGTACTTGTTGACAGGTATGTACTTGTTGACAGGTATGTACTTGTTGACAGGTATGTACTTGTTGACAGGTATGTACTTGTTGACAGGTATGTACTTGTTGACAGGTATGTACTTGTTGACAGGTATGTACTTGTTGGCAGGTATGTACTTGTTGGCAGGTATGTACTTGCTGACAGGGCTGTTCTTGCTGACAGGGTTGTACTTGTTGGCAGGGCTGTACTTGTTGGCAGGGCTGTACTTGTTGATAGGGTCAAAACTTGATTTTCATTAGCAAACTGTGCGTAAAATTATTTTTTAATTTTTAAAAATCTTGAATCAATAAGGCCTTATATTCGGAAATTCCCAAACGCTAAAGTCCTTTAAAGAACGCGATAGTCCTTTCAAGGTTTGATAGCCCAGGTACGCTGTTCTGCCTCATCGTGGCACCTGGGTGGAAACGGCTACTTGAGGGGGTAGCGAGGCTAAATGAATGGCGAAACATAACTCCCGTGGGGATGCCCACGGGTAGTCGAGAGTGTACCCCTTGCACGGGCGGGGTTTTAAAAAAGTCCCCACGAGCACGTCCCACATGCATGCGCTGTTCCTCAATGGGACCGTTACATAAATGGCGGGTCCCGCACAGTTAGCTTGGTACAACGAAGGAAAATGACGAGGCTCACGGTGTCCTCGGCCTTCGGCCATGTGCAGCCAAGCATGCGTTGGGGCCAAAGGCATTGGAAACAGCAATGCTTTACATAGGCATTGACTCGGGTCTCTCTGACAGAACTGTGTGTTCACACAGGTTTTTTTTTTTTTACTGTTTCGGCTGGACGACCAAACAGATTTTTTTTCAAACTTCGAAGTTCGAAGAGCCTTCGGCTCAGCTCTTTTGGACATCAACAAGAACGCGATAGTCTTTTCAAGAATGCAATAGTTCTTTTAAAACCAATGTAACTTTGGAACGACATCTAGAACTTGTTCTCTAGCCAAATTTTAACTTTCTTTTTGTTTTTACTCTGAAAAAATATAACTGTCAGACTGGAGTTTTCCCAGTGTGGCCAACAAACTCGAAATTCTTTTCCCAACGATCTACAGCTACTGTGCAATGTCTAGTAAAATCATTATATATATTTCTTACTTACGCGGTAAACACCATGTTGCCTATCCCCCCTCCTCTATTGTTGTTCGACTATTGATTACATTGTGATGAAACAGTTGGATGACTTGAGAATAGACAGCAGCTTGGTTTCACATGAAGGAGCACATTATTTTGTCATAGACAACAAATTAGTTTTATACAGGTAACATGTTGTTAGAGCCTTACACACCAGGCTGTTATCTATATTTAATAGGTAATAATAAAGATATGTACATGTTTTGGACAAAGATGTGTAATTGATATAGATACAATATGTATTTGCTATAGATAAATACATAATAGATACCCATCATGTTATTATTAACGCAGAGAGTACTTATGGACGAGGTTATATCAGATGTTAATATCGACTTTGATGCCAATCTGATAGTTGTAGACCTAACATTTTTGTGATAGACCTAAACTTCAATATGCTCAATACCCAGTGAAGTCATGGAGTGTATATTTAGTTATTTATAAAGTGCATATCTGGTCGTAATGGACATAGATGTCAGCTTTAATGGATGCTAGACAACCTTTTGTCAATCTGGAGACTCAAGGGGCTTGCAAAAGGGAAGCTGTAGTGTAGTTGTTAAATTTGTTTTTTCAATGGTCAATTTTTTTTTACTAACATTGTAGTTGTAATTTAAACCAAGGTTTAATATTAAATAGATAAAGATTACACTACATTACTATCAATGTTTCACATTTTAGGTCTGACTTGTTGTATACATACTGTTTATCGTGAGAGGGATAATGTATACTGTTTATCGTGAGAGGCGTCTGCAACCTTTATGGACAGGGCCGGATTTAAGGGAGGGCAATCAGGGCAACAGCCCCGGGGACCTCCACAGGATAGGGGTCTCCACAAAAGAGATAAAAAAATATATATCGACTTTCGACGCGCCCGAAACCTTTTTAAGTTTTTTTTCTCCCAACCTTTAAAAAAAATGTTTATAGCTGGCAAAAATGTGATTAAGAAGTGAACGCATATAGCATGATCGGAATAAATAAATACAGCTCCGGATTTACAACTGAGCCTATAGCAAGGGCCTTACCCTCCAAAAACTAAAAGGTATACACATTTTAAAACTAAAATATGCAAATTAAATATAAAAAAAAAAAAGAAAGTGAAATTAAATATAACAGCACTCTCTTCTAAAATAGATGATACTTTTTTAGACAGAAATATTTTCATTCCTATGTGGATCTTTATTCAAGCTTTCGAAAATACATTGTAGGGGTCTCCACAAAAATCCTGCTCCGCAGCCTCCACATGCTTAAATCCGGCCCTGCGTATGGACTAAAAACACTTTATATTTGAAGGGAAGAGTACAATGTAATAGACTCTGCTAATGTTATTGTACCAGACTGTCTCAATTCACAATGGTCGTGCATCTTTCTGTGGATGAATTTTGCGTGACCAAATAAAAAAGGTCCGTGATAAGACGTCTTACATCTATCGACAATAAGGCCTATTACAGACGTAGGTGCGCCCTATGCACAACAAATACCCCTCACATGATGGTATTGGCCAATACTTCTTTGTTAGGCTTAGTTTGATCCGCGATTTTGTTTAATCTAGAAAAATAAGTGCGCTATATACGGATGGAGAGTGCTTTTTTGCAGCTCATAATGCAGGACAATATACCAATAGTGGGCATATCGGCCCGTCGCTATTTCTTTATTTAATCTGTGGTATTCTTAAAGGTAATAAACTGCGTTGCAGTCGTCCGAAGTACAGAACAGAGAAAAAGGCTTTTTGCCAGGACTCCAGACCCCGCTTGTAGAGCAAGCAGCGCTACTCGAGACTGCCATATGGCTTAAGGGGTGCAAAATACTTTTTTTTAGTCTAGGGTGGCGTCATAGGTAAAACACTGACATATAGAGATGGGAGTTGCTTTGAGGGAGCAAGATGCTGGTAAAACAAGCTGTTTTGATCATTGGCTTTGTTTGTTTTTATAGGCTTTGGACCTTACTCACAACTAAACCTCTTGTAGGACGGCAGGGAATTAGAGAGGTTCGAACTTGGAACCATTTGCATGACAGTTGAAAGCGCATACCACTATACCAGGCAGCGGCGCATACTACTATACCAGGCAGCGGCGCATACCACTATACCAAGCAGCGATCCGATTGATAATTTGGTAATAATATGTATTCTTGTGTACAGTTGCTACTGTTTACGTATTAACAATTGGGTTATTTGTTATTCATGACACTGCACTTGTGTTGGGCATGGCTAAGTAAAGTAACTGGACACATCAAAGAATTACTTGTCTCACGTGACCCGCTGACTGGGCCCTGCTCACTAAAATACAATAAAATGATTGATTGCTGGCTTTTGTCCAGTGCAACTACAGGACAATATTACAATATTATACAAAAGTCTGGTTTTGTATGTTGGGTTCTCTCCCGTCACTTTTAATCGGATGTTTAATTTATCTGGTCGAATTTCCCTCCTCCTTACCAACGGAAAGAATATGGGTGGGTGGGGGGATGAAATGATGAAAATAGATTTCAAGTAAACTTTAGTAACATTAGGCCAGGACCTGCCCTATGTAGTGGTTCATTACACTTGTAAGAAAGAAAGTTGTGTAGGGCTTCATGCATAGGTTCATGACATTAGTGACAAAGAAAGACGTCTAAGGCTTCATGCATAGGTTCGTGACTGTTACAATCATCAATAGTGCTAGATGTTACTATCAAACTTGATGTCAAGATGTCACGTTGAAGCACAATCATGATCGTAATTGCCGAGGATCTTGAAATCGTCTTTAATAAGATGATCGTATAGAAGTAGCTAGATCTAGTTGATAATACGATCATTCAGAATGCTGCCAGTTGATAAGAGGATCATCTAGAAGTTGTCTATCGCTAAGTCGATCTAAGTATGTTACTATATTCAATGAAGAAACTTCTCTTCATCTAAAACAAATGCTTTAATTCAAAACTTGAAAAAGCTATTCACAAATAATTACAATGGTTAAATGTACTTGAATAGAACAGAATAAATATAATTCTGCTAAATAAATGATCTACACAATAATGTAAAATATATGTCTGAATCCTAACACGTTCCGTACGACACTTACTAAAAATCTAGAATCTTTTCCCGGGTATAGCGTTGTCACGTGTCAAACATCCCCTCGTTGCAATGCCAACCAATAAATGCAGCTCAATGTACAATAATTAATATTTCAAAACCAATCATATTTATTCTGACACATAGCTCTGCCGCGTGATGGAATTCCCCGAGCTAACAAATTCTGGCTGGTAACCTTGGGCGGCTGTGTACGTGACAATGACATTAGTGACAAAGAAAGATGTCTAGGGCGCAATGCAGAGTTTCATAACATTAGTGACAAAGAAAGACGTCTAGGGCGCAATGCAGTTTCATGACATTAGTGACAAAGAAAGACGTCTAGGGCGCAATGCAGAGTTTCATTACACTTGACTAAAAGTTGGCCTTTCCTTCTCCTGACCTCATCCCGCCTAAAATGGAACTGGGGCCTTCCAGTAAATAATTGAAATTCAATTAAAAAAAATTCAGCTACAGAATGTAATATATCCCTCTTGAGAAGCAAACAATATTATAAAAGTAAGGAATCACTTTCAGATATATGAATACTAACCCTTTTCCCCCATTCCCCCAAGCGTCGTCAAAAATGACTCCAGGGCGCCGAGACATCACAATTGGAGTCTTGTAGAAGATACTAGTTCCCATACAACGAATAATCTATTTACTCCTGAGAGTCCAGTAATGTCGTTGAGTCTGATGGAATAGACTTCCGACTTTTGTGGTGTCTACTCGAGTGATTCAACAAATCAACTTACAAATCAACTCACGAATCAACCCACTTTATGATTCATGAGGTGGGGAAGCGCGTAAAGTTAACCCATTGTTGAAATCAAGTCAAGGGAGAAATGAGTAGTGGTGTTGGGGGCAGTTGGGGCGCCTTCGTGGATGAAAATTTTTGTGGCTGGGCGGGTGGGGGAATAATGGGTTTACAGTCAAATAAAGCTAACGCAAATAAAAAGGGATTTAGATATACATTTTGAAATGGGTTTTGGGTGGAAAATAGATTATATTCTTCTACACACATATATATCATACGTGTTAATAGCGAATATGCAAAATAATACATCCAGACATCAGGGCCGGATTTGTGTCTGCGCAACCACACAGGGCCCCATCCTTGAGTGAGACTTCCACATTTCAAAATGTATTTTTTTTTAAATAGGGACTATACCCTAAGGGCAATGTGAGATCGAATGTACAGCTTCTACATTTCTGTCTGAACAAATACGCCATGCGTTTACATTTATTAGGAGAAGTAAAGTACAGTTAAAAAAAGTAAAGTTCCCCTTTCAGACCTTGTGGTCCATTGGGCAGAAGTAAAGGTCATCTGTCTCTGTGGCTTACAGTTTACAAGGCCATCATGTGGCCAGCCTTTACTTTTCCCCAACTAATGTCAGGAACCCGTTAGAGCATTTTAAACGCATTTATAAAACATAAAAAGGTGGGAAGAACGACCTGAATTCAAACTCTGACTCAAGCTTCACCACCCGAAATTCTAACCATTCTGCTAGTGAGGTGTGCATGAAAATAGAAGATTGTATAGTTATCTCTGGTTAGTTTCAAACTTACTTAAAGCGGCGACCTATAAATGGGAATAATTCATCTTATACCACCTCCTCAGTCAAGTACAATTTCTTTCCCTTGTTCAAGATACCAAACAAAATAATTAATTACCAATTGTTAATTAAATAACTGGTTGAATTTTTATTGATTCTTTTTTTGGCACATAAAATAAATTTGCAAAATTTCAGCTTGATCCCATATTTGGTGTCGGTGAAATAACGTGTCAATACTTTTTACCAGACAAATAAAAGTGACTTGATGTAAGCTTTGCAAAAAAAAACAGTCACATTGTGATGATTTCTGTTTCTTGATTGCCTGATATTTCTTATTATATTAACAATGGCACAAACAGACTCATCTTGCCGGAGATGTCTATAAATAACTTGACAACAAACTGAAGAAACATCTGTGTTCTTTCCTTACTTCTCTATGAAACCTCCTCAAACTAAACGTATAGATCTACGTAGACTTTCAAGTCAATACCAATATCTTCGATAATATTGAACTTTTTACTAATACGACATTAACTAATATACTTTATGATTTAAACAGCTTAACGATACAACTTTATTATACAACTTCAACGAATGGACCTGCACTCACTACCTCACAAGACAGATACTATGCATGGGGCCATACCATACCAACATGGCTTAAGGAAATATAGAATAATAATAGAATTAATTGATGATTTTTCGAAAGGTTTAGATAATAGTGAACAAATAGATGCTATCTTACTAGATTTTTCTAAGGCTTTTGACAAAGTTCATCACCATACTTTGCTTAAAAAATTAAAATATTTTGGCATTAATGGTCCACTGCGTCAGTGGATTAAAGATTTTCTGATAGGGAGAGAACAAACTGTAATAATAAATGGCTCTAAATCAACACCGATAACAGTAAACTCAGGTTTACCTCAAGGAACAATCTTGGGTCCACTACTATTTTTAATTTACATAAATGATTTACCAAATTGCATTACTTCAGGAACAAAAGGCAGACTATTTGCAGACGATTGCATAATATATAGAACAATAAAAACAACACAAGACACAGATATTTTACAAAGAGAATTAGATCAATTACAGAAATGGGAATCAAATTGGAGCATGTCTTTCCACCCAGAAAAATGTCAGTTGTTAAGAGTAACAAAAAAACTAAAACAAATTAATTCCACGTATCTTATTCATGGCAAACCAGTAACACAGACTAAAAACGCTAAATACCTAGGTATTATAATAAATGAAAAACTGTCATGGAATCCACATATTGATGAAACTATAAAAAAATCAAACAAAGCATTAGGATTTATTAAAAGAAATTTCTATAAATCAAATAAGAACATAAAACTAAAATGTTATTCAACCTTGGTTAGGCCAATAATAGAATATGCATCCTCGTTTGGGACCCCTCAACTCAAGAAAACATTAAGAAACTGGAACAGACACAAAATAGAGCAGTGAGATTCATAACAAATGAATATTCACATTTGACTAGAGTAACACCTATAGTAAAATCACTAAATTTAGAAAACCTTCAGAACAAGACTCAAAAGTAAAGTAGCAATTATACATAAAACACTGAACCATAATCTTCAAATACAAAAACAAAATTTAATAAAATACTCTGAAAGACACAAAGATAAAGGCACATTCCTCGTCCCATATGTTAGGACAAATTTGTACAAATACTCCTTCTTCCCTAGTGCTATTAGAGCATGGAATGGGTTGCCTGAGCTAGCTAGGAAAACCAGTGACTTGGCAGAATTTAAGTCATTGATTAATATGCATGACTAAATGCATGACGCGTAGGACGTAATAGTCTTTTTTGAAGTAACGTCTGTATTATATAAGATAAGATAAGATGGGGCCGTTACTAACTAACTTTTCCCTAATTTAAATTTTTTTAAACCATATTTTCCAGAATCCTAGAAACTTCTTTCCTAAATATTTTATTAACTGTGATCTGCTAGAAACTGACGTATGCTTTTTTTTCTGACCTCTTTCCCTGATTGGATAACTATAATTAACGTGTGTTTGTTTTGCATCTTCTATGACCTGACCCCGGCTTCTAGAAACTGGTCGAATTAGGTCATAATATCAATTCGTGACACACATAAATTCCGAAAAACTCCCTGGCTACGCCAATGATAAGAACTGTACATTTACAGTCATATATATTAATAATTAATCCTTTATTTCCTTTTTCTTTCAATTCTAAAATTAATTGATGAATAACTAATTAATAAATCAATTCGTTAATTTCTTGGTTTATTTGTGTTTTGTTAAGGGACATTGAATAATTGTGCAAAGTCTCAACTTGATCCTGGAATAGGAAGTGGGAGACATAAACTATTCAAAACGTGTATCAGTCAGTCAGACAGACCGAGTGAGTTGATATCATCTTTGTAAAAAGGCAACAGAAAACTTGTGTTGTGTTGTGTTTCACTGTGAACCCCACTGACCTTTATGAAAATATCGAGGTGGGGGGGGGGAGGGATCCACCTACCGTTTCAAACTTTTTTGTGTGTGTTCAGTTCCTCCTTCCAACCATAAAACCCCTTAAGCCAACAACCAACACCAATGTTCCAGTAGTGGAAACCGCAACAGCAAAAATGGGACTTCCTTAAATAATTCTCATGTTTTTTACAAGAGGGTGGCGATAAAAAAGAAGATAGAGAGAGACGCAGAGAGAGCGAGAGGGAGAGAGAGGGAATAACCGCTTATGAGAGAGGAAACATTTAATGAATGTCTGTGTTGGCAGTGAAAGGGGAGACGATCGTACCAAGGATGACCCAACGATTGCCATCGCTGGATACTGTCCTGTTTTGCCCAAGGGGAGAAAAGAGGATCTACGGGACAAAAAAAGAAATATTAAAAAAAAAAAAAAAAAGGCTGTGTGTTTATCGTCAGCTTCGATATTTTTTGACAAGTATGAGGGATGACTTTCGGTGAATACACTTTTGGTCGAAGGATTCTCTCCCCTTTTGCTTTCTTTGTTATATTCTCATTCGTTTATCTCCTCCTGAAGATCAGACTAGAAGTGTTACTGTCTGATAAAAGTGTCCATTTGAAGGACGCCAAGAGCAGTAATTTCAATACTGTGGATTTTACACAATGTCTGGATATTTTTTTTTTGTACAAAGCTTATATTAGAGCATTCACTGTTTGTCTGATAAAATTTGTGTACACATTAGTTCTTCCACCGACCATTCTCGGATCAATTTGTAACTTTACACAATCATTGTCATAACGAATCATGAATCTAGCAACATTTTAACCAATTTAGTTAGTGGTAATTAATTAATTGTGTTTGATATAGATAAAGGGAAATTAATCTTACAGGGTTGAGAAATATTACTGTAAATGTGTTGTTCTTCTCCTTAATTAAAAAGTATTTTTTATACTTATATATATATAAATATAAATATATATATATATATAAATATATATATACACACACTTTTCCAAATTGTGAACAACTTTGCATACAATTTTTAAACATTTTTTTTATCTTTCGTTTTTAATACAACTTTTTGGTATTGTTGTTTTGCATTGAAATATAACATAATGAATTTTTCTATGTGTGTGGCCAAAGAATAAAATACCTAGATCTTTGGGTTATAAACTTTAAATGTAAGAAGCAGCTTTGAATTATTCATAAGACACTTTTGGTAGCAGACGACTGTAAAGATGTTGTTAGATTTTTGTTGTTCTCGTTGTAAAAACTGATCAGACCAAGCTTTTAAAGTAGCCGTTGTTTCTTCTTCTTCTTGGAGCCTGTAAATTATGTAGATCTCATGTAATTAATCTAACGTGCAGAGACGACGCCGTGATGGCTTCCAACCCTCCCCTCTCCCTCCCGAATAGAACGTTTCCGTTCATTTTTCACAAGCTTCATAAAAGGACAACCAACAAATGTAAAGGTCAGAGAAATGGTCTCAAATTTAGAGGTCGAATAAAGACTAACTAGAGGTCAAAGAAAGAGTCTCAAATGAAGAGGTCAAAGAAAGAGTCTCAAATGTAGAAGTCAAAGAAAGAGTCTCAAATGTAGAAGTCAAAGAAAGAGTCTCAAATGTAGAAGTCAAAGAAAGAGTCTCAAATGTAGAAGTCAAAGAAAGAGTCTGAAATGTAGAGGTCAAAGAAAGAGTCTGAAATGTAGAGGTCAAAGAAAGAGTCTGAAATGTAGAGGTCAAAGAAAGAGTCTGAAATGTAGAGGTCAAAGAAAGAGTCTGAAATGTAGAGGTCAAAGAAAGAGTCTGAAATGTAGAGGTCAAAGAAAGAGTCTGAAATGTAGAGGTCAAAGAAAGAGTCTGAAATGTAGAGGTCAAAGAAAGAGTCTGAAATGTAGAGGTCAAAGAAAGAGTCTGAAATGTAGAGGTCAAAGAAAGAGTCTGAAATGTAGAGGTCAAAGAAAGAGTCTGAAATGTAGAGGTCAAAGAAAGAGTCTCAAATGTAGAGGTCAAAGAAAGAGTCTCAAATGTAGAGGTCAAAGAAAGAGTCTCAAATGTAGAGGTCAAAGAAAGAGTCTCAAATGTAGAGGTCAAAGAAAGAGTCTCAAATGTAGAGGTCAAAGAAAGAGTCTCAAATGTAGAGGTCAAAGAAAGTGTCTGAAATGTAGAGGTCAAAGAAAGAGTAACAAATGTAACCAGCCACAGACATTCCTCCCCCTTAAAATGGAATTGTTACGTGTCAATATATTCAACGAAGCTGAACTAAACGCCCACCATCTGGCAAGGTGCAGTTTGAGATAAACTAAACGCCAACCATCTGGCAAGGTGCAGTTTGAGATAAAACGCCCACCATCTGGCAAGGTGCAGTTTGAGATAAAACGCCCACCATCTGGCAAGGTGCAGTTTGAGATAAAACGCCCACCATCTGGCAAGGTGCAGTTTGAGATAAAACGCCCACCATCTGGCAAGGTGCAGTTTGAGATAAAACGCCCACCATCTGGCAAGGTGCAGTTTGAGATAAAACGCCCACCATGTGGCAAGGTGCAGTTTGAGATAAAACGCCCACCAACTGGCAAGGTGCAGTTTGAGATAAAACGCCCACCATCTGGCAAGGTGCAGTTTGAGATGAAACGCCCACCATCTGGCAAGGTGCAGTTTGAGATAAAATTACGTTGAAAAACTCGAAAGAGAAGTCACTTTAAGCAAAATAGAAACAAAAATAATTAGCGAAAACGAATCGGGTTGGGGTGAAAATAGTAGGCAGTCGACAAAGATTTTTTTTATTATCCGAATCACTTTAATTAACTAAATGCATATTAATGTAACTCATTTTTGCACACCACCATCAACACTTTGCGCACTACATGAGACTCTACTAAAACGGAATGTTTGATGTGTGAGTTCCGCCCAAGTAGCTGGAAAGAGAGCTGGGTGACGAAGGCGGACTATTTAGTATGCATGTGGCCATATGGCCTGCAAATGATATTGACCTATTTCTAGTTCAAGACATATCTGTATATATAATTCTCTACGTTGTCCAACCATGCGGGACACATACGCACGCACGCCGACTCTCTAACCCTTGATGAAAAGGTCATAAAAAGATAACTCTTTTATTTCAGGAAGTCGGACTAGAGTTATCCCACGTTACTTTCGCGGCGACAGAGAGCGCGGCTCAAAAAAAAAAAAGGTGGGGGGGGGGGGGGGGGGGGGGGGGGGGGAGAACAAGTCATCTTCAATGTATATATAATTCTCTACGTCGCCCAACCATGCGAGACACCAGGCACACACGCCGACTCTCTAACCCTCCTACCGCCCCCCACCCACACCCGCGCCATCCTTGCATGCGCACAAAGTCCAAACCCACCCTATTTAGACAACTGTCTCTTTAAATGTAATCACTTTTCAGTCATTAAGAACTTTTGATGTTGTAGGCGAATCATAAACACTGTGAATTGTTATTGATATCGAATCATTAACTTTTGATAATTGTTTACACATTTTTGCACTTACAGAGTTGTTATTGCAAGCCAATCCCAAAGCGTTAGGATAATTGTTAATGAAATGTCAGAAACAGCTTCAGAGTTGGACTAAACTACTCAAAGTTTTCTGTTTTCGTTTTTTTGGGGAATTATTTCTTTTGTTGTCTGTGTTTTCTTACTGTATTTAATCCGTTGCTTGGGGATTCAGAAATGTGTCAATGAAAACTCCAGACCAGAATGTTCACTGGATTATCTCCCGCTTCATGCCACTGGTAGATTTCTGGACTGAGAGTCCTTGCAACACTTGCGCCATGCTCAGAACTAAGCTGATAACGCAATACAATCGAGTGTTCCTGCGTTTCTGACGTCATGGCATCAATATTTCATTGAGGCCCCTTTTTCTTTTATATATGGGAGATAATTTAATAGAATATAAGGATTTACTCGTTCACTCATTCACTCATTCACACAAACACGCACACCCACAAACGCATTACGTAGGCACTCTGTTCGTATATTTATTAGGGATTGGAATATCGCTTTTTTTTTACAAACCCATATGAGAATTGGGTCGAAGTCTACTCAGATAACTAACTCCGCGTAAAGAAATAGTTCCTAACATTCATTAAGAAATACATTAATTCACAAAAGAAGCATATTATCATAATATCCATAACTAGCTCTGAACATCACTCAGGGGTGAGAAGTGAGTTAGGGACATATTTTGCCCTATTAATGTAGTTGGTACTCTTTGGGCATCCATGTGACAAGTCTAAGGTCAAAGATAAAAATACTTTTATCCAACCTTTGAATCTAAATGCTTGAAATTTCATTGAAATATAAAACTTTAGAAACAGAATTTTGTTTTTGTTTCTGAACTTTTATCGACTATATTAACAACCTTTAAAAACTGAAGAAAAAAAAGTCGAGAAAAAAAGTTACTGAAAGAAGACATTATGAAATTATAAATATATTTACCAAGCAAAATATAAAAAATCCATTTAAAAAAAAAACGTAAGCTTATTTAAAGGAAAGGAACTCCGCCTATATGTTATGGCACGGTTAGGAATTAATCATTTGTTTCGGAAATAGGGGAAGTTTTGACTTAGTGACAATGACGAGACTAGTAAAACAAGGATAGGGTTTTAGAGATAAAACGAAATACCAGTCGACGTAGACAGACACTTTCAGGACAACGTAGAATTAAGTAGCATTTTATTAACGTCAAGAGTTAGCTGACATTCGATGGTTCCATTCATTGCTATTTAACTTGTTCGACATTCAGTATCAGCGACGACTAACTTCTATTGATTGTTCGGCCTTTTTGCCGTGTTATTTAAGGGGACTAAACCCAGCAAATATAGCCATATCCGGGAATACTGAAGGATTACGTTCCGTTGTTGGTATAAAAAAAAATTAATTACCAGTAATTTAATTGTCTCATTGTTTTTTTTTATTTCATTCATGTCTTGTCTACGCCAATAAATAATTGTGCGAAGTTTCAACTTGATCCGAAATTAGTTGCGGAGAAATAACGTACTTTTCAACAGACTGACAGACACATTGAGTGGATATAAGCTTTGTAAAACAAAAGATGTATAGTTTTAGAGCCTAGTGGCGGTCGTTTTCTAATGTGGGTAAGTTGGAATGTTAAGTATAGGGCTATATCTGTTTAGTTTTTCCTTTAAAAATGTCAATATCTAGAAAATAAAAGTCTGTATTCCTCATGTTTTATTCTTAATAACTTCCTCTTGAGTTATCCCCTTTTAATCTTTACCAATATAGTTGTGTACATTTTCCTCCACTCCAAATTGTTGGGCCGACATTAATTTCCAAAATTTTAAAAGTAACTTATGGCAGGTTTGACATATTTACATAAAAATCTGTGGAAAGTTTCCTAAGCTCTTACAATGGCATTTGAAATAACAAATGTCCTCAACGAAAATATTCAACATGATTTCAACATTTTGATCTATAATGAATGGAATGTATGAATGAAACTAAAATCAGGAAATGATAAATACTATCAAAGAGAGTTTAAATATCATAATTAAACTCGTAGGTGGCGTATGCTGGTCCTTACTTATTACATTACAAAAATTTTACATCTAAATCGCATCTTCTGAGTGTAGCACGTCTTGGGACAGTGGACACAAAAGTGAACTGCCATTCGTATCTTGTTTTTAAAAAGGTTTATAAGAATTTGCATACAATATACATAGACACATATTCTTCTAAGACAAATAAAAGACAGTAGCGCCACTAGACATAGATTCTTCAAAGACAAATAAATGACAGTAGCGCCACTAGACCAAGGCTCTTCTATGACAGAATAAATCACAACCTTTCCTTCCTTCCACTAGTATTAACACCCGTCTTGTAATGGGCAAGTGTCTTATTGGTTAAATATTTGATGACTTCATCAAAAGACAAATACGTTCTATTGGATGATGTCCCGGATGTTATTTCACAACCAGAAGAGCAAACGTTATAACACTGCCTGGTCCTGAGATTCCTCGTATGTCGACATACCCATGCTGTGATGACGTCTCTTATATGAGTCATCAGATCTACAATGTGTGGACTCTTCCGAAATAAAGGACAATGTACTTTTAGTTATTCGCCTATTGTAACGATCATGAGTGCTAGATGTAAAGATGTCTTGATGTTACGATGAGATTGGAATCATTTTAATTAAAGATACACACTGTACAATACAATTAAACAATTGAACTATCTTCGTTCAAGCTCATAACTACAAGTCTAACTTTACCCAGCCTTTCCAAGACTTTTTATTAATCAATCTCTCTCTCATTTTCGAAACCAAAAAAAAAATACTCCTTTCGCCCCTCTAAATTTCCTTTTATGGAATTAACTTACCCGCTTCTGTTCCAAGAAGGCATGCTTGTTCCAAGAACCCTTCGACAATTAAGCTTGACCCTGCTCTGTAGACGCTTGCAGAACACTAAAAATAAATTTAATGCAACAGCTGCTGTACGCTACGTGACACCTATAAACGTTGACAATGATTGGCAATTTAAGTTGAATGAGTGGCTCTGTGGCATAGACCTGATGTCTGCCTACAAAGGGGGCCAGGTTTTGAATCCAGATGTTGTCCAGAAACTTTTTTCAGATTTAAATTTGACTGAGTTTTGGATTTGAAGGACCTGAGTAAGTTTGCTGAGCGCTCAAAGATAACACGAAAATCTCCCAGATACAATTCTTCCCCCTCACAAGTCCACTAAGGAGACTGACCCAGGGCGCTCTGAGAGCATGCTAAAGAAAAAAGTCTCATATTGGTGCCATTGATGAAATCTTGAGAAAAGTTTGCTCGGTTCAAATAATGCATCACACAACTTTCTGCTGATTATTTACAATAGCACAACGAAAATAATCTTAAGACTATTTGTATAAAGCATTCAAAACTTCATTTCTTTCTTATTTAAATACGCAAACAGTTTGGAGGGTGAAAAATCCAAGATAACATTATCACTGATTGTGACTGATATATGTAAACAAAATCAATACAATGAATAAATACCGTTACTTTAAAGGAGGAACATGCAAAGGAACGATAATTAAATATTTTAGTTTGTGTCTGAAAGATAGGAGTTTTAAAAGTGCTATAGAACTTTAGGAACCGCGAAATAGGAAGAAGAAAACAAACAAGATCCGTTTTACATTACGTAGTGTAGACTCGGCTACATAGAGTGTGTAGCACAATCTCAGATAACACATGGTGTGCAATGGACTCATTTGGACCATTTTGGGAAAAAGGGGTGGTGGGGGGGACGGGGACGGAAGAACGAAGGGTATATCTGTGGGTGAATTTTTAAAGCATTTATCAAAATAAAAATTGAAGAAAAAGGGAACGACCTGAATTTGAACTCATGGCTTAAGCCTCTTCAAGCCGACATACTAACCACTCTGCTAGTGAGTTGCGTGTGAAAATAGAAGATTGCATAGTTCTGTATTGTTTGTTTCAAAGCGGCGACTTCTAAAGGGGACTAATTTATCTTACAACACCACTTCAGTCAAGTACAATTTCTTTCCCTTGTTTAAGGTACCAGACAAAATAATTAATTACTAACTGTTTTTTTTATTTTTTTTATTTTCATGTGTTGCCAGGTAACAGAAATAATTGTGCTAAATTTCAGCTATATCCAAAGGTTAGATGTTGAAGAAATAACTTTTTAAATTTTTTTTACCAGACAGACAGAATGAGCTGATTGAAGCTTTGTTAACAAAAAAATAGCTATTCTCTCGCACTAAAATTGTGTTGAAAATGTATTTTACTCCGTGACGGCCTCCGGTTATTTCTACCTCATATTTCAAATGTCAAAATGTCAAATATCCAAGAACGATTTTCTTCCAATATCCCTATATGTACTCAATGCCAGTGGGCTTTATTGCCTTGTTTCTTCTCACATATATGTTGCCTACTACACACTGAAGTTACATAGACTATTGGCAGCTACAGGTTACATAGAGTTATAGACTATAGACAGATAGAGCATGCTATGTCTGATGTATAAATACAGATTATGCTGGTTAGGTTTCGTAGTAAAGTTGCTTGGCATAGTTTAATTGACCACACTTACAACATCACTATCGAATTTCTCATTCTCTTTTTCCTCTACAACCACTCTTTTCTCTTTTCATATATCTCATTCCTGTGTTCCCTCTCTCTCTCTTTCATACCTCTATTGCGTCTATCCTCTTCTTTTTCTTTAAACTGTAACTCTCTTTCTCTCTCTCTCTTAACAAATTTTATTTACTTTCAATATCTTTCTTTTCCCTACCTTTTTCTTTTTTTTTTTTAAATTTCTCTTCAACTCTCTCTCCCTCCCTCTCTCACAATTTGACTCTAAGAGACGCACGGAGTCAAGTCAATGTCAGGACTGCTGCCAAATAAATAATAAAATTAGTTTGTGCCAGAATCGGAATAGCTTACACATTTGATTTTACAGTGCAAAAAAATGTGCTCAATATATACTATACAATCGTACATTTTCAAAGTTATAGAGCTTATGAACACTTCTTTTATTTCTGTACACCGGATACACCAAAATGCGACCGATCTATAGTTATTCACAATTGATACAAATCTCCAACAGAATGTATCCTATAGTTTACACAGGCACTAGCAGTTAAGGCCAGTTGCCTCTTGTTGTAAAGCTGTTGTACTGATTTACACACGTTGTTCAGCCTGGATCATCCGAATAATCCCCCTTCCTTATCACCCCCTCCCTTTCCGTATAACCGGCATTAAATAACTGGCCTGTCAGATGATAGCCCTACCCAGTGGTCAGCATGACCGGCCTCTTGGTTTGAAGCGGCTGTTCCCTGACCTGCGCCAACTAGGAAACAATCCCCGCGCTGATCAGAGGAGCTCAGTGGAATATCCCGGGGCAAATCAAGGTCACGCAGAGGTCAGCAAACCCTCCAATAAATTGATCACTTGATACAGCATGTTCGTGCGTTACTTGATTTCATCTTCCTTACGTCAGGTTGTCCGGCTAGCAAAACTTTTCATTTTATTTTTAGCGACCCCTGCTGGTGGAGACGCTATTACTTTGGTGACCTAACGCTTCACCAGGCTAAGGGAAAGGTGATGGTCCGTCTCTCCGTCGGTCACGTTACGATTTTGAAAACTACATCCACTATTGATTTTACATATTTTGTAACGTGCTAAAAAAAAAACCCAGGTGGAACGTAAGTCTTCTGAAAAGAACTATGTTGTTATTAAAATTAAATAGGTTAACCTCTTTTTAAAAAACAACAACAACCACACCATTTTCAAAACAATACTTAAAAGACAAGATTACCATGATGCGTACCAATACACAATTGAAAGAGGAGAAAATAATAATTTGAGTATAATAACACCAATTGACAACCTCTATGGTTTTGCTAAGTCAGTCTAAAGGCAAGTTTCAATAGATTCGGAATGAATATCAGAATCGATGAGTTATCAATAACCACAATTCTATCTGCCTCCCTGCAAAATGTTCATTTAAAGCAGGATGACTTCCATCACACCCAATAAATAAACTCATGCCTGGCACCTGCTTAAATATAACCGGCGTGAACATGGGATGATTGTTAGCATGCAGACTGTGAACTATAGACCCACATGTTAACCAGAAGTTATAGCCTTATTGAGGTTATGTTTTTTTTCCTGTTATACATTTAATATGCTAATTTAGGAAGTTCGTTTTGTTTTTCGTTGTTTTTTATAACGTTTGGAAAGAAAACCCGAACTTTGTATTACCAGGACTATGGAGCAAGGAATTATTGGTGGATTTGTTAATTAATGACAGGAATTGGATCTACTTAGAATACATTCAAATAGTGCGTTTTAATTTACGATAACTCTAGTCCTGACTCTTCTTTAACCATGTCTAAATAACTTCCACAGTGCATTTATTTTCCATACAGAATTAGGTTGCTGGGTCATAATATTGTTGTCCATTGATTCGTCTCTCTCTCTCAACTGAGTGTCAATATGAGTTTAATACCTCGAACGATCATATGGAGATTTGGTCAATCGGATTGTTGTTGTGACCCCATGGTATTCATAGTCTAAAATTAAGCTTGGATTCGAAATGCCCTTTGACCTTTTCAAGTGTCTAGAAAACCAATTAGTATTTACTTCTCTCTCCTTCCCCTCCGCTATGTGTTTTCTCTTACCTCCCCTTTATCCACTAATCAACCAGTTTCCTTTCCTTTCACTACCACATTGGCAAAAATGTAAATAAGCTCTGGACGCAATACAAATTACCTGCGCATAATTTCTAACTATTTTTTGTAATTATGTCCCTTAGATTTGCCATCCCTTTTTTAAAATTTTCTCTGCTTATTAAATTCATTCATTTCTATTTTTGGAAGACACTTTTCTTAGATAAGTTGGACGTTTGATATAAGTTGAAAAAACAAGTTCCCCTTTCAGACTTTGCGATCTATGGGCCATATGTTGTTAAGGTCATTTGTTTCTATGGTCAATGGTTGACGTAGGACGCGTGATACCTCTTTGGATAATTGTTAATGAGTTGAGTCTAAGAGTCTTGGAACTCTAGGCCCACGGAAGGGAACCTCTATCGGGGTGTCTGAACAAACTGTTCTGTCTGGGAAAGATCCAAGCAGATGTAATTATTTTTTTTACATCCCAGCTTGGGTTAGATGCGAGACCGAAGACCGAGCACGCCAGGAAAACTCACCCATATTTCTTCTCTGTACCACATCAGTCGTACAGGAGTACGCCATAGGAACGGCCCCTTGAGGAATGGTGTGTATAGGATTACTGTTTTCCCCCATCTCTCCTAAACCTGCTGAAGCCTACAGGGTTTCTATTTTGCTTCCTTATTAGCCTAATCGTCTTCTGTATTTACCGTTTCCATCCGAGTGCCATGTTGAAACTGAGAATAATTGTCCGGGAGTTTGATACTTTTAAAATATTCCTAGACCAGTGATGCCTAACCTAGGGCCCGCAGACTACTTCCGGTCTAGAAAGCGGTGTTATCCGGCCCGTTATAATAATGAGGTGCAAAAGTAGGAGGAAATTGGACCATTCTGAGACTAGAAAGTCCAGAAAAATCACAATAGAGATGTCTCTAAATGTCTTCTTCAAAACGTTTTGAGTCAACATTGCTGTATACCACTCTCGGGAAAACGGTATACCTCTTACAGGGTCTTATTAGAAGATGATTTACAAAACGTTGGTAATGATGTGATTTACTGATATTCAGACATGGATTCATGATTTGAGAAACACTGGTTTACAGTGATGTAGGCCGTGACACACGTGTAGCCCTAGAAGATTGAGCAGCACTGCCATAGATAACTAACTCGCAAACATATAGAGAATCGAAAGTTAGCGTTGTATACATTTGAACTCAAGGACACAGCCTCATTGTACTGTATGCTCTATTTTTGAATTCCAAAACATGTGTCAACTTGACCAGGTCCCAAGAGATTTGGATCTGACAACTTTCCTAGCCTTAACTGACCTATCTCGGCCTCCGAAAGTGATCCACACAAAGCTTGTTAATTTATTTCTGTTTTGCTCCCTAGATGTTTACGAGATTCAGACCTGACTTTGTAAGTGTCCAGAAGAGCAGTAAATAAATGTTACTAAGAAGTAGCCCCTGACAGGGGCGTGGCTAGAAAGGGTGTCATTCGGTGTGATTAGCTAATGATGTCACCCCCATTCCCTTGCCAAAAAATACACACTTCTAGCCGGATTCGTTTCTTCATGTTTCTGTTGAAACATTGGACAAAGTCCAAAGAACGTAAAGGCGCACGCATCTCGGAGCTAAGGTTTTGGGTTTGAAGCCTGGAGATGATTCGGATCGGACTCATAGACCTTTTAGAATTAAGATTTTAGCTGTTATGCTAAATAAGCCTACACTCATCACATACATTTTACTACATTGTTGTAACTTGGAAGTTTCAAATTTTGAGGATTGTATGAATAATTTTGATGTGCCTCTGCTCTCTGTATAACTAAAGCTGAATGACAATTTATATACAATTTTCTTGTAACAAATGTTTGGTTTTAAACCAAATAAAACGTGTACGTATTTTTTCGAAAATAGAAATTAAATTGGAGAAACCGATAGAGCCAAAGGAAGAGAGAAAGAGAAAGAGAGAGAGAGAGAGAGAGAGAAGCAAGAGAGTGAAGGGGAGAGAGTGATGGACAGATAGGGAGAAAAGAGAGAGAATACTTACAGACAAGAAATATCGACTCTTTCTTAGGGGGTATAAAGTGACATATTTGCCTACATTTTAAATCGTGATCGTGGAGCTTACTTACGTTGTAACTTGAACCTCAACTCATAAGCTGTAACTTAAGACCTATTTATCTCCAAAAGTAGATCTACGTGCTACAGTAACGTCCATATGTTTCTATATTACACATCTCTCTTCAACGTGACATCAGAAACAAAAATGTGGGTAAAAACAGTCTGAGAGAAAACCGAAACTTGAGATATCAGAGAAGAATTGCTCGAGTCGATTTCTTTCTTGAAAGCACCAACACATAGATCATATTTATATAGGCTAGTGCTCCTACAAAAGGTCAATCGATTACTCTGCAGTCTGCAAAAGATTGGAACTTTGGACATTTTAATTCTGCAAAACTTATTTACCACTTTTAGTCTACTTAATAATTTACATATCTTACTCACGACAACAGAATAGATCTATTAAGGAGTTTCAAGATAAACTAGACAATGTCAAGGACAGTAAATTAAACTCCAATGCTGCCAACGAAACCAAAAAAAAAAAAAAAAAGAGCTTCAAAAGGAAGAAAAAAAAACATTTTGATTTTGAGGGGCTAAAAAAAGGAACAAAATATATATATGACGTATTTAGACAATTCCTACATTCTGTACACAGGACACACCAAAAAGCTACCTATCTATATTTTTTTTCGCCATAGATGAAAATCTCTAACATATTTAGATATAATAGAAGATACTGCGAATATTTTGTAGTCAGCCGATTAGTTCAGAGTTCATTAGAGCCTGTAATTGCGTGGAACTTGTTTTTATAGGTCAAGGAAAATTTTCTTTCGTCTGACTGATTTAGGCTCTATGACATGTAACGAAACAATTTCCCACTTCTGACGCCATGTAGAATATTCGTATTACACAAATAACAAACTAGTGTTTAAGAGGGAAGACATATTAGGAACTCCATTTATTACGTAAACAAAAGTGCAAATGTACAAATAATACCAATATGTTACAGCTTGGCCATTTTTTTAGGTACTAAACCTTGAAAATAACGCTTGCTAAAGAATATTACTTTTTACTTTGTTTCAAGATCCTACAGTAATAGAGCCTGCTTTTATTTATAACTCTTGTAAAATAAAACATTTTTCGTAAATTGTAGCAGCAAAATGACAGACCATAAAAAATCTTATGTTAACCCTATAACATAAATCTAGACAGATATTTCATGTTAAACATATAGACTCACAAAGCCCGGCAAATGTTAATAGAGAATAATTAGCAATAGGGAATTAAGAGATCAAGACTCCTAAATGATGCGAACAGAGAGGGGAACTCTGCCCTTACTTTCTGCTTACCTCTCTCAATCTTCTCCTTATTTCCCGCTCACTCCACCCCAGTTATTAAAGTATTAGTGGATTCGCCTTTTTAATATGTAGGGTCATTTCTTTGAAAGCTGTTGGGTGAACAGCCACGAAGTTACAAGACTTACACTGTTAGATTAAAATTTACAACTTTTCATATTTCTCTTACCTTCCATCTTTCTTCTTTCCATCTTTCTTCTTTCCATCTTCGTTCTTTCCATCTTTCTTCTTTCCATCTTTCTTCTTTCCATCTTTCTTCTTTCCATCTTTCTTCTTTCAATCTTCGTACTTTCCATCTTTCTTCTTTCCATCTTTCTTCTTTCCATCTTCCTTCTTTCCATCTTTCTTCTTTCCATCTTTCTTCTTTCCATCTTCGTTCTTTCCATCTTTCTTCTTTCCATCTTCGTTCTTTCCATCTTCGTTCTTTCCATCTTTCTTCTTTCCATCTTCCTTCTTTCCATCTTCCTATCTTTCCATCTTCCTTCTTTCCATCTTCCTTCTTTCCATCTTCCTTCTTTCCATCTTCCTATCTTTCCATCTTCCTATCTTTCCATCTTCCTATCTTTCCATCTTCCTATCTTTTCATCTTCCTATCTTTCCATCTTCTTATTTTTCCATCTTCCTTCTTTCCATCTTCCTTCTTTCCATCTTCCTTCTTTCCATCTTCATTCTTTCCATCTTCCTTCTTTCCATCTTTCTTCTTTCCATCTTCCTTCTTTCCATCTTTCTTCTTTTCATCTTCCTTCTTTCCATCTTCCTTCTTTCCATCTTCCTATCTTTCCATCTTCCTTCTTTCCATCTTCCTATCTTTCCATCTTCCTTCTTTCCATCTTCCTTCTTTCCATCTTCCTTCTTTCCATCTTCTTATTTTTCCATCTTCCTTTCCATCTTCCTATCTTTCCATCTTCCTATCTTTACATCTTCCTATCTTTCCATCTTCTTATCTTTCCATCTTCTTATCTTTCCATCTTCCTTCTTTCCATCTTCCTTCTTTCCATCTTCCTTCTTTCCATCTTCCTTCTTTCCATCTTCCTATCTTTTCATCTTCCTATCTTTCCATCTTCCTTCTTTCCATCTTCCTTCTTTCCATCTTCGTTCTTTCCATCTTACTTCTTTCCATCTTCCTATCTTTCCATCTTCCTATCTTTCCATCTTTCTTCTTTCCATCTTCGTTCTTTCCATCTTCCTATCTTTCCATCTTCCTATCTTTCCATCTTCGTTCTTTCCATCTTCCTATCTTTACATCTTCCTTCTTTCCATCTTCCTATCTTTCCATCTTCCTTTATTCCATCTTCCTATCTTTACATCTTCCTTCTTTCCATCTTCCTTCTTTCCATCTTCCTTCTTTCCATCTTCCTATCTTTCCATCTTCCTATCTTTCCATCTTCCTATCTTTCCATCTTCCTTCTTTCCATCTTCCTTCTTTCCATCTTTCTTTTTTCCATCTTCCTATCTTTCCATCTTCCTATCTTTCCATCTTCCTATCTTTCCATCTTCCTATCTTTCCATCTTCCTTCTTTCCATCTTCCTATCTTTCCATCTTCCTTCTTTCCATCTTCCTATCTTTCCATCTTCCTATCTTTCCATCTTCCTATCTTTCCATCTTCTTATCTTTCCATCTTCTTATCTTTCCATCTTCTTATCTTTCCTCCATTTCTCTTCATTTCTTTATGATCCCTTTCTCCCTTCCTCTCTCTGTCTCTCTTTATTTGTCTCTTGGGATCGCTAGACATTTTCTGAAGGGCTTTGGTTCAGACGCTTACAATTTGCACCATTGATTTTTTTTAAGAAGTCTCACTAAATAACGCCCTTTTCAAGCGCCCTCCTTTTCCGACCACAACACCCATTTCTCAAGCCGGCATGCCTCCAGATTCCATTCGGCTCAACAGAATATTAAGCACACCAAAAACAATCAACCACTCACACTCCTCAGCCCTCACCACCACCCACCTAAATATTTTTAATAACAATATTTTTGTTTTTCAACAATCCAAAGATGTTGGGTTTTAGTTGATGAACGTAAGACCAGCGACAGCTAGAGATTGTTAGAGGGTTCAATAGACGTAACACCAGCGACAGCTAGAGATTGTTAGAGGGTTCAATAGACGTAACACCAGCGACAGCTAGAGATTGTTAGAGGGTTCAATAGACGTAAGACCAGCGACAGCTAGAGATTGTTAGAGGGTTCAATAGACGTAACACCAGCGACAGCTAGAGATTGTTAGAGGGTTCAATAGACGTAACACCAGCGACAGCTAGAGATTGTTAGAGGGTTCAATAGACGTAACACCAGCGACAGCTAGAGATTGTTAGAGGGTTCAATAGACGTAAGACCAGCGACAGCTAGAGATTGTTAGAGGGTTCAATAGACGTAACACCAGCGACAGCTAGAGATTGTTAGAGGGTTCAATAGACGTAAGACCAGCGACAGCTAGAGATTGTTAGAGGGTTCAATAGACGTAAGACCAGCGACAGCTTGAGATTGTTAGAGGGTTCAATAGACGTAAGACCAGCGACAGCTAGAAATAACATGTAATCTGCCCCCCACCCCACCTATTACGTCCAGGTCATAAATGCAGTAGTCAATTAGTGGACATTCAAAAGAGTCACTTAATAATAACAAAGCAAATGAACTAAAACATACACGTGCTGTGAGTGGACTTAAGACTCATGTGGTAAGTGGACTTAAGACTCAAGTGGTAAGTGGACTTAAGACTCAAGTGGTGAGTGGACTTAAAACGACTTAAGTGTAGGAAGATCGACAAGCCGAAAACAAAAGTTACTGCCCGATTAAGTAGATACTTTAAACATTTATTGTCAATTATTTTGTTTGATATCGAATAATGGAAATAGTTTGTACATTATTGTTAGATATAGTTTTAAAGACTGAGTTCTTCCCTTTTAGATAAGCTTTTTTTTTTAAAGATTAAAAAAATATATTTTGCTTGTTCTTCGTGGATTTAGGCAACCTTTCTTTCGTTAGAATAGCTCGTAGAAAGATTTCAATTTTAATAAGTCCTAGAATATGAAACACGAGATGTATTGTTTTTATGTTTAAGTTTTTCTTGTTTTCTTTTTTACACTTTCACTGCTTCGAATTTCAAAATATTAATTCGAAAGAAGTATTTTAATATCAGATGCCTAATAGCATTATTTGCGATAGGGCAGACAATGTTAAGGCATCTGTTTATTTGGCAAACAGTTAACGAGCAAGGTGGCCATGCGGCCAGAGACAACGACCGACCGCCTTTACTTTCCCCAACTAAAGTCAGTTAAAGATCTTGAAATTCAAAATCCCAGTCTTCACCGTGATTCGAGCTTAGGATCCTAGGTTCGGAAGTCAAACGCTTAACCACTCAGCCACCGCGATACATTTCATTAGGGAGCTAGGGTTAATGTTGAAAATCTAGTACAGTGGCGGAAAATACTATATTACAAATATAGTCTGCACTCATTTTAAATATATTAATTATAACTTTTACGATTTCTCGGAAGTTGGTTTAGTGTGTGGGTATGAATGGTAATTTAGAAAGACTGAAACTAAATGGAGACTATACTCTGACTGAATAGTGCCCATGTGCCAAAACAGCGCAAACAACTATCAAATAACATTTGACAAATAACAAATGACAAATAACAACTATCAAATAACAAATGACAACTGAACACTGACACTTAATAAATGCTAATGACAAGTAACAAGTCAAAAAAGGAAACTATAAATAACAAATGACAACTTGCTTCTAACAAATAATGAATGGAGACTTAACATATTTTATTAAACTTCTAACAAAAGACAACTAAACACTAACTCAAAGCTAATGCAAAAAGCAACTCGCAATTAACAAGTGGCAGGGGAGTTCTAATAGACTTCATGCTTTATTACTTAGAGGGATTTATAGCGGAGGATGCATATTCTAGGTTAAATTTAAATAGTATTGAATTAAATATTCTTTTTTTTTATTTGCAACAAAAAAATATTTTTTTCAATAAGTAAATTGGATTGATTTTGTTATATAGTAATTAATAGACTACAGAAATCCAATCATTTTAAAATTTCAAACTGATATTTAAAATTTTTTTTTTAAAAGCTGTTCTTATTTTGCATATTTTAAATTTTTACAATCGATTGTGCCTTTTCTATTTAGAAAGATTTGCTTCCATTAATTTGACCTTTAAAAAATTTAATTAGTCTAATTATTTGTGTACAATCTCAGTGAGTGGTTTTCTTATTATCGTAATAAGATATTGAAAGAGACGTCGGCGAAACCAATTATGTGTGAGGTGAAACAATTCTATTTATCTCTGTAATGTAACGACATATCTGATATACAATGTTTGTTTGTTTCATTATGCTCCTTCAGAATTCAAGATTATAATATTTTTACCCAGTAATTTCCAAACTTTTTCCTTAACGAAACACTTCGTATTAATCGGAACACTTTGCTATTTTTTCTAGAGAGATTAATTCACGGAATTGCCTACACGATCATTCTTCTAGTAGTTCCTGGAACAGCTACTCAGGTCTCGAGGAACGCTAGTGTACCGCGGAGCACAGTTTGGGAAACTCTGTTCTAGCACAAAACTCCCGTAGGACGGTTGGGGGGGGGGGGGGGGGTTCGACGCAGGGACCATCGAGTCTGCAGTTCAGAGCGCATACGACCAGGCAGCCTAACAGAATCTGATCCATAAATTTCTGCATTAAATTGTTCTCATCTTCTCAGGCTTCATTGAAATTCATAAGTTGTCCCTCCTGAATGAGTTAGCCATCCTCCTGGAAAAGTATGTGATAGATCGTTAATTCTAACCCAACCATTAGGAGTGGACTGCAAACTCGGCCCTGGCAGTGAAATATATAGTCCGGCCCAATAATTGGTGACATATATCGGGCATACATTCGTGCCTGTCCTGAAAACCATTATGTAAAATTTGGGAAACACTGATGTGTACTAGTGGATTCGATACTACTCTATAACATTATGTAAAATTTGGGAAACACTGATCTATACTAGTGGATTCGATACTACCCTATAACATTATGTAAAATTTGGAAAACACTTATGTGTATTAGTGGATTCGATACTACCATGTAACATTATGTAAAATATGGGAAACACTGATGTGTATTAGTGGATTCGATACTACTCGATAACATTATGTAAAATATGGGAAACACTGATGTGTATTAGGGGATTCGATACTACCATGTAACATTATGTAAAATATGGGAAGCACTGATGTGTATTAGTGGATTCGATACTACTCGATAACATTATGTAAAATATGGGAAACACTGATGTGTATTAGTGGATTCGATACTAGCATATAACATTATGTAAAATATGGGAAACACTAATGTGTACTAGTGGATTCTAAACTACCCTATAATATTATGTAAAATATGGGAAACACTGATGTGTACTTGTGGATTTGATACTACCATATAACATTATGTAAAATATGGGAAACACTGATGTGTATTATTGTTTTCGATACTACCCTATAACATTATGTAAAATTTGGGAAACACTGATGTGTACTAGTGGATTCGACACTACCCCATATAGATTTTATCAGAACATGTTCACACGCGAATTCTTGATGTCTATGTTTTTTGTTTATCGCTTAGTGTAGATATGACCTTGAAGCCTTAGAGAAGCACTGTATTCATGTGTGATTTTGGAATATGCTTTAAACTTTAAACGAGTAAAGTCGTTTGAAAATCTTTTACAAAAGATAAGCATATGGTCACTATTGCCCATCGAAACTCTTTATAAGTCTGTTTTACTATGTTTTTTTTAACAAACTCATGCTTGTTAATCAGTGACTTAAACTCTATTAAGTTGTTGGTTTTTTGTGGCTGATTTAGACAACCCATTCCATTCACTAACGGCACTAGTAAAGAAGGAGCACTTGTAAAATTTTTCCTGGAATAGCCATACTGCCATTCTATGTGCCCCATTAGGCCGCAACCTTACTGTCCTATTTCGTACTTGCCCAAATAGCCAGTCCGCCCCTAACAACCATATAATTTCAAGCATTGTCATTGAAAGATGAAGTGTAGACTACATCTAGAATACTATGTGTGCTTTAAGCAGCTGTTCCAAAGTTCTTCCATGTAATGTTCATATTGTGATACAGAAAATCAATACATAAGTATGGTGTTTAACTGTCTATTGTAATCATATTTTCATACACAGACCTCTTGGAAGTCTCTCTGCCAAATGGTTCAACCAACGCCATCGCCTGGACTCAAGAGAGCTTGCCGGTTGGCCACTTGAAGAATGTTGGCCAGATAAAGAGGAAAAAAAATCATTTCTATTGGAACACAAAAGAGTTGGCACCAAAAAAAAAAAAAATGCGTGAGAGAGCCTTCTTGAGTCTGCTGACTGGTTATCTGAAAAAGTTGGATCATTTTCCGAGAGAAAATGTTTGATTAAATCCCTTCTGTGGAGGCGATCAACTGGATACACTTATTTAACGTAGGCATTCATTTTTTACAGGAGACTTTTTTTTCTTTTACGATCTGTAACATTTTAAACTGCTTTCACTGGAATAAGGCGATAAGGTAAGAAACATAAGGTTTTTTTGAAGAGTATTTTAAATGCCTTAATGTAAATTTAGTTAGGCATACATAGGCTATGATTTAGTGAGGAAAAATTACTTTTAAAATTATTTACAAGATCAGAAGATATTTTATTTTAGTATCCGATTGGGGAGGGGGGGGAATAATAAAATTGGTTGACATTGGCGAAAGCTGTCTCAAGAATTTTTTGTTTGTTTCTTTGTTTGCATATGCCAGTAACATGCCAATGACAACAGTGAAAATAAAATGTCTGTGTAAGTAAAAGTTCACTTCCACACTATTCCAGTCATGAAGTACGCTTTCATAAACTTACAGATTTATTTTTTTAAATACTTTTGTTTTCTCTCTCTCTTGTTCATTTTCATGTTCTTTCTCTCCTTCGCTCCTCCTCTCTTTCTCTCTTTAACTCCTCTCTACAGTCCACTCTCTCTCTCTCACTCACTCTTTTTACCATTCTCTCATTCTACCTCTTTCACCTTATTTTCTCTTCAACTTCCTTCTCGCTCCCTCTCCATCCTGCATCCCAACCTCTCCCTAACCTCTCCCTAATCTCCCCCCCCCCTTTTCTCTCTCTTGAACTCTCTTCATTTCTAACTCCCTCCTTATCACCTCTTTCTCCAAACTCCAAGACTTACAAAACTGAACGATCGCTCTAGTGAAACTCATTTAGCTTAAAGAAAATTGTTTGCTTGTGATTTCAACATGTTTCACCCCCGTTTCCCCACCCACCCCACTCCTCAGCCCCTCCACCTAACACCCTCACCCGACTGACAAGGAAGAAGCCTGAACCTAGCATCATTGTCATTCGAAACGCTGTTTGAAAATTGCGCAATGTTAGGACATGTTAGTATGTTTGTTTCGCTAAGTTTAAAAATAATTATGAATCTCTGATTTAAAGAAACCTTGCCAATGTCAGGTCGATATTGTCATTCAATATGACTATTTTTTTTTTTACATTATCTTTGTTAATCTTTAACTTCGATATTTTTTTTACACAATGGTAAAATTTGTAAAGAATTATAGATGTTAGAATATTCTTTGTAGGAAGAATACTTGATGCAATAGATTCATATTTAAATTTCAGACTCGTAAAGTGATAGTCATTAATTTCTGTATGCGTATTTTTAAAAAGCTTATATCAATTCACTCTGTTTATCTGTCTGTCTGTCTATCTGTCAAAAAGTGTGTACACGATATTTCTCCCACACCCATTCTCGGATCAGGTTAAAACTTCGTACCATTATTAATTGACATAGACAAGACATGGATGAATAAAAAAGTTAACTAATTAGCATATTAATTACTGGTATTATTTTGTTTAATAACAACAAGGGAAACTAATACTTCAGTATTCACATACATGGCTAAATTTGTTGGGTTTAGTCCACTTAAACAGTTGTTAACGCTATTTCTTCCTAAGGAATTCTCCTATCAAGTTGATACTTTAAACAATTGTGTCCATATTAGTTGTCTTTCTGTCCGTATGAAATTTGCCATGGGAGAGTTTCATACATGAAGGTAAATCCAAGCTTTTTGGTGTATAGAATAGGGAATGATTGATAAGTAAAGTGTTTTTTTAAACGATATTATAATTTTGTACACAAGTATATGCATTTTTGCATGTAGAACAAACTAATCTTTCACTATGGCGTCCTCGATAGTTGAGTTCAACTTAATTAAACATCTTTTCCAGTCTTCCTGTTCTCATTTACTTACTTTTTTTTTTTATCAGGTTTCATTACATCACCTCCACATTTCTGCTTATCACTTAGATCTACTTCTTTTTCTCTCACTGAATTTGTATAGCTTAAAGAACGTCACGTGATCTTAGAAATTTAAAGTGTTAACAAAGGAGGAGATAACTCTGATTAACTTTTGCCTCGCATATCCCGGACGGAATATCTGATTGCCGCGATTCGAAGGAGCTCGAAATATTGGCAACTAAAGAATACTTCTTTTCTACTTACCATCTACAGAAAGCGTCCTTCTTACAAAGCTTATAACAACTCACTCTGTCTGACTGTTGGTCTGTCTGTCTAGTAAAACGTTACTACTACACGCTATTTTTCCCACACCAATTTTCGGATCATGCTGAAATTTTGCAAAAAAAAAAATTCTTTTATATGACAAAACAAGAAACCATAAAAAAAAAAAAACCAATTAGTTAATTAGCTATAGGTAATTAATTATTGTGTTTGGTATCTCAAACAATGGAAGAAATTGTGCTTGATAGACAAGGTGGTATAAGTTGAATTAGTCCCCTTTATACTCTACTTTGTAGAGAGAAAAGTTTGAAACTAAAGATAACTATTAAACCATCTAATTAAATAAGCGATTACCTGGCACAGTGAGTATTGCACTGGTTTGAGGAGGTTGAGAGGGCTTTAGGCCTTCGAGTTCGAATTCAGGTCGTTCACCGTTTTTGTTATAAATGCTTTTATAAATCAATCACCCAAATACCCCATTCCCCCCCCCCCTTTTTTTTATTTTTCGAACAGGTCTAGACAAGTGATAGAATCATAGAGAAAGCTAAATGCTTGAAAATGCGCTAAAAAAAGCGATTGGTAAAAATATTTGTAAGCGCACAGATGTATTCATCTAATTGTTAGTCTGGATCTATTGCAAATTAAATTAAATGACTGATCCAAACTAAAGGATACAGCTACGCTATGTTTTAATTTTGAATTTAAAAAATGCACCTCTGTAAACACACACACACGATTTTGAAAAGAAGGGAAAAAAAGTTTTTGAATGACATAACCGAATGATCGGGATCTATTTTTTTCCTGCGCTGTCATCAGTGCGAACATCATCATGAAAGAATTGTTAGGTTTCTATAAGCTTAAGCGTTGTCTTATTCTTTCCATCTGTTGTTTCTACCCGCATTTCAACGCGCACTAATACGTTTCATACACTGGTTGCATACATTTACATCCACTAATACGAATGTCAAAGGGTTACAAGTCTAGCAAGTGACTTCGATTCTCTCCTTTCAAGTCTGTTAATAATCATACGGTCTGTCACACGTTTATTTATGACCGGTGAGGTGAATGCGGTAAATGTGGTGAATGTGTGAGTTAGCGTGTGAAGTGTGATGATGAATGATTGGTGCGGGTATGTGTTGGTAACGAAACACTTCCCACGTCGCCTAGTTTTGTTGCTGTTTGTATTGACCTGTTATTAACGGCTCTCGAAAGAGGAATAGCCGCTTTTTGGTGTTGTGTGGTCTCTCCGTCCCTCCGTCCGTCCGTCCCGTTTAGATCACAGAAACTAGAAAAGATAAAAAAAATCTGACATCACGATAATTTAGACCTTTCAAAGTTCTGGTGCAACGGCTACATTTTTATTTTCAGATAGCGGATCATTTACTTCTAAAAATTAATTATGTAAGCATTATTTTCATAAAAATACACCATTTTAATTAATATACACTATTAATAAAAATAATTTTAAAAAGGCAGGAGATTCTATTACAATCAATCATAGCATTCCTTATATATTTAATAAATTTTTTTTGCGTTTTTTGTTGTGTTTTTCTTTAAAAAATGTTTCAGAAATATTTGTATTACTAATGTACGTGTATTCTGCTATATAAACGACATGCATTTTAAATTAAATGTTTACTTTTGTTTTAAAATGTAAAGAATATATTTAGTATGTATACAAGTCGAACATAATTTAAAACATTTGAAACACTGTTTCATGTTATGTACTTGCAGTGCAGTGTACTATTTACAGCAATAAGGTAGAAATTCAAGCAAAGGGAAACGTCTCATTCCTTGAGGCCTAGGATGAATGATTGGCTCATTAGAAATCGATCAACCATTCAATCACCTCAGATAAACCAGGTTCACACTGAACCCTATATTATCAATTATCCGTTTATTGAATACTTCTAAGTATTAAAACTGTAATAATAATTAGATAAATATACGCTCGTATCTCCTTATTATGTGGTACCCTGTCGCCAGTCGGCCTAACAATACGTACGCGTGTCTTCTTTTTGTATTGTCAAAGATAGTGTGGTTGTTGATAGTTTTTAGTTCATAGCTTCTGGTATTGAAAGCTGACTTTTTACCTGCCTGAATTGACCCTTTCATGGGGCCGATTCTGAGTTTGAGTTTCCACACAAACTCTTTTTGTAACCTTGTCGACCTATTTGCTTGTGTTGCACTGCGCAGCAGAAACTAAGTCCGTGAAAATATATAGCGATCATAAAGCTAAATGTGTTCAATTCAACCAATTCAGGGCTCATCCCATTACGACGTTCAGACAAAACCCTCAGATTCCGGACACCTATTGGCAGCATAGACACGTACTTTAATGATAGCCCAAACCTCCTTACAAACGTAACAAACACACACACACACACACGACCCATCTCTCCTGACGATTTTCTACACAACAGATCATTAGAACACATATTTCTATCACAACAATTAGAACATTTGTTGTTGTTGCTTGTTTTTTTGGTTGGAGGAGAAAAAAAAGGGGGGGGGGGAGAAGAGGCGAGGTATAAATATTTGCGTGCGTAGAGAGTGCATGTGTGTGTATGTGTGTGTGTGTGTGTTTATGCTTGTGTGTTATAATAAACTGAGAAGCAACATTATCATTATAATTTTCGAACTCTAAAAACTGATGCCACATAAAACTCAAATTTAATTTGATGCTTGTAATCTAAAATAATTATATTAGCAAGGTCATGGAATATCTTTTATTACTTCTCGCATCCAATGATTATTATTGTTAACACTATAAAAAGACTATAGCGAATTTGTTTTTCATTACAAATTTAAGCAAATATAATAAATAAGTTTTCCTCTTTTTTTTAAACGATGCTAGTAAGGAAGAGCCGTAATTGTATTTCTGTTGTCAAGCTGTCTGCCTGTCTGTCTGTCTGGTAAAAAGTTTGTACGCGTTATTTTTCCCACACGCATTCTCGGATCAAGTTGAAACTTTGTACAATTATTCATTGGCATAGACAAGACATAAAAAATAACCGATTAGTCAATTAATTACTGGTAATTAGGGATTTTTTATACCAACAAAGGAAATTAATCATTCAGTATTTACATATACAGCTAAATATGTAGGGTTTCGTCCCCTTAAATAATTAAACACGTTTCATCCAGACCCATTTTCAAATCAAGTTGAAACTTTAAGCAATTATTTATTGTACCTAACAAAACATGAATCCATTTTAAAATTTCCAATTAGTCAATTAATTATTGCTAATTATCAATTTTGATTGATACCGAATAAGGACAATAACTTTTCCATTATATTTAGTTTATTTTAGATATAGTTTTTTAGTGCGGAGTTCTTTCCTTTAAATAAGCTTGTTTTTTTTTTTAAAGGATTTTGAAAAAGTATTTTGCTTGTTATAGGAGAACTTTACTTTACTTTTTACTATAGGTACGATTGCTGCTTTTTGGACTTCTGAACACTCATGATTTGATGATTAACTGGAAGCATAGTGCATGCGTTGACACACGCCAAAGCAAAAACACCGTTTGCTTGTTCTTGTTTTATCAAATTTTATCAATTTCATGACCATAACAGTTATGCTATAAAAATATTCAAATATTAATAAGTCTTTTTTATGATACATTGATCTCTTTCCCTTTTATTACATAATTTTGTCAATGTTCATAACCCATTTACCTCTGTCAATGTTCTTAACCCATTCACCACTGTCAATGGAAAGTAAAGGCGGTTGGTCATTGTGCTGGCCACATGACACTCTGCTTGTTAACCGTTGGCCAAAGAAACAGATGACCTTAACATCATCTGCCCTATAGACCTCATGGTCTGATAGGGGAACATTACTCACTTTACACAAGCTGCATTCAGTGTCCATTAAACGATCCTACCTTAGCATCCAATAAAACGTTGTCCTCTCTCTGGAAACTTAGACTCGACTTGGACATCTAACTTCGCGACCTAAAAGGATTTTTTTTAGTTCTTGCTGTGACCTTATATTCTCTTCGTGGGTGGAAGGAGAAACATGGATGGACAAAGATTTAGGTGGAAAAGGTAGTGACATCAGCAGCGAATTAGATGTCGAGTGTCAAGCTAATAACGCAATCTCCATACTAGCATAAGAGGATCTCATCCGATCCAGTAAGATCCGATGTAAACAAATACCATCCGATTTGAACATATACTATCCGATGTAAACAAATACCATCAGATCTGAACAAATGCCCTCCGATCTTAACAAATACCAACCGATCTGAGCAAATGCCTTCCAATCTAAACGAATACCATCCGATTTGAACATATACTATCCGATGTAAACAAATACCATCTGATCTGAACAAATGCCCTCCGATCTTAACAAATACCATTCGAACTAAACAAATACCATCCAATCTAAACAAATACCATCCGATTCGAACAAATAGAATCCGATCTGAGTAAATACCATCCGATCTGAACAAATGCCCTCCTATCTGAACAAATGCCCTCTGGTCTTAATAAATACCAGCCGATCTGAACAAATACCATCTAATTTGAACGTATACCATGATTACCATCCGATCAAAGTAAAAAAAAAAGAAAGAAATTTAAATGTGTCTGAGAACAAGGAAATATCAAAACGTTTTCTGGTATTTCCGCATTCCTTGAAGAGTTTCGTAAATTTAATGATCAGAAAACAAATTGAGCATCATCTTCTGAGTCTAGATCTAAAGGCCTAACACTGGAATATTATACAATGTAGTAGATCTATACAGTTGGTATTGTTTTGTTTTTTTTAAGAATTATTTTTAACTAGTCGACCGGCGGCGTAGCATACGCCGCTATTTTGCAGGGCCGGGTTCGAATCCTCGTGAAGACTGAAATTTTGAATTTCGGGATCTTTGGCGCCTCTGAATCCACCCAGCTCTAATGGGTACCTGACATTAGTTGGAGAAAAGTAAAGGCGGTTGGTCGTTTTGCTGGTCACATGACACCCTCGTTAACCGTAGGCCACAGAAAAAGATGACCTTTACGTCGTCTGCCCTATAGAACGCAGGGTCTGAAAGGGGAACTTTTACTTTACTTTTACCTTAGGCTAGTATTAGAATATGCGTCTTCTGTTTGGGGCCCCCTTAACTGATAACAGTAACGCCATTAGTAAAAATCATTATAGTCGGAGACACTCCAGGACAAAAGAATATAAAGAGTAAAATATAAGTAGCCATGATACATCAAAACGCTGAACCATAAGTTACAAATAGAAAAACAAAACCTAGTTAAATACTCAGAAAGAAACAAAGATAGAGGCACATTATTTTTAAAATTACATATGCTAGGACAGAGTCGTTCAAGTGCTCCATCTTCCATACTTTCATTAGAGAATGGATGGGTTGCCTGAATCAGACAGGAAAACCAACTTAGTAGAGTTTAAGTCACTGATCAACATGCAAAGCTAGATTGACATAGAAAATGCGCTTCTCTCCCTCTGATCCCAGCCCCTCTTCTTAGCTAGAGATTTGAACCAAGTTAGTGTAGTGCTGGATACAAACCGGATGTGTCAATAACGGGTTTGGTTCTTCGAACTCCACCATATTTGAACTGTAAGCTGCCAAAATGTCACATTTTTTTCTATTTTGCAAAAGAATTTTTTTTTTTTCATTTTTAAAAAAAATCTATTTTTAGCATGTGTGGGTGGTTAAATGACACTTTCACATTTTTTTCTATTATAAAATATATTTTTGTTTAAGGACAGACCCACACACACAAAAAAAACAAAAAAAAAAACAGTGCCAGCACGAACGTACAGAGTAGTTGGCATGTTGAGGCTCAAATCTACTAAATTATGCACGACTTCGTTGCTGTAGACAAAGTGATTTTAAAACGCTTCCACGGAGTTTGCTCCCTTGGTGTAGGTCAAGTGTCAATGTATCGCCATTGGCGTGCACACATTCTGCTCTGGCTGTGAGGAAAAAGTCAGAGGACGAGCTCGAGACTTAGTGTGGTGTGCGTGCGTGTGTAGTGTGTGTGAATGTGTGTGTAGGGTTTAGCTGGTTATTTGTATTTTTCTCTTTGCTTGTTCAATGCCACATAGTCATCCTTGGTTTTAGTAACGATGGAAATAACAAGCAGTTTTTTTCTTTTTTTAAATTGCTTTTTTTTTTCAGCCGCAAGGGGAAGAGCCGCTGTTAGTTTCGAGTAGTCTGTCAGTTTGTCTGTCACGTTTAGATGTCAGAATCTAGAAAAGCTATTGAAAGTCTTATTTCAACATATTTTGTAGTTTGCTAGGTTTAGGGAAAACAGATTCTTTTTTTTGTGTGTGTGTGTACTGAAATCGAACAGATTTATTTTTTAAAATTAATTAAGTAAACTTGTTTTTTTAATACACCACTTTTAAAACAATAATAAATGTTAGGGGGGACTATATTAACAAAGTAAAATGTTATTTACAAGAAGCATTTATACATTACATCATTTTGTCCATCGTGCACACACGTAATGTTACACACTCACACCTCAATCACCACTGGAGCATGTCCTCTTCCTTTGTTTCTGTTCATTTTCTTCCCGATGTGCAGTGACAGTGTTACAGATGACAGCTGACTTGAAACACAACTATTTCTTTGCAACAGTCTCTATACAGCCAATGCTGCCTAGCTTACGGCCCGCGGGAGACATACCGCGGAGCTATTCAGCCCTTCCAAATGTTCACCCATTGAGCATAATGAAGATTCAGAGGCCTGGCTCCATTGGACTAGACGACTATTTGGGACCGTGCAGCCCATGACACATATAACGTAAAGGTATCTGGCCCTTAGACTGAACAAGTAAGGCATCACTGCTCTATATAAAAAGTGGAAAGATTTCTTGTGGCTTTATTTCTTTCACTTTTTTCTTCTCTTTCTCTTCCTTCTCTCTCTCTCTCTCTCTTTCTTTTCTCTTTATATTTTTTTTCTTTAAATCTCTCTCTCTCTCCTTTTTCTTCTAGATTTGTCTCTCTCGGTCTCTCTCTTTCTCATTTCTCATTCTCTCTTTCTATCTTTTCTAAATATATATTTTGAGTTGGCTTGTACTATAACAAATATCTCTTTCTCTCTCTCTCTCTTTCTCTCTCTGTCTTCCTTTCTCTCTCTTTCTCACTCTCCCTTTATTTCATTGTATCTATCTATCTTTCTTTCTCTCTTTCCTGCTCCTTTTATTTTTCTCTTTTTCTATATCTTAATTAGTTCTCTCTCATTTTCTCTCTCTCTCTCACTCTCTCTCTTTGTTTATACCTATTTTCTTTCATTCCCAGCTGTCCTCCTCCACTTTCCTGCCATTTCCTTGTTTTAGATCTAAGTCTGTATATTTGCCCTGTGCCTCAGTTAGCTGCCTGCCAGGGCAGAACCAGGTGCTGTCGTGTCATTCTTGGCCTCACGGGAATTCGTCCAAGAAAAGGGGAGGTAGAATTTTAGGAGATTTTCATTTTTCTCGTAGGCTTAAAGAGAAGTGAATGGAACAGTTCAACGTCTAAGCCAGATGACAGCCGCGTTTTTATAGGCTTATTTTGAAACGAGTTTAAAGTTATTTTTCGTTGCTCCCTATATGAGTGTATATTGTTGTATGATTTTATTTCTGTCTGGTTTTAACTTTTTCCCCCCATCCAAATTTGAAGAGGCAGGTGTTCAAAGAACAATCTTGGTGCTAATTAGATAACTTTGTATTAACCTGTGCTCGAAGAAAATGGGTCACACGTGTTTTTGTTGACATTGTTGAGCTCGAGGTCAAAGGTTAAATAATAAAAAAAAACGAATGGGATGGTAAATATAAAAGGAGAGGGGGGGAGAGGGAAGGAGAGAGGAGATTATAGAGAGAGAAAAAGATAGAAGGGGCAGAACTGGAGTTAGAGAAAGAGAGAGTGCAAGTAGGTAGAGAAGAAACACGTGGAGCGATAAAGGAAGATAGGATGGGAGAGGTTATAGAGAATCGGAGGGAATGAGAGAGGGAGCAAGAAGGAGGGAGAGAGAAGAATGAGAGGGAGAGAGGCGGGGATTAGTAAGGGATAAAGTGGAGATATAGTGAGGAAATATTTAGAGAGGGAGGGAGAAACAGAGAGAGCTAGATATAGACAGAGAGAGGATGTGGCTAAAGATAGAGGAAGGGACAGAGATAGCTGTATGTGAAGCTGTATCAAAAGCTATCTAAGCCAGCTATCCGGTTATCTCGTTAAAGTCTCATAAAACTGAGTTCTGCACGTGGATATTTGATAGTATTAATTCAAATATTTCTACAGTTTCAACTCATCTGTTTACGATACGTGACAAAACCATCTAAACGACTACATCTTAATAGCTAAATTAGTTAACATAGAAATTAAGTACTACATACACAATATGCAGCCAACCTAGTAAGACTGACTGACCAACTGACTGACATGATTGCTTCAAGCACATGTTTAGGTCTTAGGAGGTTTGTTTCTTTCTTCGTTTTTCCAAAGCTTCTATCAACTCACTCTGTCTGTCTGTCTGGTAAAACGTTTGTACACGTTATTTCACCCACAACCATTCTCAGATCATGTTGAAACTTTGCACAATTAATTATTGGCTTAGACAAGACATGAATCAATTTAAATAATCAACCAAGTAGTTAATCAATTACTGGTAATTAATTATTCTGTTTGATACTAGCAAAGGAAATTAATCTTTCAGTATTCACCTGTACAGGGTTTCGTCCCTTTAGATAATTGAACGCGTTTTTTCTTTTATACCCATTCTTGGTTCAGGTTGAAACATTTAATAATTATGTATTGTAGCTAACAAAACTTGAATCAATTTAAATCAACCAATTTGTTAATTAATTATTGGTGATTAATTATTTTTTGTTTAATATTGAATAATGGAATAAACTTCTATATACTTTCCCTAAGATAAGCTTTGTTTTTTAAAAGGAATTTTTTAAATATTTGCTTGTTCTCTAAGTAAATCTGTCTTGATTCGACAAGTTTATTTGTAGAGTTATTTCAATATGTCTAGGCCAGCGCGTCTTACGTTAAGACGCCTGAATTTCTCCAGAGCCTAGAGCAATCGTTCTTCGGACGTCCTCTGCGGAACCAAAACAGAGCGGTTACAGGAAGTCCTGCTTAACTGGGAAAACATTTTACGACGACCTTCTTTTTTTTAATTTTACGACAATCTGACGTGTTTTAATCTTACGACAGTCTCACGTGTTTTAATTTTACGACAGTCTCACGTGTTTTAATTTTACGACAATCTCTCGTGTTTTAATTTTACGACAGTCTCACGTGTTTTAATTTTACGACAATCTTGCGTGTTTTAATTTCACGACAGTCTCACGTGTTTTAATTTTACGACAATCTTGCGTGTTTTAATTTTACGACAGTCTCACGTGTTTTAATTTTACGACAATCTTGCGTGTTTTAATTTTACGACAGTCTTGCGTGTTTTAATTTTACGACAATCTCACGTGTTTTGTTACACACACCCCGCGCCCTCCAAGAAAAATGCCCCCATAAAGATCTACATCTAGACTAGATCCAATGTTAAAAGAAAAAAAAACAAAACAAGCAAAATAAAAAAAAAAACTTTTTAAAAAAGCTAATATAAGGAAACATATTTATAGCCATATACATCAATACTGTAAGATTTGTTTCCCTTTTCCTATATGAAACAAAATGAATTTATGACCACTCATTAATTGATGGATAAATTTTTTAAATTGATTTCATGTTTTGTTAGGACAATAAATAATTGTACAAAGTTTGAACTTGATTACACTTGATTCGACAATGGGAAGTGGTTGAAATAACGTGTATATGATTAGTAACAGACAGACAGTGCCGGCCCTAAGAATGGCGGGGCCCTACCCAATTTGGGTAGGGATAAATATAATAACTGAAAATTAAGATTTTGTATTAGAAAAAGTTGTCTTTATTTTAAACTAATTATAAAATCACGATCCAATTAATTTGACGAGCCCTGAGTGTAGCGAGGTCATATAGTATATCATCAAAATTCTGTTTCCTACATAGATAATGCTCAATAGCAAGAAATGCCAAATTGTTCAATCTATTTTCGTGAATTGTTGACCTCAAGTAATTCTTGATTAGTCTGAAGCGCAAGAAGCTTCTTTCACCAGATGCCACAGTTACGGGCATTGCAAAACTAAGCAAAACCTAAGGGTTCATTAAAAGAATTTTTACAAATCAAACAAGAACATAAATCTAAAATACCATTTAACTTTAGTTAAGCTAAACTGTTTGGGATGTCTCAATTCAGGTAAACATAAAGAAACTAGAACTAATACAAAATAGAGCAGTAAGATTTATTACAAACGAATATTCCTATTTGATCAGTTGAACCCCATTAGTCAAATCACTCAACTAAGAGACACTTGAGGGCAAAGTAAAGTAGCTATAATACATTAAACAGCCATAGTTTTCAAATAAAAAAAAATAATGAAATACTCAGAAAGACATAAAGTAAGAGACACATTTCTTATTCCATACGCTAGAACAAACTTGTACAAGTGCTCCTTCTTTCTAGTGCCATTAGAGAATGGAATTGGCTGCATGGATCAGCCAGGAAAACTAACGACTTAGCAGAGTTTAAGTGATTGATTAACTTGCCTGACTAGTTTAACACATGAAATGAGTAGGACATAATTATCTTTAACTAACCCTCTATGTAATAGATCAGAAACAACAAACCTCTCTGTGTGTGTATCTCTCATGTTTTCTTCTTTCTTTGTCTAACTTTTATCCATTTATTCTCTCTCGTTTTCTGTCTTTCTATATCTTTCTCTGTCTGCATTTGTTTGTCTTTCTCTGTCTGCATTTGTTTGTCTTTCTCTGTCTGCATTTGTTTGTCTTTCTCTGTCAGTCATTTTCTGCTTGTCTTACTCTTTTTGCCTTTCTCTATTTGTCTTTCTCTGTTTGTTTCTCTGTTTGTTTCTCTGTTTGTTTCTCTGTTTGTTTCTCTGTTTGTTTCTCTGTTTGTTTCTCTGTTTGTCTTTCTCTGTTTGTTTCTCTGTTTGTTTCTCTGTTTGTTTCTCTGTTTGTCTTTCTCTGTTTGTTTCTCTGTTTGTTTCTCTGTTTGTTTCTCTGTTTGTTTCTCTGTTTGTTTCTCTGTTTGTTTCTCTGTTTGTTTCTCTGTTTGTTTCTCTGTTTGTCTTTCTCTGTTTGTTTCTCTGTTTGTTTCTCTGTTTGTTTCTCTGTTTGTCTTTCTCTGTTTGTTTCTCTGTTTGTCTTTCTCTGTATGTTTCTCTGTTTGTTTCTCTGTTTGTTTCTCTGTTTGTCTTTCTCTGTTTGTTTCTCTGTTTGTTTCTCTGTTTGTCTTTCTCTGTTTGTCTTTCTTTCTGTCTGTCTTTCTCTGTTTGTTTCTCTGTTTGTCTTTCTCTGTTTGTTTCTCTGTTTGTTTCTCTGTTTGTTTCTCTGTTTGTCTTTCTCTGTTTGTTTCTCTGTTTGTCTTTCTCTGTATGTTTCTCTGTTTGTTTCTCTGTTTGTTTCTCTGTTTGTCTTTCTCTGTTTGTTTCTCTGTTTGTTTCTCTGTTTGTCTTTCTCTGTTTGTCTTTCTTTCTGTCTGTCTTTCTCTGTCTTTCTCTGTCTTTCTTTTTCTGTTTGTCTTTCTTTGTTTTTCTCTGTCTGTCTTTCTTTGTTTTTCTCTGTCTGTCTTTCTCTGTCTGTCTATCTCTGTCTGTCTTTCTCTGTCTGTCTTTCTCTATTTGTCTCTCTCTGTTTGTCTTTCTCTGCCTTTCTCTGTTTGTCTTTCTCTGTATTTCTCTGTCTTTCTTTGTCTGTCTTTCTCTGTTTGTCTATCTCTGTCTGTCTTTATCTGTCTTTCTTTCTCTATCTATCTGTCCTTTCCATCTTAACATTCTGTCGTTCTTTCTGTGTTACTATTTCTATGACACCCTTCCCTCTTCTCCCCCTTGGTCTTTCTGTCTCCTTTTTTTTTCTGTCTCCTTTTTTTTCACACTCACACACTCACACACAATTGAACACACACACAGACACAATTGAACACACACTCACACACAATTGAACACACACACAGACACACAATTGAACACACACACACACACACACACTGATTAATAGCTTCTCATATTTTCACTTTTTTCCCCCTCAAGTTTTTTCTTTTAAATAAAAATATCCTTAACAGTTACAAAATTTAAAGAAATTTCTAGAAAAAGTTTTCTAATTATTTAGAAACCTTATATTCAAGGCAACTAGATCTGGGGTTTTAGCTGATGGTGTTCTGTGTGCTTGATGCTTTCTGAGTTGAATATCACTGAGTTGAATTAAAAATATCATCCGAGCCTGGAAATCAAATCTTTATGAAACAAAACTAAAGTATGGATTAAAAAAAAAAATGCAAAAAAATCGACGTAACCTAGGCCATGACACGAGGCAGATTGAACTGGGCAATAAACATTCATGTAAGCATAGTGAGGCTTTAAGGTTAGGGCACAATACAGGAGGCACTTTACTATGACCGAATGAGGTAATGAGCCCGGATGTTTGCCGACTTTTAGCAAAAACACGATTCTGATAGGCGCTTGGGATGGACTCCATCAGAATGAGAGATTAATTAGGACGTTTATTTCGAATTCATCGCGTTTTGCTTTAGGAGAAAACAAAATTAGATGTAGAGCGGGGGGGGGGGGGGTAACCTTTTGATTTCCACGCTCCACTTTTATTCCTTCTAATTCAGGTGCGCCTTGCTAATGTTTCAGCCCATTTGAACCCTGAAATAAATGTTTAGATTCTAATTGAAACCTAATGTTGGAATACATTTTAAAAAAATGTATATATTACTTGATTTTTGTACTAAGATTTTAAATGTTGTTTTTTTCGGTACGTGAAGTTTCGGCGACACCGTTTAGGCCCCGCCGTTTTGGCGACGGGACGTTTTGGCGACGGGACGTTTTGGCGCGAGATATCATTTGACGATAATTTAATAAGCACGTAGCTTTTTTTTTTTATGAACCTTTGAATTCCAGCGACTTAGGCAAATAACCATGGTGTCTATGTATACTTAAGTATTTTGAGAAACATGGTACATGTATTATATTTTTACTTATTACTGGAGATACCATACAGTCATTAAATAAACCAATTTTTAATGTCAACAAATAATTGCATCCATTTTTAGTCTATTATCGTTTCATTTTGTTTTTGATTTTAAAGTAATATCTTAAAAAACTTTTTTTGAAACTAAAAGTGTGCCTCTTAATAAACACACATACACAAGCCAAAATGTTTATTAAAGAAAATGATGTGAAAAACAAACACACATTTACATTTACTAGGTGAAAAATATGTCTTAACACAAACATTCATGCAAAACATAGATATGAATAATTCTTTTAAAAGAAATAATACAATAAACGTACATAATGTATTTCGCGCCAAAACGTCCTTCGTGCCAAAACGGCTCGCGCCAAAACGTCCTTCGTGCCAAAACGGCGGCGCCAAAACGTCCTTCGTGCCAAAACGGCGGTGCCAAAACGTCCTTCGTGCCACAACGGCGGTGCCAAAACGGCGGCGCCAAAACGTCCTTCGTGCCAAAAAAACCCAACGGCGGACGTATCACATCAACGAACTTTATTTTTTTTTAATCTTTTTAATAGTTCTTTAATTAATAATTTGCAGAAATTAAATCTAATCCTTTTCTAAACAAACACGGAATATAATCTAAATAAATAAAATGTCTGATCTAAACAAACAAAGTGTCTTAAGCTCAGACTGCTTATGTAATGTCAAAACCGGCTCCTTTATCAAGAATGAAGCAAACAAACCAAACTGTAAACAACAAATGTATGAGTTATTTGTATAGTAAGTCAGTTGCGCGAGAAAGTGCTTTAAAACTCTTTGTCTCAACAAGTCCAATGTTGTCAATGTTCACTTCAAATAAAAGTAATTACATTGATGAGATCAAACATTTTTCTTTTTGTTGGTGTCACCCAGTGGCTGATGTAAGCGCATAGATTAATGTTGACCAAGACACTCACCCTACCCCACCCCATCTTTGCCCGTGTCCTCTGTTCTCCCATCTCTCTCTCTGTCTCCTCTCTCTCTCTGTGTGTCTCTCTCCTGTTTATAGACGTTGCTCGTTAATCTCCATTCTTTTTTTCCCCTCCTGTGAGGACCTCGTTTATTGTTTCTGGTCGCTGGGCAATGAAGACGCAATCTATATATTTAACTTGGGGGGGGGGGGGGGGGGGACGGTTAGGGAGAGACGGGATGTGCTTGATATTGATGACTTGGCTAATGTAGATATCGAAAAAAAAAATTGTTGTATTCTTGTTCTTTGTCCGTGTATTTGTCCATGAAAAATAGAAATGTTTAAAAAATATTACCCCATGAAAGATTGTGTAGATGTGTATGTGTTTTTAGAAGAATGAATGTGTGCATTTAAGCGTCTATCTATCTATCTATCTATCTATCTATCTATCTATCTATCTATCTATCTATCTATCTATCTATCTATCTGTCTGTCTGTCTGTCTGTCTGTCTATTTACCTCTATTTCTTTCATTAAATAAACTAATTCACCTGTCTCACGTGTAAAAATAAAGATACATAAAATGCAGTATTTAACTCTATGACAGCTCACCAAATTATCAAATCACGATTCAACGTTTTAAAACGTTATTTTGGAGCACACAAATTTCATACGAAAGCAAAGCCTACTAAAAAGAACAAACGTATTTTTGTTTCAATAAATGTATTGACGTCTGAATGGAGTTCAGAACTAATAAAACAGAAAGACGCCCACCAGAACTCGAAGCAATAAAATTAGAAGATTGGCTGGACATTTAAAGTATGACTGTCCCTCGCAGGACTGGAATGTAGTAGTACAGTATTGTAGACTCGCCCACGATACAACTGTATTCCAAAATTGGCATGAAACAGCCGGAAAAGGGAAGTAATAAGATTGAAGATGGGGTTTAAAATTTCTCTTTTCTGTTTAATAATCGCCACGACAAATTGTATAACCATCGTGTTTCTTTTTCTTTTTATAATACTTGTCAGGACCTTGGTTCTATTCCATTTCATGTTTCACACCTTTATTTGGAAAGAAACGCAGATTTCTGTTACATTATAACCTTTTAGCCTTTGTATTTGCATATTTTTCACTAGTTCAGTTTTTTATTCATATATTTCGCTTCTTCTAATGTTGCCAACTAACGTTTATAATGTATAATTAATTATGCAATGTTACGGTATTTTAACATATTCGCATTAATTGATAAGACTGTAATGCTAATGACTGTCGTTTATTTAGAAAGTTCAATATCTAAAAGTGATTTGATGAAATTGCACACTGCTGGCTGAGAACAACGCTGACTTGGACACTTCTGGCTGTGCCCAACAAGAAATATGATTACCTAATATATACAACTGACTTAATCAATAGTTAGAATATATATAGTAGTTATATATAGCCACAGTTTAATCGTCAGTGTTTGGAACGATACGAACCCTGGTACAAGTCATAAACATTAGGACCTGGGCTAACATCATTTGACTCGCTTGGATCCTGTTTCCTACCGAGGTTCTAGAACCCGACATAGACTAAACCTTCATTGAACTGTATTTGCGTATAGCTTTTGCATAGCCTGTCTTCTAGGTATTACATACGAAGACCGTATCACAAATGAAGAGATTAGAAATATAATTAGTTCAGCGATCGGACTCCACGATGACTTGCCTACTGTAAAGAAAATAAAAATAAAACTCTATGGCCATATCACAAGATCTTTAGGGCATTTGCAAAAATCTTCCTTCACGGAACAGTACCTGGAAAAGAAGAAGATTCAGACATAGAAAACGATAGGAAGAACATAAAAGAATTAACGGACCTGTCAGTGAAAGAGATTCTATCATAGGCAAAATACACAGAAAAAGGGAGAAAGACGTTCAACTGATTTTGTGTGGTGCACAAAAGGTCCACTAAACGAAGGGCTGTACCATGCTGAATGCGGCTAGAGTCCAATCTCTTTTGGCGACGTGGGCGAGAGGGGTGGTCTCTAGAGGAAGAGTTTCCGTGCTGCCTTCAGGCGCTAAATAAACACAACTCAGATCGGATACGAACACGAGCCCACCTGATAGGTAGCCCAACGGTTTATGGTCACCAACCTATAAACATCTCACATAATTTGTTTCATCAATCCCTGATGGAGGAATGCCCATAAAAGCCGTGCACACATTTTGACTAGTTTACTCAATTTGCTAGTCGTGAATTAGTTTCGTTTTATTAATTTTGTAATTTTATAAATCTAAAAAAAACATGGTTACAAATACAGTTTGTGCGGAAACACAAATTCAAAGTCGGCTCTCGAAGTGGTCCACGGAGAGTCTTCACCAGGATTCGAACTCAGGACTTCCGGTTCCAAGTGGTTTACCCTTCAGCCACAGCATCTCCATATATTCATTTAGCGTACACTTATATTTTTTTAACTAATAATTATTAACCTTACCCATATATTCACAATTAATAACATGTTACATGTAATAAAGAGAGAAACTAAAAAAAGATTTATTCTTCTTACAAAATTAGATAAATTGGCAACACGAAAAAAAAACATTATTGACCTAGATTACTTTAGGTAATGCGCCCTCTTGCCACGCAGGACGAAATAGATACAGATTAGACTTAACAGTAAACTCAAACTCATTTACAACGCTCTGTCAATTATTTTCGAGTTTGTCATTCTAAATCAAGATAATTTTAAGAAAGTTATCATTTTACTTAGACTTTGATTCTCCCATGACGTTCTGCGCATTGTGCGGAAAGTTGTCTCCATAACCATTAGACTCCAGGAATGTGTACAACCTCTTTACAGCTAGAGTCCACTGTCCTGAGAGCCTCCATGAAGGTTAGGCGTCAAGTTATACGAGGACGTCCCTGTTTGCATGTTCCTCGTTACAGCCTCTTTGTAATTGCTGACCTTTAGTAAAGTTCCCCTTTCAGACCTATAGGGCAGATGATGTAAAAGTCATCTATTTCTGTGGCCCACGGTTAACGAAGGTTTCATGTTGCCAGCACAACGACCAATTGCCATTACTTTTCCCCATTAGAGCTGGGTGGACTCAGAGGCGTCCTAAGGATCCCAGAATTAGAAATCCCAGTCTTTACGAAGTTTCCAACTTGCGGCCCTCGTTTCAGAAGCCAAGCGCTTTATCACTCAGCCACCGCGTCTCCAATTGCTAACCTTGGCGTGCGCGATTCTTTCATTCAAGCGACACTCAGTCACAACCTTATTAAGTGGTCAAGTGCCTGTCCGGCATAGGATTTTATTTGTTTTCTGACCTGATCTTTGCAAGGGACTTAAAATCCGTCAAAGCCACTTTAAACCTTTCTTTTTTTTTACTGCTGACTTTCATGTCTCCATGCGCGTTTCGCATGAAAACAAATAGCCAAAGGCTAACATTCGAGCAATTGTTAGTATCACCTATTATAAAAGTGAATCTTCGCATAATTCGAAATTTTTTGAGTGCTTTTTAAAATGCCGGCAACGTAATTAATTTTTTTTTCGTCAATCTGGACACCTGCAAGTAACTGACTTCTGGGGGCAAGGCAGGACATTTCCGTTTTCGTTATTTTAGTATTGACATTTCTAGACAAGTCAAATAAGAACTAATGTTATTTCATTATCACTTTTTTTTTGGGTTGCTTGGAACTCTCTTAAAAAAACAACACGTTTACGGTCTCCTGCTAGACTTGTAGTTGACGCCTCTACTCTCCACTGAACACCTGCTAGACTTGTAGTTGACGCCTCTACTCTCCACTGAACACCTGCTAGACTTGTAGTTGACGCCTACTCTCCACTGAACACCTGCTAGACTTGTAGTTGACGCCTCTACTCTCCACTGAACACCTGCTAGACTTGTAGTTGACGCCTCTACTCTCCACTGAACACCTGCTAGACTTGTAGTTGACGCCTCTACTCTCCACTGAACACCTTGTTACGTTCTCAAGTGATCTTAAAGCTTTCTACTTTGTTTGCTTTGGACAGTGTGTGACGATGTGCGTATGTGTCTGTGTGCAGGGGCGGACTGGCGATATGGGCATTCGGGCAAATGCCCGGTGGGCCGGTAGGACCACCTAAAGGGTCTCATGAATGCCCCTAAAGAATGCATTCAACTGTTAAAGGCTTTATAAGATTCTCTTGTAAAAAGAGTCGTGTTTAAAGAAAAAATCTTTTACAGACTCTACAGTGTAATATTTTTTATCCGTAGACAGTGCTACTTGTAGGCTTCATCCTTTTAGGACCAACACTTTTAGCGATTACAAAGGAATTACTATTTTTCTTTTTAAAAAATCCAGAGCTCATTGTATGCATGCGTTCAGTTATCGATACATTATTAAACTTAACATAATGACTTAGAGGACAGGTAGACCTAGAAATGGATGTCAATCATATGATATACAATTTGTGGGCCGGATTGTATAGAAATGCCTATGCCGATTGTAACGCCCAGTCCGGCCCTGTGTGTGTGGGAGTTTATGTTGATGTATTTTGCATGTGTGTGTGTGTGTTTTAGCCTGTTTGTGTGTGTTTATACTGATGTATTTGTTTGTGTGGATGTGGATGTGAACTATCAGGTCTTGACCGAACTAGTTCTGTTGTTGTTCTATTTTGACAGAGAAGTTTGCAAAACTTTAGTTTTGACGATCTGTTTCTCAAGACGCTGTAAGTTTTCAAGTTGCATACTGTAATAATGTCGTTGCAAGATTATACGAGTTACAAACAAATGCATAAGTGAACGAAATATAAATAAATGGGTTTCTAAATTTCTAAAGAAAAAAATCCTACGTATATATACGCATAATATAATAAAATAAACATTATATTTTATTAGCTATTGAAAAGAAAAGAACAATTGTCCATACAGAGATCGAACCCTTACCAGCCATAATAGTATATGGGAAATTTTATTATGAAATTGTATTGGGTCGAATTGGATTTGATTGAATCTGATGGGATCGGATCAAATCGGATATATTCGGATGTTATCGAATTGGATATGATCAGTTTGGATCTGTTATAACTATGCGACACTTTAGCTTGAAATAAATTGTTCCGTTCCTTGTTGTTTTTTTTTCTCTTGCTTATTTCTTCAAAACATATTCCCGCCATTCCACTTGCACATCACGCTGCGCACTTATGCTTCTAGCTTCTGACGAACGTTTTTTGCATTTTTGAAATACACTTCCATCCAGCGAGGAAAATAGGATACTAAATGACCAGAGCAAACACTGGAAAGACACTATAAACAATGAGCCATCCTGTGTACAAATAAATAGGCATGTCAAAGTATTTTGTTGTACACTAAAAGTTCTATAAGCCTGCCATGGCGATCTAATGGTGAACGTTCAAACTATAAGATCCATACATCAAACCAAGCAGCCATCGCAAAACGCATCAACAAGAAGAAAGTTAAGGAACAAAAAAAACAGAGTAAATGCATACAGAAAATGTCAGAGGTCTCATTACGAGCTGTGATCATATTTTCTGGTTCGGTCCAGGTCTAGCTGTGGTGCCTGTACAGCGCAAAGCATCGTTGAAAAAAAAAAGAGAACATGCCGCCAGAGGTCGCTGTAATTCCATTAGCCGCGGGAAGGCAGCGATAAGAAACTATGTTTATTTAAAGCAACCTCCGAAATTTGACGAATTGGCCTGTCACGAGTATCGATCGGTGGTATCTATAAAACACGAGTTAACCATCTTTTGGGGCCTTAACGACTTGGTTTTAAATGCAGTGTAGATGCTGGGAAAAAAAAGATAGTTTAGTAACATGAAAATTAACTTTATATCACTTAACGGAAATGATTCAATATAACACATATACAGAGCTTAAACGTAAGGATAATGATTTCCTATCATTGTAGTATTTATGGGATATTAGGGATACCCACTTAGTGCATGGAAATGTAGCTTAATCATGAGTACTATTTTGGTGGTTTTCCTTTTTTTTTTATAAATTTCCCTATGATCCTAATATGCACAAGACAAACTTAAAAAAAGCGAAGTCACCAAATGGACCAGGAATATTTAAGCCATAGTCTTGTTTTGATCGTACAAATTAATAAAATTGTAAAAAACATTTGGCGTTTTTTTTCCACATAAAAACAAACAGGACAACACTTCGTCTTTACTGAATGGAAAAAGAATGGAAACCTCCCAGACAGCGTCGGTGGCACCTGGTGCGGTAGCTCAGGGTGTCATCCCTTTCCAATCAACTTTCTTCAAATATGTTCAACACTATTGCTAGTTAGTTCTTTTTGTGAATAAATACAGTGAGCAAAAAAAACCAACAATTTTGGACTGTTCTATTTCTCTTTCTATTTAGTAGTATTTTACGTGTGGCAAGTTGATCCCCATGCACTTTCTCATGTGCCTAAAGAGGCAAACCATTGATTCCAGATCTATAAGTCATTTCCCAATGATACAAATCAAAAATTTAATACATTTTTTTTTCGTCTGACACATGTAAACAACCAATTTTAACTACAGTGTTTCTCAAACTTTTACCAGAAGCACTACCCTTCTCCACACCAATTCGTCCGCGCACCTTTAGTCAGCTGAGAACTAGGTAAGCGCAGGGTGAATTTTACAGTAAACGGTTTTTAAAAGCATTAAAAAAAAAGTGGGAACGACCTGAATTCGAAATCAGTGCTCACGCCTACTCAAGCTGACATACTAACCACTCTGCTAGTGAGCTGCTTAAGACTATAGAAGATTATAGTTAGCACCTAACTAAAGAAAAATGACAGACTTAATAGTAACAAAGTTGTCCAGTTTAATGTTTGGAGTTCAAATTTAGGTCATGAATCTTCAAGTCCGTCTAGTCTTTTGATTTCAATCGGTAAAAATGTTTCGTAGACAGTAATTGTTTGGAATACTAGAAAAAACATTTTATTTCTAGCTAGTAGGCCTATTGGAGAGCCGCCAGGTTCCAATTCCAGACAGCAAGGGTATCTGGGGGAGCGGTGAAGCCCCTGCGCCAAGCGTTTTCTTGATTTCTAAGATTTAGAAATTCACTCTCCTATCGTGTACAACGCACTTTTTCTAATACGTTTTACAAAGCCTATACCAAATCACTGTCTGTCATTCTGTCTGTCTGGTAAAAAGATTTTACACGTTATTTCTCCGACAAACATTCTCGGATCAAGCTGAAAGTTTGCACAATTATTGGTAATTAGTTATTAAGTTTGACTTCTGGAACAAGGGAAAGAAATTGTACTTGACTGAAATAGTTGTATAAGCTGAATTAGCCTTATATATATATAGGTCGCCACTTTAAAGTAATTTTGAAACAAAAAGTGAGAACTATACAATCTTCTACAGTTATATGCATCTCCCTTATAGTGTTAGAAGGATAACATTATATAATTTCACATCGTTTTCACTTGACCATATTAAGGAGGAATGAATTTAATTAGTTAGCTTCTAAATATCAATAATAAAGACTAAGACTAAGACTGCTTTTTTGATCCTTGCAGAAATTTGTTGTGATTACAAGGACTCTTTTCTTATATTAAGACAACACAACAGAAAAATACAGATAAATGCAACAGACACAACATAAGGTTATATACTCTTGTAGAGGTAACTACTTCATCTAATCTTTGCCGTAAATAAGTTTTTCAACAATGGACCTCATCCACCAATCATAAACAAACAACATTTTGCCATGTGGTTCTCTATATCTTCTATACAAATTACGCAATCCATAAAGGCTGTCATGTGATACGTACTTTTCATTGTTTTATCAATATTATCACGTGGCTAAATGTTGTTTGTTTACGATTGGTGAATGAGGTCCATTGGAATTAAAGTGTTGTGCTAACCACCTGTTAATATCGTGAACTTGATATATCCTCTTTCATCCTTTCTCTCTATGGGAAGCGTGGTCTTGAAGTGCGCTTGGCTACCCATAAAGGGGGTTCGAGGTTCGACACCCGACTCAGGCAGAGTTGTGTTTACTGAGCGCCTGAAAAAACTACTCCTAGATACCCCCTCCCCCCCCCCCCCCGGTCCACAACTGAGATTGGACCAAAGCGCTCTGAGCATGCTATAAGCATGAAAGTAGCGCTATATAAAAGCCATAATTTAGTTTATGACACATGCTAATCATTTAAATACCAATACCAAACACGATTGCATCTAAAGTCTGAAACAATGATGACATAGGATACAGGGTATTCACCTGAAATAACCATGACACGGGGCAGGGGGTTAGGATGACACAGGATATTCACCAAACAACGTTACCGATTCGATGACATTATCTCCCTTGGTCAAGTTGAAGCTATGGGGGCATTTTTAAATTAAATGGCGTCTCCGAAGTATCAGGTGTACAAATTATGCAAATATTATCTAGCTATGCATTGTTTAAAGCAGTGGTTCCCAAAGTGGCCTATATAGACCCCAAGGGGTCTATGAAGACTTCCAATGGGTCTACGAAAGGGAAAACATAAATTGGGGGTCTATGAGATGTCCACGGGGATCTACGATAATAGATTTCTTTTAAACAGGTCGTGACTTTAATTTAACATCAAATTAATATAATCTTTATACACTAATATATGATTTGTTGATTTGTACCCGAGTTAATCCTTAAACATTTATCCTGCTATACAAACGAAAAATTGTTATATTTAACTTCAATACTTATTTAACTAGCTTAATTTTCTCTACATGTAACTAATGTTTAACAAAAAGAATGTAAACTGCACAGCGTTGATTATTTAAAACTGTTATTTATTCTTTCCTTGTCATACTAGCGGTTGCCTAGTTGCCTTTTTATAACGATATGAAACCAATGACGCTGGAAGATCATTTGTGACTTGTGACAATTCCACCCTAACAAAATAGACGAAGATTTGATAAACTTTAGAACACTCAAAGATAAAGAATAGACCCACAAAATCTCTCTTCGACATCATTTAGAGAAGATGATGGCTTGCGAGAGTCTTACAATATCTCTTTTCTTAGAGCAAATCACGGAAAACACTATAGGTAAAACATTGATTTTACCCGCCGTTGTAGTTTTAACTGTTTTACACAATCCTAGATCTGATATTATTAAACGAATTTCTTTATGCAACAATACAGTTAAAGGTCACATCTGTGGCATGAGTTATTAAATTAAAAGCTTCTTTTGGAATTCTTTCCAAACGACATGTATGCAGTTTGGGATCAGCGGCTTCGCAGGCTCTGACAGGGCCCAGGTGAGCTGTTCTGCCTCATCGTGGCACCTGGGTGGAAACGGCTACTTGAGGGGGTAGCTAGGCGAAACGAATGGCAAAACATAACCCCCGAGGGGATGCCCACGGGTAGACGAGAGTCAACCACTTGCACGGGCGGGGTTGTAAAAAAGTCCCCACAAAACTGTCACACATCCATGCGCCGTTCCTCAAAGGACCGAGTCCCCCACGGTTAGCTTGGTATAGTGAAGGAAAATGACGGAGGCTCCCGGTGTCCTCGGCCTTCGGCCATGAGTCGGGGGCCTAAGGCATTGGAAACAGCAATGCTTTCATAGGCATTGACTCGGGTCGCTCTCAAACAGAACTGTGTGTTCACACAGGTTTTTTTTTTTTTACTGTTCAGGCTGGACGACCTAACAGGGTTTTTTTCAAACTTTGAGCTCGAAGAGCCTTCGGCTCAGCTCAGACGACAATCAAACGGCTCTGACAGGGTGAGGCGTTGTGTGCTGCAAACTGCCTTATGGTGGCCGGCTCCTTATTTTTAACAGGGATGACCCACGAAACCTTTCCAATGTTCGGGTATAGCTGCAAGGCAGCACAGTTTGAATTCAGTTTTCCTTCTGCTAGGTAGGCTGCAATCCAAGTCTAGTGAGCCCTTCCTGCCCAAAGTTGACTGGTTTAGGTGCTCATGTTAGTGAAAACAGTTCTGCGTAACGATATTTGAGCCACACGTGAAAGATCAAGAAATACATGAGAAACTGCTCTTTGCGAAAACTTTTACAATGATACATAAGGCAAATTAATTGATTGATTGAATAATATTTTATGTTTGAAGGACTACTTCCTAGAACAACAAAATCCTATATGAAACATTTATCCGTAGCAACGGATAATAGATGTACAAAAAACAACATTTTCAGTGTGTTTGGTGATTCCAGTAAAAATATAAATTGTTTTTTTAATTAGTTTAAATTTGAATTTTATCACTAAAAAATAGATCTCTATAACTTAATGTGTAGTTTTAATTTTTTTATCACCCTTTAACTCACTACAGTTAGAAATTTGCTTTAAATTTTTTTTCACGAATTGGCAAAAATCCAACACAAGTTAAGTAGGAGGTCTACCGAAAACCAGAAAACATGGCAAGACCAGACAAAAAAATTTTGGAACCACTGGTTTAAAGTGTGTAATGAATGTGTACACATTCAGCATTCTCTTTTGAAGTAAAAAAATATAAAGAATGAATAATTAAAAAACATTAATAGGCTCTACATCGCAGAAAACCTCTACAGGTCCAGGGGGGGGGGGGTCGGTAGAGGTGATCGCGCCCCCCACTCGGGACAGGGGCGGACGAATTTTAGTAAAAGAAAATGAAACATATTGTATACGAATTTATTACTTATGTTAATAATATATACTAATTATTTAAATTTCAACGTATTTTTAGATTATTTCTCCCCCCCCCCCCTTTCCGCTAGTATGTTTATCGATTGGGTGTGGTGGGGAGGGGGCGATGGCATCAATCCTACCCCCGCCACCATAAACTTTCGAGGGGGGGGGAAGCCGTCCAATTTATTTGTAGACATCACAGCTTGTTTACAGAATCAATCAAATATCTATATGGTTAAAACTTGTTATTGATATTTTAACCGAACTTTATATTATGTCGTTTCCCTGTTGGCCGATTGGGGTGGGGGGGGGGGGACTAATGCATCTACTGCCCTTCCCACCAAAACCCTTTGAATGGGGGGGGGGGGTCTTATTTTTATGGAGAAATCATAGTTTGTGAACAAAATTTCTTGAATTTTTATATTATGTCGATACTCTTCTGGTATCTTGGCCGATTCGGTGGGGTGTGTGTGTGTGTGGGAGGGGGGGGGTGATTGCATCTACTGCCCTCCCCACTCTTTTGAGTTTTGAGTGAGTGGGATGCTGTCCTGTTTTTATGGAGAAGTCATAGTTTGCGAACACAATTAGTTGAATTATCTCTATGTATATACGATACTTATTGATATTTGAACCCATTTGTACCTTATGTCGCACCACACTCTCTCAAACTTTATCATTAGTAAAGGGTTGTACCAGGTGGGAGGGGCGATACACTGAACAACCCTCCGCCCTTAGGACAAGTCAACACTTTTTCTTTTGTATTTGAGTTAAGAAATTACAAAATTTTAAAAAATATCTGTCACTAATATAATTTATATATAATGTATAATTTATATATGCTATAAATTAAATTCTTCTATCGAGTCGCATCAACTCGTATTCTTTAATGCCAAATGCAATCACTAGAAGATATTATAAAAAGGAGCGAGGATTAATTGTTTTCACTCTACCGCCCTCTCCCCTTTTCAGACGAAAACATGACGTTTAAAACAGAGTAGTCAAATATGGCAACAGAGTTTATGTCATTGCACATGAATTTATCATAATTATTTTAAGAAATACTTTGTTTTGGAAAATTTCGAATTCATAAAAACTTGTCAATATAAGAATAACAATTTAGATGAGTTCTGAACCCAAATATTTTTTCCCAGTCGCCCTTTTCCAACCTTTAGTCAATCTGATATTTTTCAATTGTATAAATAAATTTAGGACTTTACCTCACAATTTATGCATGAATCCTAAAATGCAAAAAAATTAGAGTACAATCAAATTGGTCCACTTAATTTCTCCTCCCACTTCAGAATTTTTCTTGTTTAGAGCTTTGAATTATAATTCTGTAACAAAACAAAGTTACAAATATGCCTATTGAACAAAATGTATCGCTTACAATTTTTTTAAATATTATTTTTCGCATACATTTTCTAATTTCGGCGGCGATCCTCAAAGCCTTAATGATAATATGTGGGGTATCTTATAAATTCAAGGAACAAATTTGCAATATATTAAGGGTCTATAAATTCATATTAGAATATTGTTATAACTCTGCCATGCGCATCGCCATCCAGGCTAGTGCAGAAGGTGCGCACTTCTAGAAACCAATCTGAGAAGGATGTCAGCATTGGGAAGAGGAGAACGATTTCAGCCCAAATCTAGAGCCGAAGTGAAAAGACTGTGCTAGAGATTGATGTTGTTATAATGTATTTGTGATGTCCTGTGAATAAACAATCCATGCCTTCTTTGAGTTGCCTCCCTTAAGTTATTACATTGGTGTCAGAAGTGGGATTGGACGACTCAACGGAGGCCTAAGGTAGGAGATTATTTAAAATGACATCAATGAAACGGCTAGACGAGCTGGAATTGAAGGAACTGAAAGTAGAGCTCAAGTGGATGCGTTTGAAACGCTTTGAAAAGAATAAAGAAATTCTTTAAGCACTTCTTTGCAGGCTCTGGCGGATGAAGGGGAGGATCCGGAAACATATTTGTTTGAGGTGGATCCAGTCTACCCAGATTTCGGTGAGTTTATGAAAACTATGAAAACGCTACAAGACTTATACGACTCGATGCGTGAAGAAATGAAAATGATGGTGAACATGGATGAGATTGTATTGAAAAAGGAAGGCCAAATAGACCCAATTGATAAAATGGTGTCGCAATCGAAAGAAGGAAAAGACTTGTTAATGAAGGAGCAGTTACCTGTGGTAATGGAGGTGCTGGGGATTGTAGCACCGTATGTGACTATGTTGTGGGCAAGTCTTGCGGGGGTGACTTTCAAGACGAGAAACTTGACGATTGCTTCGACGATCTCAACGGGATGTTTTGAATCGAAACGAAAGAAACAAATGAAGATACTAGGGAAGTCTGTTATGTGCCTGAAACTTTTGTTCCCAATGTATCTGCAACAAGTCGCTTAATGAGCCGAACAGATCAAAACAACGTTGGGTCTGCGTCCAAGCTTGCTACTATGGACTTTAAAAGACCTCTGTTTATCTGTCAGTACCTTTGATGAGAACTCAAACCATGAAAGCCTTAAGACAGTTTCTGATTCCTTGCCTTGGATGTCGTCGGGTGAAATGGCTAATACGGGCCCCACCAATGGCCGAGACAAAAACAACGAATTTGACTTTGCTAGCAGCATAATAGAGAACTCGATGCTTGGCAACTGCATCCAGGCGATTTACATGAACCGTATATGCGGCGCCCTGTGGGGACAGTGCCCATGCAAAGAAACCCAGCTACACTTAACAGAAATTTGTACTTCTGCCCACATCAGTGAGAGTGACTTGAACGGTGGTGAATTAATTCCAGCGAAACCTGATGTAGTGGTGGATGAACATACCAAGGATGCTTCATGGACATACCTTACAGATGAAGCTGAGACAGACTATGTGTTGGACACTATGGCTACCTGTGGGCCTACAACTGTGTCACGAGACGTTCATGGGCATACCTTACAGATGAGGCTGAGAAAGACTATGTGTTGAACACCATGGCTACCTGTGGGCCTACAACTGTGTCACGAGACGTCCCTGGAAAAGATCTGCTGACTTGGCGTCTTAGAACAACGGCCCTGGGAACTACAGTGGTCACCACAACCTCTATTTGTGTTAAGTGGCTGGCAACCCTGACCTCCACTAACTCCCCCTGTGTCAGATGGCTGACATCAGCGACTATCGTCAAGAGGTCGAAACAGCGACCACGATATCACCTCAAGCGTAGACCGGCCAACTGGAAGAAGAGAAAGCGACGGCGTTGAAAACTGTGCAGATGTCTTCGTGGGTAACAGGCACCCTACCGTCTGTGGTTCCCACCGATCGACCTCCACTTTAACTGTCAAACCTCCACTGCACCGTTTTTTTTTTCGGGACGAAAAGCTCTAAGAAGGGGCAATGTTATAACTCTGCCATGCGCATCGCTATCCAAGCTAGTGCAGTAGGTGCGCACTTCTAGAAACCAAACTGAGATGGATGTCAACATTGGGAAGAAGAAGAACGATTTCCGCCCAAGTCGAGAGCCAAAGTGAAAAGACTGTGCCAAAGATAGATCTTCTTCTTCTTATCTTATATAATACAGACGTTACTTCAAAAAAGAAGATGATTACGTCATACGCGTCATGCATTCAGTCATGCATATTAACCAATGACCTAAACTCTGCCAAGTCACTGTTTTTCCTGGCTAGCTCAGGCAACCAATTCCATGCTCTAATAGCGCTAGGGAAGAAGGAGCTTTTGCACAAATTTGTCCTAGCATATAAAACGAGGAATGTGCCTCATATATATTCGGGCACACATACTTACACTGAAAGAAACTTTGAAAAATTGTGTTTTTTTTAAGTCGGCATTTTATTTTTCCTCCAGTTTGTTTCCTTTTAGTATTGATGCCGTTGGTAACATGCTAGTGTGAAATGCTCATTTCTTTTGATTCTCTCTACTGATAAGAAACACAATCGTTAGTCCACAAAATACACTGATAAACACACAAATACAGAAACAGACATACACAAACACACACTTACAGAAACAAGCACAAACAAAAAAATACACAAACACACACAATCACAGAAATACACAAAACTCACACACACAAACACAAGTAATCAAACATACAAACACACACATACTCACACACACATAAACATACACAAATAAACAAACACACACGCACACACACATACGTACAGAGCCCAGCCACAACGTCCTACTTTCCTTATTGTCCTGAGATCACTCTCTCCTTCCTCAGCATGTGCCCTATTACCCCCCTCCTCTTTCTTTGTAAAAAAAAACAACCCCACACCGAGAGAGGCGGCGGCGGAGGGAGTTTGCAGGCGATACTTGTTCCAAATTGGCCGCAATTCAAATCTTTCTATTCGCACAATCCCGTTTATCTGGATCGATGAATGTATTTATTAGGTTGGCTGTAATTACAGTATGCGGTCTCTGGCTTTTGTATCAAATTACAAGCCTTCTCCTGAGGGCTAGTTCGGACATTGTGCTGCAGGAAATACACTGGCGGAGAATGGCTTCTATTTAACACTTAGGTTAGAAAGAATCACTTGTGTTAGGAGCTCGCTAGAAATAGCACGACACAAGAAAGTAATTAAGCGTGTGATAGGTTGTTTTTTTTTCTTTTTGTTTGTAATTGGTTTCTTTTCAGAAAAAACAACACAGACACGACACACAAAAAACCCACCTTGTCATGGGAGATTTGTAAAGAGAGAAGTATGACATGATGTCAACGAACTTGTTTTGTTTTGTTTGTTTTTTTGCTAGAGAGAATACAAATCATGAAGTCATGCAATCGTGCTAATTATTATTATGATTGTAATCAGGGGCTAATGGTCATTATCTGCCCCTGCTGGAATAGAGATACATTGAAGGGAACACGAAGTTGTTCCTCCGGACAATGTACACTGAGACATTGTGGAACGATATTCAGTGGCGTAGCGAGAAACCTATGCGCCCCATTCCCTAACAATCTAATGAGCATGTCAAAAAAACCATATATATATATATATATATGGCGGTAAAGCGCTTGGCTTCAAATTCGGGAGTCCCGGGTTCAAATCTTGGTGAAGACTGTGATTTTTTATTTCGGGATCTTTGGGCGTCTATAAGTCCACCCAGCTCCAATGGGTTCCCGACATTAGTTGTGGAAAAGTAAAGGCGGTAGGTCTTTGTGCTGGCCACATAACACCATCGTGGGCCACCTTTTACAACTAATCTGTGGCATTTTACGTCTCGAGAGACGATCTTTTCCTTTTGCAACTTCTTGTGTGACTAAAGAGGCCAATCCTTGATACACAGCTGCGATCGCAGGTTGGGCTTATGTAATCACCAGGCGCCGTTGCATTTTCACCATTCTTTCTGCTTCTGTTGTGTATGGCATCTGCAATCCGAGACCCTTCCTTTATGCTCTCTCTCCGTGCGGATCTATCCAGTGCTACTTTTTTCCCAGCTGCAAGGGTAGATTTTGAAGAGCTTCAAGTCGCGTTAGCATACACCCGTATACCGTAATAGTGGGCGACCAGCGACTCTCCTGCCTTCTGTTAGATCGCCATACAGAATGTCTTGTGGCAGACTTCCCTAGTGTCTTCATTTGTTTCTTTCGTTTCGATTCGAATTATCCCGTTTCTCTGTCTGGTAGGCTTTTGTACACTTGTTTTTTCTCGTGCTTCTCGTTCTCGGATCATGTAAAAAATGTGTACAATCGTTCATAGTTGAAGACAATGCAAGTATCAATCAAACAGTTGACCAATTAGTTAATTAGTGCAAATTAATTAATTTAGTTTTATGTAGAAAAGGGAGCTAAAAACTTTCAGTAATGAGAGGTATGGCAGTGATTATGCGGTGCTTTTCCTTGTATTAGCTTTTTTTTAAAATTAACTTTTTTTCCTTATGATCATTACACCTTATTATTGTTTGTGAAAAAATAAATCTTTTATTATTTTCGTAACAATAAGCTAATTCTCACTTTTTGGCTCTGTCAGGATTGACATTATTGAACATTAAAAAAAAAGAAATAATTGTTGTCTCCCTTAGCAATGCTGCTCTTTTTATTTTATGTTGCAAAATAATCCTTAAAGAAACGACAATAATAAATAAATAAAAACGTTTTCCATACACTCACACACATTCACACACAGTGACACACACTGACACTGAGCTCTTGAATCCAACCAATCTAATTACGTTGGCACCATCGGAAAGCTTTGGCACATCAAGCTAACAACCAAGTCTACAGACTGTAAGCAACAAACCGTCTCTGTGGTCTCTTAACGTTGTTCTATTTGTTTGGGTAAGTCGTATTCACGTCTACTAACCCCCATGACCTAGTTACACCACGAAAAACACTGAATGTCCGTCCTGCGAAGAGGGGGGGGGGAGATCACCTGGTGCGTGAACGCAATACAAATCGAGACCTAGAGTTGAGTTCGAAACTTAAGAGCGCCGACCCCGAAGACCAAGCACCATCCCTCATATAAATATACCAATAATTGCGTGTCTGGTGTAATCAAAATGGTGTGACGCTCTCATCTCTCGGGTTTCGTGGCTGCTGGTCCTCTTATTAGTGCTCATGGCATAGATATTTATGGCTCGCCCCCCACGCCTTTAATTTTTCCCTATATGTTAACTGACTCTTATGTGAGACGAGAGCAGCGATAGTCTGGCCTAGATTGTGACAGGGGGAGACGGAGAGGATTTGGCTCGATGGAAGCAATATTGATGATGAGACACTGGCCCAAGACCTGAAGGTTTATCTCCATTCTCATCTGTTTCAAGCTAGTTCATAATGTCAAATACCGGCTTTAAACATGCTGAGATCTCTAGTTTCACTTTCTTGGGCCTCTGCTCTGCTGTAGAGTACATGGTAGTAAACATAGCATCAAAATGTCTCCCAGAGTGTAAGTTAGAATACATGACATCAAATCTGTGACAACGTGGATCAAGTTAGAACACATGACATCAAATGTCACACAGAGTGTATGAAGTTAGAACACATGACATCAAATGTCTCACAGAGTGTATGAAGTTAGAACACATGACATCAAATGTCACACAGAGTGTATGAAGTTAGAACACATGACATCAAATGTCACACCGAGTGTATGAAGTTAGAACACATATCATCAAATGTCTCACAGTGTGTATGAAGTTAGAACACATGACATTAAATGTGTCACAGAGTGTATGAAGTTAGAACACATGACATAAAATGTCTCACAAAGTGTTTGAAGTTAGAACACATGACATCAAATGTCTCACAGAGTGTTTAAAGTTAGAACACATTACATCAAATGTTTCCTATAGTGAATGAAGTTAGCACACATGACATCAAATGTCTAACAGAGTGTATGAAGTTAGAACACGTGACATCAAATGTCTCACAGAGTGTATGAAGTTAGAACACATGACATCAAATGTCTCACAGACTGTATGAAGTTAGAACACATGACATCAAATGTCTCACAGAGTGTTTAAAGTTAGAACACATTACATTAAATGTTTCCTATAGTGAATGAAGTTAGCACACATGACATCAAATGTCTTACAGAGTGTTTGAAGTTAGAACACATGACATCAAATGTCTCACAGAGTGTATGAACTTAGAACACATGACATCAAATGTTTCTCATAGTGAATGAAGTTAGAACACATGACCTCCAAATGTCACACAGAGTGTATGATGTTAGAACATATGACATCAAATGTCTCACAGAGTGTATGAACTTAGAACACATGACATCAAATGTTTCTCATAGTGAATGAAGTTAGAACACATGACCTCCAAATGTCACACAGAGTGTATGATGTTAGAACATATGACATCAAATGTCTCACAGAGTGTTTGAAGTTAGAACACATGACATTAAATGTCTCACAGAGTGTTTGAAGTTAGAACACATGACATCAAATGTCTCGCAGAGTGTATGAAGTTAGAACACATGACATCAAATGTCTCACAGAGTGAATGAAGTTAGAACACATGACCTCCAAATGTCACACAGAGTGTTTCAAGTTAAAACACATGACATCAAATTTCTCACAGAGTGTATGAAGTTAGAACACATGACATCAAATGTCTCACAGAGTGTATGAAGTTAGAACACATGACATCAAATGTCTCACAGAGTGTATGAAGTTAGAACACATGACATCAAATGTCTCACAGAGTGTTTTAAGTTAGAACACATGACATCAAATGTCTCATAGAGTGTTTTAAGTTAGAACACATGACATCAAATGTCACACAGATTGTATGAAGTTAGAACACATGACATCAACATATCACATCAACATATCTAGGATGCGACCTTTTCATTCTTTTATCTGTCTTTGAAATCCTTCATGAAATTTGATCAGTCGATGTTATGGCAAAAGGGTTTCTTTTCTTTTTTCATTTCTGAAATAATTAATTGTGATTAAATTACATGGACATTATAGTTTATCATAAGCTACTTGAGAATACATCAATACTAGTGTATTCCTTTCTCTCTCTCTCTCTCTCTCTCTCTCTCTCTCTCTCTCTCTCTCTCTATCTATCTCTGTCATCTTCCTATTTTTTACAAAGTTTATATCAACTCACTCGTCTGTCTATCTGTCTGTCTGGTAAAAAAAACATTTGTAGATGTTATTTCTTCTAGACCCAAACTCGGACCAAGTTGAAACTTTGCACAATTATTCTTTGGCGTAAACAAGACATTAATCAATAAAAAAAAATACAATTAGACAATGAATTATTGGTAATTAATTATTTTGTTTGATACCAACAAGGGAAATTAATCATTCATTTGATTCTTTTAAAACTAGAAAATGCACACGGCTAGTCTGGGCTACACACTACACAAATAGAACCATTTGCGTAGCCGAGGGTGTGTGTGTGTGGGGGGGGGTTCGATTCCCCCCTTACTCCGAAATGAAATCCCCCCACAGGTAGGGGGGTCGGAATTTAGTGACTGATTTTTTGCTTTGATTAGTTTGTTTTAGGTGAGATTTTAATACTAAACCATCACTTGCCCCAGCACAGCCAAGGAGGTTTTGAGTTTAAAACCCCCCTACCGGGGGAGGGGGGTTAAGTTTAAAACCCTCTACCAGGGGTTTTTGCATTTAAATGCCCCTCTTATATAAAACAAAACAAAAAAATGCAAACGACAATCCCCTTATTCCAAGAGCATAGATAAGGAAGATTTTGATTTTAAACCCCCCTCCAAAATTTACTATAAACCCCCTCCTCAATATACAAAAATCAAATTATATACTCAAAATTCTATGAGGGTTTTTTAGTTTACCCCCCCCCCCCTCTTCTGTAGGATTTGAAGATAAAAAATACCTCTTCAATACCCGGTATAAAAAAAAGGAAATTATGCCCTCAAAATGTTATGAGCGTAGCTAAATGGGTTTTGACTCAGTTTTGAGTTTAAACCCCCCTTCAGCGGGATTTAAAGGTAAAAAATACCTCTTTAATGTTATGAGTGTAGTCAAAGGGTTATGAGTTTAAACTCTTCTCCAGTGGAGTTTGAAGCTAAAAAATACCTCTTCAATATGAAAAAAAGCAAATTACACACTAAAATCTATGAGCTTAGCCAAAAGGGTTTTGAGTTTAAAGCCCCGCAAGCAAGGTTTGAAGCTAAAAAATACATCTTCAATGTAAGAAAAAAGCAAATTATACACTCAAAATGCTATGAGCGTTGCCAAAAGGGGTTTTGAGTTTTAACATCCCTTCAGAGGGGTTTGATGCTAAAAAATACCTCTTCAATATAAACAAAGTAAATAATACATGTCAATTGGGGGTTTTGAGTTTAAATCCCTCTCCTACAGATGGCTTTTTTTTTAAGTTTAAAACCCCTCCAGATGGTTTTGAGTTTAAAATCCCCCTACAAAGCGTTTTGAGGTGGAAAACCTCTATCTTCAATATTATTCTAAAGCAAACTACAGTTACTAAATTCTATGACCGTAGCTAAATGGGGTTTTGAATTTTAAAAAAAAAGCAACTCCAGAGATTTTCTAGTTTAAAACCCCAAACAGATGATTTTGACGATAAAACTTCCCTTTTCGATATAAAATCTAAAGCAAACTACAGTCACTTAATTCCTAGAGCGTATTCTACCCGTGGCGGGGCTCCATTAATAAAGTGCAGTGAATAGTCATCTGCCGAAATTGAAAAACACTAAATGTGGCTCAACAAAGATAGCTAAGACATATCTTAGGAGTCAGTTATAGAGATAGGGTCTAAATCAAGGAAATCCTATGCCGAACTGGGAGTCGACCCCTTAGTAAGATTGTGACAGAGCGTCGCATGAGGTTTGCGGGACATGTTCTCCGACAAAATGAATTACGCATAAGAAGAGTTGCGATGACATCCTAGTACAACTTGACGCCACTCATTCATGGAGGTCCTAGAACAGGTAGGAAGAGGCTTCAGGCATTACCAGTGACAGATTTTTATGGAAACAGCTTGTCGGCAAATGCGCTGAACGGCACGGGAGGGTCTAAGTCAGTAAGAATAGCACATTAGGTTTTTGAAATAAAACTTTTTAATAGCAAGAAAATGCACTGTAGATACCTCAGAAAATGCATTTCGTTGGCTTTCAATACAAGAAATAGTGCTTGGCGGCGGGGCTCAGTGCCGCGCTGGGGGAGATCCTAGCACTCCTCCAGACCCGCTTGCTGGCAATGGCGGGGAGTCTACAATTTTCTAACTCCAGGAAGAACATACTCTAGGGCACAATAAACGTCTACCGAAAGAGTAATGGGTCAGAACGTAATAAAGATTATGTACACACACACACACACACACACATACATATAAATATTTATTTTTCGCGGGGGGGATGAATCTCCCCCCCCCCCCCCCGAAAATAAATCCTGGCTACGCCTATGAATAGAACCATTATACTAATGGAATCACAACACAAACAGAATCATTACTCTAGTGCAGTGTTTCACAAACTTTTGACCTATGTGTACCCCTTTTATAATGTTTGTAACGCTGCATCTATATGCTGAGCTGACAGATCATATAATAGGGTTCCCTGTTCATTATATATAGTATCTGAGATTCTGTTCCGAGTCCTACAGTCTGTTTATTTTCTTTTACCTAATACCTACAAATGCTGAAAAAGCAACTTTACATACGAAGTTGGAGAAGACAAGATGTATTTCAGATTTTTTTCTGTTAAAACTGGATGCACGTTACAGATACCAGAGAGTTAAAATGAGTGGCGATCCTAACCTTTTTGAAACCGCACATAGGGAAATGAAACGGATATTTTGAGACATGTAATAAATGCCAAAATAGTACACATAGCGAAGCTTCAAAGTAGTTCACTGTAATTTTTATTAGTACATTAAAGACTATAAATCTTTTACAATAAAAAAAATTCTATTGGTGGGATTAATTTGCATCATTGAAGGGTCTATTAACAAAATGCATATTATAATCTTTCACCTTCAAAAACATCGTATACAATATCCGACATATGTGAAATAAAGATTTAAGATGTAAAATAACACCGATTATTAGTGTTTATAAATATGAAATCAAATAATATTTTCAAAAATTTGAATTAAAACTTATTACTAATTTATTTTAATGTATTAATGGATCATAAAAAATGAGTATTGAAAACAAATCAACATAGTTAATAAGGTGCAAGGCGTACCCCCTCCAAAGTCTTCCCGTACCCCTGGCGGTACGCGAACCCCACTTTGGGAAACACTGGTCTAGTGGAAGCAGTACACAGATAGAAGTACTATGTTAGTGGAAACACTAAACCAATAAAGGCATTACATTGGTAGCACTACACAAATAGAAGGGTTATTTGAGTGGAAGTACTATTGTAGTGGAAACACTACACAATTTTGAAGCATTACACTAGTGGAAGCACTATACATCTTGCTAAACCTAACTCTCTCTATCTTAGGCATCTCTCAAGAGGGGACTGTTGTTCTAATATGTAATTAAACCATTAGATCGTATTTATTATCTTAGCTTTGTGTTCAAATAAAACAAATTAATTTAAAACAGTACAAGTTCTGTGAAGAAATACATTATTAAAAGGACAACGGACATATCAATAGCAGTGCTTTTATTAACAATAGTCAAGGTATCATGTTTCATACATCTAGCATTGTGCTTTCACTTATAATAAAGTTCATCAGTTAAATCTAAAAAAAAAAATCCATACATACATTTTCTCTTTCCTGATCTATTTCATTCAAAACCGGGAGTTAAATTACAGACAGAAATTAAAGAGTTTCTTCCCTTCAGACAACTATTGGAGAATTTTTTTCCATTACTGACAAATTTTAAAGAGTTAAAGACAGACAGACAGACACAGAGAGAGAGAGAGAGAGAGAGAGAGAGAGAGAGAGAGTTTCTTTGCTTAGATCAGTGGTTCTTACACATTTTTAGACCCAGGAACACATTTTTCTATCAATTTAAATGAAGTTGAAACATGGTACAAACAAAATATGTAATCAATTTAAAAATGAACCAATTAATTAATTATTTGTAATTGATTAATTTTGTTTGATATTGGAAAGGGGAAACAAGTTTAAATGTAGCCTATATTTCTTTCCCTTTGTTAGCTTTGTTTTTTAAAGTATTATTTTATATTTTGCTGACATATATTTATATATAATATAATATATAATAGGCGTAGCTTGACACCCCCCCCCCCCTCCCCCGAAATAAAAAATTTCCCTCCCGCGTAGGAGGGGGGATGTCGGAATTTAGTGATTGATTTTTTGTTTTGATTTTTTGTTTTGATTTTTTTGCTTTGCTTTTGTTTATTTTAGGTGAGATTTTAATACTAAACCATCACTTGCCCCAGTGCAGCTAAAGGTGTTTTTAAGTTTAAAATTCCCTACCAGGGGGGTTGCAGTTAAATCCTCCTCATCTATAAAACAAAAAAAAAATAATGCACACGACAATCCCCAAATTCCAAGAGCATAGTTAAGGAAGATTTAGATTTTAAAACCCCCTCCGAAATTTACGATAACCCACTCTTCAATGTAAAAAACAACAAAGTACACACTCAAAATTCTATGAGAGTAGCCAAAGGGGTTTTGATTTTTAACCCACATTTAGCGGGGTTTGAAGCGAAAAAAAATACCTCTTCAATATGAAAAAAAACAAATTACGCATTCAAAATGCTACGAGCGTTGCCAGAGGGATTTTGAGTTTAAACCCCCCTTCAGCGGGGTTTGAAGTTAAAAAATACCTCTTCAATATAAAAAAAAGCAAATTACGCACTTAAAATGCTATGTGCATTGCCAAAGTGTTTTGAGTTTACGATATAAAATGTAAACCAGGCTACAGTCACATTACTCCAAGAGCGTAGCTAAAAGAGGTTACAAATTTCTACCATTGGCTGGGCTCCATTAATAAAGTGCAGTGAATAGTCTACTTAACAAAGATGGCTACGACCAGTGGCTTAGCATCCATGGCTTGAAGGGGCTCAATGAACCCGGGCCCACGACCATTAGGGGCCCACTGCGCTTGGGCCCATGACTCTTGACTTGTTAAGAACTTGGGGGTGACACCAAAGTGAATAAATAAATTCACTTTTTGTAAAAACCGATAAAAAAATAGAATTTAAAAAGCTACCTCAAAATTCCTGAACGTAGTAATAACAATTAATATTAACTTCAAAACCAGTGTTTGAAGCTTTAATGTAAGGATTTGATTTGCATCAGGTTTTGTACATTGTAATGGTGGCTAGCCCTAATCGTGCGTTCAAGGTGACAATCGTTTTCATATCGGCCCATTCTTTTTTTTTTCCTTGTCTGTTCATAAAACCATTGGTAGTATTACAGGAATGGGGAAGGGGGATAGGAGGAGTTTGGTTAAGAAACAGGGATAGTCCTGAATGTCAATAATTAAAATTTCGATACAGCTGCAAATTATTCATTTTTCTCAAAGCTCAATATGTTTTATTTTGTTTTTTATTTTAAATATGTAATATAATCATTACAATTTGTCCACACACCAGCATTTGTTCCTTCTAATATTAGCGTTCAAACTAATCTGTCAGCTGGTAAACGCACCATCAAAATCATTAACTATGAACAATTTTGGATCTTCACTCTTTGTAATAAAACATGAAAATCTGATCTTGTTTTGACCACTCACTAATGCTCTTGTATCGGCGACTATGACTTTATAATTGATGAACTCAATCGGATATATTACAATTACAATAAACAGTGTATTTGATCATGAACTATATACAACTTCTCTATAACCTTGACTGCTCAACAGTATTATATGCTCGTATATCTGCGACTATGAATTTATAATAAGCCCAACAGATTTAAAACGAGATAATTGATCTGTTGGGTAATGCAGTTCTGGAAAAAATACCGGTACTATAGGATATCAATTATGTACCATTTATCTGTATCTTTGGTGGCAGCGCTCAAGACGAATAAAAGTTGATATCAAATTCGTATTATTTGTTTGATACTGTTTAGTGATCTCCGTTGACGGAACATCTAAAGAAATAGAAATTAGATAGTCATTTCTAGGTTTTCATATATGTTAGTATCAAACGTGAGCATAATTTGCTGAACAAATAATCCAAGTAATTAAAGAAAAAAAAACATTTATCCTTAAATAAACTACTAGGCTAAAGCCATGAAGATGTTTCCAATATGATTGGATACTAGAATGGCCTTTCGGCATTGCTTCATCAGAAGAAGCCGCTCGCGCATTTATATATATATTATTCTCTTTATGGCTCAAGAGTTTGGACGAGAAGAAGAAGAAGAAGTAAAGGAAAGATCACTCTTTTATTTCTGCGGATAGAGTTACCCCCACAAAAAATCAAGAGAGGAGGGGGGGGGGAGAACAAGTATTCAACTGTCACTAGGGATAACTGCCTGGTCGGGCGGTTTGCGCGTTGGACTGTCGTTTGGATTTATCAAACCCTGCCCGCTCCCATCCCCCTTCGTCCTTCAACTCTGAAGGAACATCCGAAACATGTAAAACATTTTACAAACAAACATTTTACAAACACTAACTAGCAGCGCCGGACTTAACCATTGTGACCAAGAAGTCATGAAAAGAGAACAAGTAATATACTATGTATATTCACCCGTCACTAAATAGCAGAGCCGGACTTAATCATTGTGGAGCCCTATTCGAAACGGATTTCGCAGGGCCAAATTTGGGTAGGGAAGCGGTTAATAAGTGAAATAAGTGAAATTTAAGAGTTTGTATTAGAAAATAAATTCGTCTATGCATTTTATTCATTCTTTACTACGTACAGAATTACTTTACGAGCTTTGCGTGTAGCGAAGTCATACAGTATATCATAATAATTCTATTTCCTACATAGATCACTCTTAATAGCAAGAATTATCAAATGTTTCAATCAATCTTTGAGAATTGTTGACCTCAAGTAATTCTTCATTAGTTTGAGGTGCGTGAAGCTTCTTTGCCCAGATTACACAATTACGGCTAATACATTATACTGTTTTTATTTATCGCGCGTAGGATTGGAGTTTTCCATATTGAATGACACCCCAAAATAACAATTTTTGTATATATATTCCGTTTATTTTAAGGACTTTTTCTTATCTTTCGAAATTTCGGGAGATTTCCGGGAGCTCCTGGTAAATCAACAGGAGGGTGCAGGAAATCTGTTTTAAGTTATAAAATGGTTTAATTTAATAATTTATACACCTTGAGTTAGTGTGGGTCCTATGAAAGTGCAGGTCATCTAAAAGTGCGGGGCCCACTCGGTCGCATATGTTGCAGTGGCGTAAGGCCGGCCCTGCTAAATAGCGGCGTATGCTACGTGCCGGTCGACTAGATAAAAAATAGATGCACTGGTTTCTTACTTTGCTCCTTAGAAACCCAGAGAAATGTTCAGTAAATAAATATTCGATCTATTTTCTATTATATAATGGGCGTAGAACTCGATACTAGTTTGTATCAATGTTTCAAAGCGTTTGTAATAAACAAAAAACGTAAAGTCACTATAAAAACTATAAATGCTCATTATGTATTCAGTCTATAGTGTTGTCACCTCCTCAGGGTCTTCTATACACATTCAGAAATGGCTAACTCTATCCCAGAATGCTGCTCCTTCGATCGTGGTTGCGTGTTTGTCTGTAACAGCACTCAGTGTTCCCGCAGTCCGAGATTTGAATACAGTCTGTACAGGAAACGGAACAGTACCGTCCTGCCCACAATATTGGCCTAAATATTACTGTCCCGTGAGTCTTCTACAATCAATACAGAAAACAGAATGGGTGTTTGAAAAAACACGTTGGTTAGTTTGAGTGTTATTTGTTAGTTTGGAAGATGTTTTGTTAGTTTGAGTGTTATTTGTTAGTTTGGAAGATGTTATGTTATTTTAAGTGTATTTTGTTAGTTTGGAAGATGTTTTGTTAGTTTGGGTGTAATTTGTTATTTTGGGAAATGTTTTGTTAGTTTGGGTGTAATTTGTTAGTTTGGAAGATGTTTTGTTTGTTTGGGTGTAATTTGTTAGTTCGTATGTTGTTTCTTCAAGGTGGTCTACGAAAACCTTTACCATGTTTGGGTATAGCATTTGTAAGTATAGACTATTGACGTGGCAATGAGCTATTGGTCTAAACTGCCCACAGGTTGTGATGTTGCAGGTCAGTGTTCAGGCCTTTTATAACGATTGGTCTCGCATCAATGTACTAGAACAGTGATACACAAACTAAGGCCCGCTGGCCGCGGGTCATATCCGGCTAGTATACATGTAATTAAAAAAAAAATGCTTGCATAGTTGATTTTTAAAATATTTTTTTCGCTTTCAGAAAAAAAAATGCCGTTGCATCAGAAGTTTGAAAAATCATAAATATCATTATATCGGATTTTCAATAACTTTTCTAGGTTTTGACAATAAATGGCCGGACGGCCAGACCACAGAAAACTAATTCAGGGTTCAGGGGCCTCTAAAAACGGTTCGCTTTCAGAACATAAAAAGTACCCTTTTAACCATAAATTTGAAAACTGCAAAATTTGTAATCGAATATTCACCATCAGTTATAGTTTTTAAGTTGAAACTTGACAGACGGACGGACGGACAGATTACACAAAACTAATAGCGTCTTTTCCCTTTTCGAGGGCCGCTCAAAAAGTGTTTTCCCTACTATAGATAAAATAAAAAGAAAGGCATGGACATAAATTGTGTAGCTTACACTTTTGTTGTCCAATATCTATATTCTCCGAGTGTTCTAGACTCCAATACATAGATTGTTAGACTTTCAACGTGTTCCGTCGGTGTATGACGTCTTTGATAGACGTGTGCTCCCTAATCTCCAAGCCTCAATATTCTCAAGGCGTTAGACCCCCTGAAGACAGTGTAATAGACTCCCAGCGCGAGCACATCTCAACAAATTCTCAGCAACACTCCAATCTCCCCACAATTTCTATTTACACAAATCAGCGTGAGGTTCCGTTCTGTTCTTTCATTTCCAGGATATACGCCAAACCCCCACTCTAAAAACTCTTAAGGAAAGGTCCTTGGTTTTAATCTTGGTTAAAGCCCTGCTGTTTTGCTCTCTCTTTCTTTCTTTCTCTCTTTCTCTCTCTTTCCCTATCTCACTCTTCCTTACTCCCTCTGTTGAGTTTCTTCCAGCTTATATCAACTCACTCTGTCTGTCTGTTAAAAAAGTTGTACAAGTTATTTCTCCGACACCTAATTTTCGATCTAACTGAAATTTTGCACAATTATTTATTTTACATGACAACACAAGAATCAATTTAAAAAAAATACATTTAGTCAATTTACCAATGGTAATTAATTATTTTCTTTGGTTTCTCGAACTTGACAGAAGTGTTGGTATAAGCTGAATTAGTTCCGCTCTAAATTGAAACAAACAATGTATAACTATTATATCTTCTGTAGTCATAAGTATTTCACTAGCAGATTGGTTAGCAATTCAGCACGAGCAGGCGTATGCCATGAGTTCGAATTCAGATCTTCCCTCCCCCCTTTTCTTTTGGTAAATGTTTTTGGAAACCAATGACGCTACAACCCCCCCCCCCCTATATATATCCCTCCCTTCCTCTATGTCTCCGACAGGCCCCCCCCCCCCCCCCCCCCCCCAGAGAAGTGATTAGATTAGAACGTAGTGGGAAAGCTAAAAGCATGAAATATTGCTAAACAAAATAATTGGTACAAATTTAGAAAGCAGAAGTTTTATTGTTGTTGGTTTAGATCAGTGATGCTCAAAATACGGCCCGCGGAACACACCCGGCCCGACGAAATGTCGGCACAAAATGTAGAAAATCGCCTATTAAAAAAAAAAGTTGAAAATTGATCTTAGCTTGCGTTAGGGTCTTCTGGTGGATTGGTACCATGATCTTTAACATTTGTGTGTTTATGAAATGTTAATGTATAGCCTACCAGGAACGTGAACGGATCTTTACTTTTTGTGGAGCATGATAATAAGTCAATATATTTGTTTTATAATGAAAGTGTTGCTGTTTAAAACAAAAACAACAACATAAAAAAGAAATTATGAAACAAATATGGCGGCATTCTTGTTTTGAGCCACGAATAAAAGATTGTTAAACTACGCCTAGAGATTGGAGGATTGATGAGAATATTTAGCAAAATGAGACTAAAATAAGTCGGTGGTAAAGCTACAATGTTGCTCACATTTTAAGTAGAGAAATGAAGCCATTTTCGGGTGCGTATAAAATATACTTCAAATAGCTCATGAATTATTATAAGTCCTAGATACACGAGTTTCTTATAGTTTCAGGGAAATACCATTTTGTTTTTGTATCTTTTCGGTCATGTGGCCCGCGACATGAGTGTCGGAAATTAAAATGGCCCGCAGGTCGAATTAGGTTGGGCATCACTGGTCAAGATCTATTACAAATTTAATTACATGACTGACCCAAACTAATTGATACAATTACATTTCCTATAAACTTTGGGATTTAAAAAAAATATTTTTTATGATTTTTTTTCTAGTTCTCTCCCCTTTGTTTTCTTATCTGTCTCTCCCTTTCACTTTCTTTTGCTCTCCCATGCTCTCTCCCTCTATCTCTGTCTTTCTCTCCCTCTTCTTATTTTCTCCCAAATTATACCCTTAAGGAGAGAAAGAGAGAGAGAGCGCTAGAGTGCGTGTTGTTCTATAGCCAAGGTGGAGCCTAGAGTTCAAGTTACGTAATGAACTGTTTGAAATGTTTCTATTGTAGAAAGACAAATGTCTGTAAACAAAAAAAAAACAAAAAAAACAACATTTTTTTTAGTTCAACCTGATAAACAAACAAAAAGTTAGGGACCAGCATCATACTATTATTGGAAGATATTGGTTTGGTGAAACACAAACTTTCTTTGTAATCTTGTAGAATTCTATCTAGCAGTGAGCTCATTTAATAATATGCAGTGATGGGAATTTTCCGACTATTGTTGGAATTCCGATAATTAAATAACATTCTTATTAGAAAAAGACATTAACCAACCAGTCGATGACCTCTGGAATTTCATTAAAAACCATCTTAAAAGCATTATAGAAAATCATATACCAACTAAATACACATCAAACAAAATAAATAAATGCTGGTTTAATAATAGACTAAAGAAGCTTTGTAAACAGAAGGAAAAGCTATATACAAAATTTAAAGAAACTAAGGCAGAAAGAGTTTACAAAAAGTATATACAAATTAAACACTTAACCCAAAAAGTAAGCAGACAGCTGCAGAGTGAATACATAAACAATGTAATATCTAAAGATAACAACAAAAACCTATGGTCATACATTAAGTCTAAGAAAATGGAAACAACAGGCATAGCGCCATTAAAAGATGAACATAACATAATACATAATGATAATGAAACTAAAGCAAACATCCTAAACAAATACTTTGCATAAGCATTTTCAGCCCCAGGAGACAAAGACATATTACTGAATATGAACCAAGTAGACAACATGCAAGATATAGTAGTACAAGAAAATGGAATTCAAAAACTATTAGCCAACACCAAACCAAATAAAGCGTCTGGACCTGATGGTATTCCAGCTAGATTACTCAAAGAACTAAGCAATGAGCTAGCCCGTGTTCAAAATACTCTTTCAGGCTTCACTTAACCAGGGCAGAGTACCAAAGGACTGGAAAGAAGCTAATGTCCCCCCCCCCCCTATTTAAAAAAGGAGAAAAATCTGACCCAGGAAACTACAGACCAGTATCACTTACCAGCATCACATGTAAAATCCTAGAACACATAATATGTAGCAACATCATAAACCACTTAGACAAACAAAATGTCCTCACACCATACCAACATGGCTTTAGGAAATATAGATCATGTGAAACACAACTAATAGGACTAATTGATGATTTTTCTAAAGGTTTAGATAATAGTGAACAAATAGATGCTATCTTACTAGATTTTTCTAAGGCTTTTGACAAAGTTCACCACCATAGTTTGCTTAAAAAATTAAAATATTTTTTCATTAATGGTCCACTGCGTCAGTGGATTATAGATTTTCTGATAGGGAGAGAACAAACTGTAATAATAAATGGCTCTAAATCAACACCGATAATAGTAAACTCAGGTGTACCTCAAGGAACAGTCTTGGGTCCACTACTATTTTTAATTTACATAAATGATTTACCAAATTGCATTACTTCAAAAACAAAAGTCAGATTATTTGCAGACGATTGCATAATATATAGAACAATAAAAACAACACAAGACACAGATATTTTACAAAGAGAATTAGATGAATTACAGAAATGGGAATCAAATTGGAGCATGTCTTTCCACCCAGAAAAATGTCAGTTGTTAAGAAAACTGTCACAGCCTAGTTCTTGTAAATACCTCTTGTAGATACTTTAATATTCGTTGTCTTATTCATTAAATACTTTCACTCGCGCACTAGATTTGCTAGTGCGTGAGAACACTAACCTACTGAACTCTCTGATTTAGAATAAGTAATAGACTCACTGGTAGCAGACATTGTTTTTATTACATATAATAATGAATCATAAAAGATATTGGCAGGTCCAGCCATCAAGAAATATTCACCAAAAACATAGTGCATTATAATCCAATGAAATACTTCAGATATCACATATACTCCAAAAATCAACCTTAATATCTATACATTACTACACTGGACAAGATATCCACAATATACCTCTCTCTACGAGAGTCCAAGATCAACTGTGGTGTCCACCTCGTGGTCAGCTTCCGACCAAACAAAATCTCGTGCGAACTGCACGGAATGGTTCAGTAATTACTAGTCACCAAATATTACAGGGGTTCTAAAACTGATGTGACAGTAACAAAAAAAATAAAACAAATTAATTTCACTTATCTTTTTCATGGCAAACCAGTAACACAGACTAAAAACGCAAAATACCTAGGTGTTATAATAAATGAAAAACTGTCATGGAATCCACATATTGATGAAACTATAAAAAAAATCAAACAAAGCATTAGGATTTATTAAAAGAAATTTCTATAAATCAAATAAGAACATAAAACTAAAATGTTATTTAACCTTGGTTAGGCCAATAATAGAATATGCATCCTCCATTTGGGACCCCTCAACTCAAGAAAACATTAAGAAACTGGAACAGACTCAAAATAGAGCAGTGAGATTCATAACAAATGAATATTCACATTTGACTAGAGTAACACCTATAGTAAAATCACTAAATTTAGAAAGCCTTCAGGACAGAAGACTCAAAAGTAAAGTAGCAACATACATAAAACACTGAACCATAATCTTCAAATACAAAAACACAATTTAATAAAATACTCTGAAAGACACAAAGATAAAGGAACATTCCTCGTCCCATATGCTAGGACAAATTTGTACAAATACTCCTTCTTCCCTAATGCTGTTAGAGCATGGAATGGGTTGCCTGAGCTAGCCAGGAAAACCAGTGACTTGGCAGAATTTAAGTCATTGGTTAATATGCATGACTAAATGCATGACGCGTAGGACGTAATCATCTTCTTTTTTGAAGTAACTTCTGTATTATATAAGATAAGATAAGATTTCTTCTGATCCGATTTTCTAGCAAAAAAATCCGAAGTTTTCCAGACATTTTTTTTTAAATCCAATTTTTTTTTTTTTCAATTTTTTTTTTTTTATGAAAAAAAATCCGATTTTATTATTTTTCTATTTTTGGAAGAATGCGAAATAAGTTTTTTGATTTGTTTTGAACATGCGTACATCCGGTCTTTTGACACAGTTAAAGTTCTATTTTTTAAAAAAAATCTTGTGTTACCATATTGTCTTATAAGTCTAGATCTCGGTCCAAACTAGAGTGGTTTGAATCAGTCTAGATAGATATATTCTAGATAAGATATTGTTACGTATTTCTGAATCTTCTGGCTAAATGTACTAGTAGGCACACAAATAAAAACACTGTAAAGAACTTGACGACTAAACTTTCAGCTTCATATAACTTTATTGACTATTAACTCTAACAATTTGTTACTGTAACATATAGCGTAGAAGACTGTACAATATCTGTCAGTTTACAGTTAGCTATACTTCGTTGCCATTCATCTCTTCACTTCGTTGCAATTCATCTCTTCTCAACTTGCATCGAGCCGTATTCCACAGAACAGACCAACGACACACTTCCAGTGTCGCTCCAGGTCTCCCAAAGCTGAACCAAGTCGTACTCAAGTCTACCGAATCAGAGCCGCACACGTCTTACATCGACTGTATCGACTGTAACGGCTCAAGTCCACTGTAGTTCGCTGTATAGACTTTAACGACAGTAGTCCACTCCAGTTAACTCTACCCTAGTTAACTTGCATCGAGTCGTACACATCTCTCATCTACTGTCTCGCACAGTAGACTACAGTACCGACGACTCACTCACGACTGACTTTCACATTAACTCTCTGGCTTATATAGAGTCCCTAATCGCTTGTCCATTGTTGCAAAAACACAACTAGTATCCTCTGGAACAACACGGGAGGAAACATCACATCCTGTCGTTGTTTATACTTGTCGATTCCAGAGAACACCTGCTGCAGTGTCATCTCGCCGTCACTGTTCATTTGTAACACTGCCCCCTTCGTAGATCAGTTCGTCCTCTGGAACAACACGTGAGGGCACGTCACATCCCGTCTTTGTTTATACGCGTAGATTCCAGAGAACACTCGGTGCTGTGTCATCTCGCTGGGGTCACACGTTGACCTCTACTTGTCACTGTTCATTTGTAACAATATCTAGATTCTTTAATTTGAATACTTTTGATCTAGATCTAGATCTAGAGCATCTAGACTTCAATGGCTGTTTGCCAGCTTTTGAAAAGTATTAGACTGATTAGACTTAAACTTAAGAGCATCATGAATGATGCCCGGTCGCTATGTTACGTATGTAGCGCTTATCGCCGCTATTACTACAATTCTAGATCTATTATTTTTTCACTGTTGTTACGATGGCCCCTAGATTTTTCTGATTTGAACCCTGCCTGCCGACTTCCATGAGTTCAAACGGGATTAGATTTAGACATCTAGATCTATTATAAAATTACAAAATTTCCTAAAATTTTTGCAAAGTCACTTCCCATCACTGAATATGACTACATTGAAAGTGGGCTTATTAATGTAAAGCTTTATTTACTATCTAGTAATGAGTTCACGTCTTGTAAGTCTTTAGTGAAGCGTGGGCTTGTTAATGTAGAACTCTATCTAGCAGTGAGTTCATTTAATGTTCGACTATCGAGCAGTGAGTTCATTTAATGTTAGCCTATCTAGCAGTGAGTTCATTTAATGTTAGACTATCTAGCGGTGAGTTCATTTAATGTTAGACTATCTAGCAGTGAGTTCATTTAATGTAAGACTATCTAGCAGTGAGTTCATTTAATGTTAGACTATCTAGCAGTGAGTTCATTTAATGTTAGACTATCTAGCAGTGAGTTCATTTAATGTTAGACTATCTAGCAGTGAGTTCATTTAATGTTAGTTTATCTAGCAGTGAGTTCATTTATTGTTAGACTATCTAGCAGTGAGTTCATTTAATGTTAGACTATCTAGCAGTGAGTTCATTTAATGTTAGACTATCTAGCAGTGAGTTCATTTAATGTTAGACTATCTAGCAGTGAGTTCATTTAATGTTAGACTATCTAGCAGTGAGTTCATTTATTGTTAGACTATCTAGCAGTGAGTTCATTTAATGTTAGACTATCTAGCAGTGAGTTCATTTAATGTTAGACTATCTAGCAGTGAGTTCATTTAATGTTAGACTATCTAGCAGTGAGTTCATTTAATGTTAGACTATCGAACAGTGAGTTCATTTATTGTTAGACTATCTAGCAGTGAATTCATATATTGTTAGACTATCTAGCAGTGAGTTCATTTATTGTTAGACTATCTAGCAGTGATTCATTTAATGTTTGACTATCTAGCAGTGATTCATTTATTGTTAGACTATCTAGCAGTGAGTTCATATATTGTTAGACTATCTAGCAGTGAGTTCATTTATTGTTGGACTATCTAGCAGTGAGTTCATTTATTGTTGGACTATCTAGCAGTGAGTTCATTTATTGTTACACTATCTAGCAGTGATTCATTTATTGTTACACTATCTAGCAGTGAGTTCATTTATTGTTAGACTATCTAGCAGTGAGTTCTATTGTCAGACTATCTAGCAGTGAGTTCATTTATTGTTAGACTATTTAGCAGTGAGTTCATTTATTGTGCGACTATCTAGCAGTGAGTTCATTTAATGTCAGACTATATCAGTTTTCTGTCTCGGCCAGCGTCCACCTCGAACAACTCATTTCACACTGACCACTTATTTAACAGTGTTTTGATGACCAGTCCCCGAGGACAGCGGTCAACCCCATTCTCCTTAATAGAAGAATGTTAAATCCCCCCCCTCCCTTTTTCTATTTCTATCCCCATCTCATCTTCCCTTCTTCAACTGAATCTGTAAAATTCTAAAAATAGAATCCAATTATCTTAAATTGCTTGTTGTGTCACATATAAGATTTCATGCACGCATATAAAGGTCACAATGTATATTGAACATCTAGACGTCTGTAAATAAAGTACATACAATGTGGATAGTAAGAAATGAATTACATTTGCCAGTTCAACGATTTGTCTAGCCTAACATTACAATAAAATTAGGAAAGGTTGGTTATGCAAACCCTGTAAAACTAAAACTAAAAACCAAATATTCAATTTAAAGCCAACCCATTATTATTGCAACAAATTGCGCTCTAGCTCCAGCTCTATAAATACTAGCAGACACCAGATTATCGTTTGTTTTATTCCACTGGACTATAATTCTGTCAAAATTAATTTATATTTGAATAATTTTCATTCATACCTTTTGATGTATAGGAGCAAATGCTGTAAACCTCCTTTTAAAAAGGATGTCACGTGGCCAGTACAAACACACAAATCCGCCTTTACTTCTCAATGTTTTTCTGGCACTCATTAGAGCTGGGTCGACTCAAGGAATTCCTTTAAAAATTGAAAAGAAAAACCCAGTCTTCGAACTTGACACACCACTGTTAAGAAGCCAAGTGCCCCACCCCTCGGCCACCATGCCCTAGTAATATAAAGAATATTTTTAAAACACTAATTAAAAGTTGTTAATATATAACAATATAAAATACAATAAACATTGCTTTGTGAATTGTTTTTATTGGTTAATTGTATGATCTATGGTGTACGTTTGTTAACATTACTTATAATAAGGCACACTTTCATCAGTAAAAATTTAAATCTTTATTTTTATTTATCGAACACTTTTTAGTACTCAATCAAGCAAAAAACATTTCGCATACTCGTAATGCGTGACCACCCAATTTATTAAAATTTCTAAATGATCACTTCATTACATATTGAATGTATATTTTAGTTATCGTTGAAGTTCAGTGTTCCAATATTTTTTCCTAATTACCGATTATTAGTAATATAACTTTTGCATATGACCTCCCCCATGCAAAGCAAAGATACTATTTCTTTTATTCAAATTCTGAAAAAATATAATATGAATTTAGTAGATCTATATTATTCAAGCTTAAAGTATGAAGTTATTTGTATAAATATTTATCTGTCTATCTATCTTGATACATATGAATTGATAAACATTGACCATTCGGTGATTATATGGTGTTAACTTGTGGCTTAGAGAGAAGAACAAAAGCCGTTGACGATGCACATTTCTTTTTCGTCAAAGAACATATAGTATGTAAATAGTATTCAAGGCTCTTTGGTTTTCTAGAGACGATGATGGGTGCGCTCATACAAATGACTTCAGCACGACCAGACTCTCCTCTTAAGGGCACAATATTTAGGTCATGGATAACGGGATAAAGGGTTGCGTCATGTGGCTCCGCTCTGGACCTGGCTGGTGTGATGCATGTATGTCAGGTACCAACTCAGTAGGAAGGACTGCCAGAGGGAATGCCATACTTAATAGTTCCTATCGTTTAAGTGGCTTTACTTCCTTAAGGTAAACTTTTAAAATGTTAGCATCACAAAGTAGAGGAGATTCTAAATGAATGTAACATTGTCTTAGACGAATAGTTGTATAATAATAACACACTCATCTTCTCAAAACTCCCATTTCTATTTGTTGTTGTTGTTTTTGTTTTGTTTTTCTTTTTATATTTTGAGAGCGTTATCTTCTATGTCTTTTTCGTAAGTTAATAAACATAGCGACAACACGCAAACGTCAAGGCCACGGGCAAACCACTTATAGGGCAACCACACTTGCCCTTATCTACCTTATACTTTTGTTAAAAAAATCAAAATGCTACGAATCGTACCAGTGGATGGATGAGGTTAAGACAAATTTCCCTGATATTAAATCCCTTATTAATAATTCAACAGTTACCTAACTTATCAATTTTTGAATTATTCGTAAACGACAATCCTTACTCTATACAGATATACACTGAGAGATTGTAGAACAATAACTGCAGACTTTGAGCAACTAATGGTTACATCAGAGTAAGTTTTGTTTTTCTTGCTCTTCTAACAGTTACTAATTCTTGACATCCATATTTCGTTTTGCAAGTACTAGAATACTCTCATTGCTCAGGTCAAGTCTGAGGCCAAATGGTGCCTTGAATATAATTAATCAAAAAAAAACAACAGAACGACAAACAGTGTGACGATCAAATATTTTTGTATTGGGATAAAAGGAAGTGGACATTGCACTTAACGCTGGGCTGATCGATGACAGGGATAGATTAATTAGTGGATTGATTACATAGACAGATATGATTGAGTTCAATTGGAATCCATAAATAAACAGACATGCAGATAGATAGACAGACAGACATGCAGATAGATAGAGAGTGAGAGAGATAGAGAGAGAGAAAGATGCGTGGGACGGACGGACGGACAGACAGATCCATTAATTAACTGTAATGCAGTGAAACTAGAAATGATACATCTTTTTTCCCCTTTTTTTTTTCCCCAAGCTTTCTTATTTCGAGCTATCACAAAATATTAAACGTGTGATCTACGTGACAGATGAATTCAAGAGAGACATGTTTACCAACAACTTCATTCATCAGATTTTCCTGCTAGCAATTTGACTATATTAATCGAGAGCGAGAGAGAATGTTGTACCAAAATAACTATTGATTAGTTTGTAACAGAGCAACAATCAGAAGTTCACTTTTGTTACAATGGCAGAAGGAGAGAGACTGAATGCGGAGAAGAAAGAGGGGGGGGGGAGGAGTTGTTTAAGCATTCACTCTTGCAAGATTACAGGCTTCAACTACTTCGAATCCACAGGCTTATAGTTTCTTTGTGCTGTTATGAAGGGAGGAAATAAATCCAACGTTACAGCTCCAACTCCAAGAGAAGAAAACAAATGTTTGTTTCTTTTGTTGGTTTGAGATTTCTTGTTTAAATTGTAGATGGATAGAACTTGGAAACACTCGAAGAACGATCGCTGGCGTTAATTAGTGTTATGTTTACAAACTGTTTCGATGTGGGACAAACTAAATTCTGTGTCCGCTAAGGACTCTGTCAGAATGTGCTGTAGGAAGGAGTGGGGTGATGGGGTGCTCCCTGGTCTTGGCTGCCAACTAAAGATACATTGACTTCAAATGTTTTATAGAAATTGTATTTTTCATTTTTTATTTCCTATTGCAGATTAGCTTTTAATTAATCATCTAAATTTAAGATACGGTAAAATCTATTGTGTGCAAAATAGGAAGACGACTTAGCTGACAAGATCAAAGTGTTTAATCAGATGGATAAATGCGATGTACAAAGTTAATCTATGAACATCTAGATCAGTGATTCCCAAAGTTGTCTATAAACATCTAGATCAGTGATTCCCAAAGTGGTCTATAAACATCTAGATCAGTGATTCACAAAGTGGTCTGTAAACATCTAGATCAGTGATTCACAAAGTGGTCTATAAACATCTAGATCAGTGATTCACAAAGTGGTCTGTAAACATCTAGATCAGTGATTCACAAAGTGGTCTATGAATATCTAGATCAGTGATTCACAAAGTGGTCTATAAACATCTAGATCAGTGATTCACAAAGTGGTCTGTAAACATCTAGATCAGTGATTCACAAAGTGGTCTATAAACATCTAGATCAGTGATTCACAAAGTGGTCTGTAAACATCTAGATCAGTGATTCACAAAGTGGTCTATGAATATCTAGATCAGTGATTCACAAAGTGGTCTATAAACATCTAGATCAGTGATTCACAAAGTGGTCTATAAACATCTAGATCTGTGATTCACAAAGTGGTCTATAAACATCTAGATCAGTGATTCACAAAGTGGTCTATATAGATCGCAGGGGTCGATGACGACTTCCAAGGGGTCTACGAGAGTGAACAAATAAATAGGGGCTCTATAAGATGTAAATGGCGATCTAAGATAGTGGATCTCATTTAAGCAGGTCAAGACTTAAAATGTTATTTCCCTTTAACGTAATCTGGTCTAACTCTTACACACATATGGTGTGTACCTTAGCAATTCCTTTCAATTTTAACCCTGTTGTTCAAATGGTTTTTTTTTAAATTGTAACATCTTATTTAAATGGCTTAATTACTTAGATTTAAACTTAGGTCCTCTCGACCGTTAGGCATATAGAGCGGCAAGCTGTCTCCTTAAGAACTACATGAATCTAATACAGTGCTTATTATTTTAAATTTTGCTTCATTCCTTCTTGAATATCTTCTTTTTAGGCAATAGACTTTTAAGTAATGGCGCAATGACATCATCTTAGCTGGAGGATCATTAGAGAGGATGACACTATGATAAAATAGATGAAGGTCTAAAATACTTTCGAATACTCAAAAATAAGTTTCAGACTAGAACAAAATATTCGCTTCGACATAATAAATGCAAGAGGTTTGCAAGCGTCTTAAACTATCTCTTCTTAGGATGAAATCTTTACAACCGTAAGTGAAAAAGTTGACTCCACCAGCCATTGAAGAAGTTTTAAGAACTGTTTTTACACAAACCTTCATCTGATATTATAAATAGAATTCCTGTAAGTAATGTAACAATACAGTTGAAAGGTATTTTTGTGAAAGGAGCTATGATATTGAAAGTTGCAAGCAACATATTTCTCAATAAATCTGGACAAGTTAACCTTGCTTGGTAATTAAACATTATTATTTGGCATATGTTCATGTTATTATGAATCTAGAAATCCATGAAGAACTGTTGTTTGCCGAGAACTCACTTATTCAATCACATTGAAGAAGGATGGCTGCCTGAAGTTTGACAATATTCTTTTCTCTTTTTAAGACTGTTTCGGAGTTCTTGAATTCTTAAGTTCTAGTTTTAAAACAAAATATATTAATCAAACAGAAATCATAGTCTACTGAACAGATTTGTTTCATAAATGTAATGAGATGAATTTGCAGCTACAAGGTGATAACCCACTTTGGATAAAACGAAGTCTATAATCTCAACGTTTCTTATGAGAATATAATTAATGAAATAAAACAAAATATGGACATTGCGATTTGTCCTTATTTCCAATTTAGAACAGTGAAACTGTAATGAAGCTAATATATTGATATGTTGAACATTTAAATGCTCTTTATTCCAATTTTCAGCTAAGGTTTAAGGACATTCTGAAAATGATAATACTTCAATGAATAATCAATCCATATGATGGTGATATATTAGATATCTAGTAGATAAAGGTTTCCTATCTTCAAATAAAAAAGGACATCACTAACCAAGAAGTTTTAATATTAAACCTAACTAAATTGAAGGCCATTATGGACATTTTATTAGTACACCAGCAAACTTATAGGCGTGTTGTTTTTTTATTTTGCCGAATTCATGTAATACATTAAATATTAATTTTTATTTTTGCCTCCTTTTAATTTAAATTTCATTAATAAATGTATACGGCTTAGAAATGGGAAAAGACTATATATTTGATTTTAAAAATGCATAATAGGCTAAGCAGGGGGTCTACCGAAAACTGGAAAACATCCCAAGGGGTCTACGAGACTAACAAGTTTGGAAATCACAAAATTAAATATGCGGAGCTGTGCACCATTAAAATTGTCTTCTGATACTAAACCTAGATTTGAATTCAAGTTCAAAAAGAAGTAGTGTAGTTGCTGAATATTTTCTAATTTAAAAAATAAAAAAGAAATAAATTACTTTTAAGTGGGGAAATAATCAACGAGTTGTCTTCTCCATTACCCAAGACTTTTTAAACTGCTGGACTATTTTAATACCTCCATCTTCGAAATGGAGTCCTAGGTCTCATGTTTATCAATTAGACTTTTAAATTATCTGGGAAAACACTAAGGTAACTGTTAAATTCGTGGAAAACAGAAGCTCTTAAGACTAACTTGACAAGCTGGTAGAGAGTGGAAACTAGATCTACTGCCGTCAGGACTTTTAAAGTGAGATTAGGAAGTCTGCCTCTGCGCATGTCTGGACAGTGTAACCGCCGAAAGCTGTTACGGTTATCACATGTTAAGAAAGAATATTAATGAGTGGAGATGTTCTTTAATTGTGCTGGAGTAACTTAATATAGATTCAAGGTCCATTGCATTTTTTTTCTTTCTGCAAAGATTTAATTTGAATAATTGAAACCTTTGTCCAATTTAAATAAAGCCAAAAAAACTAGTTAAAGTACATTCCATTTCATTTACTTTATCTTTTTGTCTGGTGGTTGATATCCCTAGCCTCTGTTGGTTTGCAATCCCCTAGACCCCAGAGTGTTTCTCAAACTGGAGTCCGGAAGGTGACCGAAAGGGGTAAAGAGAAAGAGGGAAAGTGAATAGAATTAAAATGAAAAGACAAGAGTTCATCCGATCGGATTACTTGATTAATAATCAACTCGTCCATCACTCCTATTTGATTTGTCTAGTACGTACTTTACTTATGTCTAGTATGTGCTTTATTTATGTCTAGTACGTACTTTACTTATGTCTAGTATGTGCTTTATTTATGTCTAGTATGTACTTAATTTATGTCTAGTATGTACTTGACGTATTCTATGACGACCCAAATCGAAGATTTCTAGACATTTTTCACTTGGATATACCCGACTGGGTGTTGAGCCCATTTTTGCACGTCAACATAGACCTACTCACTTGAAATATCTACCAACGAGAAACTGAAACCAATGTTTAATCCAGGATACCACAAATTCTGCATTCCGAGTCATTGCAGTCCTAAATGCTGCTGGTAATGTCATTGGCAAAAAAACAAACCCTCTACAAGACACCGATAGCATAGACAAACAAACACAGAAACTCTTTTTCCCCTGGCAATCAAATCATTAAATAGCAACAATCTGATATAAACTTTGTCACATGTAAATTATGAGAGAGTGTTGTGTGAATGTACATTTTGTTTTTTTTTTATAATTATAATGTTTTGTTTGGTGTAATGCACACATCGTAAGACAAATTTCCAATAAAGTTTATTATTATTATTATTATTATTATTAAAGAAGTTCCCGCCTTCTTGTTTGGTACAACGTGGGTTCATCACAAATAAAAGAAACCGACTCGAAATTTGTGCCCATTGAGCCGGATATAAATACATTCCTTCATTTAGGGGTATGCGGGAAAGTTTAGACTATATAAAGAGGTCCATGGGTCAAAAAAAGTTTGAGAACCTCTGATATAGACTATAGAACTACACTACTCGTGTCTCTTCTGAAGGATTTCTCCTCTATTAACACGCTTCCTACCAGCTTGCCAACTTTTCCTGGGTTCAAAATTTAAAAAAAAAAAAAAAAACTGGACCATGGACGGGTATTTCAAAAACGATCCTTACTGTCACGAATCCATACTGTGACCTCTATCCAGGGCCGGCCTTAGGCCGATTTGATCGATTGCTCCGATTAGGCCCCGCATCCGACAGGGCTCTGCAAATTACATTAAGCATAGCACTATCAGTCAAGGCTTTTGTCACGGGCCTAAAGATGTAGGACTTAAAGGGATAACATAGTTAGTGTAGGCCTATCTACCATTGACGTAACTTTAATTAACCCGATGGCGCCTATTGCGTTTGAGTTGCTTCCAATACATGTTATATTACAAATGTTTGTATAATTAATATTAATAGTTATAAAAAAAATTGAAGAAAGGGCCTAGCAGGCATCCATTACATTGTTCCCCGCAATTCGTACGCCCTGCTCTGCTTCATTCTACCTCTTTCTAGTACCGGGGGTCAGCTCAAAGAAGTCGCTGATCAAACACGTGCTAATTATAATCATCCAATCAGAGAAAGAGTTCATTACGTCAGTTTTTAGAAGGTCATGGCTAATTAAAAATATTTAGAATTTTCTATGATTCTAGGAAAAAAAAAAGTTTAAAAAGGTATAAATTGGAGAAAAGCGAGATAGTCGGGGTTCTTGCGTTGTAACGGGGCCTTGAGCAGGACGGGTCCACGAGTTGTTTAGAGACAAGTTAAATATAGAAAATTCAGTTGTATCAGTACTAAGCTGTATCAGTACTAAGCTGTATCAGTACTAAGTTGTATCAGTACTAAGTTGTATCAGTACTAAGTTGTATCAGCACTAAGCTGTATCAGTACTAAGTTGTTTCAGTACTTAGCTGTATCAGTACTAAGTTGTTTCAGTACTTAGCTGTATCAGTACTAAGCTGTATCAGTACTAAGTTGTATCAGTAATAAGCTATATCAGTACTAAGCTGTATCAGTACTAAGTTGTATCAGTAATAAGCTATATCAGTACTAAGTTGTATCAGTAATAAGCTATATCAGTACTAAGTTGTTTCAGTACTTAGCTGTATCAGTACTAAGCTGTATCAGTACTAAGTTGTATCAGTAATAAGCTATATCAGTACTAAGCTGTATCAGTACTAAGCTATATCAGTACTAAGCTGTATCAGTACTAAGCTGTATCAGTACTAAGCTGTATCAGTACTAAGCTGTATCAGTACTAAGCTGTATCAGTACTAAGCTGTATCAGTACTAAGCTGTATCAGTACTAAGCTGTATCAGTACTAAGCTGTATCAGTACTAAGCTGTATCAGTACTAAGCTGTGGTGTAGCTAGGGTGAGGGGAGGGGAAGAATTTGAAAATCCTCTCGGGCCCTCACTTGAGAGGGGCCCCCAAATGAGTGTTTTAAATTGTTTTTTTTACATTAAATATTACGCTAAATGCCGAGGTCCCCCAAAGAGATCAAGCCCCCCTGCGTCCCCAAATGATGGCAAATTCCTAGCTACGCCGCGTGTACTAAGTTGTATCAGTACTAAGTTGTATCTGAACTAAGCTGTATCAATATAAAGTTGTATCAGAGTTAAGTTGTAACTGTATAATTACTGTGTAACTAAGAAACAGTATTTTGTGGTTATATTTCTTTAGTGAATTTTTACAAAGTGTATGTCAAGTTGATGATGAATTTAGACTCAATACATTGTTTGAGTTTATGAGTTGGAAGAAGTTTATTAAAGACAGAAACAAAAGAAATATAAAAAAAAAATCCTTTAAAAACAAAACAAAGCTTATCTAAAGGGGAAAAACTCAAACTTAAAACTATCAATAATGTACACATTATTTCCCATATTCGATATCAAACAAAGTAATTTATAACCAAAGAATTAATTGACTAATTGAGTATATGTGTTTATTGATTCATGTTTTGTTAGGTACAATAAATAATTGTTTAAAGTATCAACTTGATTGGAGAATGCCTGGAGGGTAGAAATAACGTGATCAATTGTACGAACTTCTAGGACACATATTTTGGTTTATCCATCCACTCTCCACTTCTCAGACATCTGATTGTGTCACTTTTACTTGTCACCAACATGGAAACGAAATGTAAACACTTTTAAAGCTGATCTCAGACCTCCAGCGCGTCACAGAGACAACTCTCTGTGTCACTGACAACCCAATGAATGTGATTCCTAGTGTGTACGACCCCTTTTAATGGCGCCTCACATTCAAGGATCTTCCGAGGATAGTTCAATTAGTTGTGTATTGAAGTTAAAACTATGTTCTGATGTCCAGTTCTATCCGAGGATAGTTCATTAGTTGTGTATTGAAGTTAAAACTATGTTCTGAAGTCCAGTTCTAAGGAATTTGGAACTAGAAATATGCAGAGGGAAAAAAACTAAACTTATTAGGGCGCCATTTTATGTTCTTGCTTCTTGTTATGGAGTGTGTGTGTTTGTGTATTTCTATGGTGATGGTGGGAAGTGGTTAGCGATTGACTGTGAATTTTGCAACGTAGGGGACGTTGTCGTTATTGGTCTTAATTAGGGGAGGCGACTCCAGGACGTGAGACTGAATAGGTGTGAAACTGTAGTGAGTTAGATTTTGTTTAGAATATTAATTTATTAAACTCTTGAATCAATAAAGCCTTACATTCAGAAATTTCCGAATGCGATAGCCTTTTCAAGAACGCGATAGTCCTTTGAAAACTGATGCCGGATCTAGACCTAGGTTTAGTCGATAGTTTAATTTCGATTTATTTATCTTAACTTTGAAAAATCATAATAGTCAAACCAAAGTTTTCTCCATGTCGATAACGAGCTTTTCTCAGCGATGCACATCAACTGTTAAACTTCCAGAAAAATCGTTTGAGATCATCTGTTCGCCCACCCTCCATGGAGTGACTTGAATAGAGGTATTGTAATAAAATATATTATGTCCTATCTAATGGACCCCGCCTATAAAAATGAAGAAAGATGTTTTAAGTAATATATTTATAAAAAAAGTCTCATATTAGTGCTCTAATGTGGGTTAATAAAAATAAACAATAATAGAGGTTGCTTTCCTTAGCTTGGTGTGTAAAGTGGTTATACAAATTAACAAGATGGCAAAACGTTATTCATGGCGAGAAAGAGAAAAATATAAAAATAAAAAGTATTCAACATGAAAATAAAACATTCAGTCCTGTTAGCTAACATTCAACGTGCAATTATAGTTCAACTTGGGCTGTTATTTTAAAAGCCTACCGAACGGGGATAATATTATACATTTAAAAAAGGTGATTTCAACACTCACGGCTGAAATTAAATCAATAATACTCGCGGGCGTATCCGGCCCGTAATGCAATTCTATCTAGCCACTCCAAATGACTGTCCACACTGTATATTGAAACCATGGAGGATCAGACAACTTGTTAGCGGCCTGTGACACATTTGTCAGAAATGTAGGTGGCCTGCAGGTCCCAAAAAAAAATTTATATAAGGGAAAGCACCGCGGAATCAATGCCATATATATCAAAACTGCAAGACTTATCTCCCTTTTTATACAAAAACTCAATTAGTTAACACTAATTGATTAACTAATTGGTTAATTTTTTTTTTGCTTGAACTTTCACATTCTCGTTTCCGATAATGGGAAGTGACAGAAAACACGTGTAAAGGCATCCACACAGACAGACAGACAGACAGTGAGTGATATAAGCTTTGTAAAAAAATAAAAAACAATTATAGATATCATAAACAGTAACAAGAGTACAGAAATATGATGTACAATGCTTAACAAAGTTCTCCTATTGTCCTAATTAGTGATCAGTCCACTTTCTTTTGTGGTTGTTACTTGGGCCGCATTGTTGACCATTAGTTTAGCAATAGCTATATATCTTGGGAGCTTGAGTTCTAATCCCTCCTCAAGCTGAGTTTATCCCGAGTAGGCAAATAATAAACCTGAAATAAAAAAATATTGACACCAACATTTTCACTCTTTATTTTATTCCTAGGCAAGGAAAGTAGATGGCTCTCTGTTTGCAGTGAATTATTGCGCCCCTCCTCCCCCCCCCCCCAAACTTACCATTTTTAAAACGAATACTTTTGTCCAAAGTGGCCAAAATCTTAGGATTTTCAAGAATGGGAGAAAATAGAAATTGTGCAATGGACATCTGCACCTCCTTGTAACAAAAAGTCCACTGGGTATCTGTCTACACTGGCCCTCCACAAGTCAAGTGTATTATTTCTTCTGACAATAGTTCAACCATTCCACTGTAATCGTCACCTTTAAGATGATGCTATCTTATTGGCGTTTAATATCAAACAGTCTGGAGTTTTTGGTAACGGTCATTCGGTCAACTCTGGCACCAGCTAGTCGTGGGGTAATTGTGGCCCTGGGACGCGGACTGAGGAGAAGTCATATCCGAACACATCGTTAGCAATAGACACTCATACATCCCCCCCACCCCTTCCTGAGATGTAAGACAGCCATGCCGTGACAACTAATGACAGGGTCCAAGCCTCTCTAATAGAATCTTGTACGAGATGTATTGTGAGTTAGTGAGAGAAAGACAGATACTACTACTTTCTTTCTTTCTTTTGTTTGTTTTTTACCAATAACATACACAAGTTCATTGTTGTTGGTGGTGTTGTTCTTGTCTCTTACTCAATGCACGCCTAGTGATTGAAAATATACTTGTAGTTATATACTTGTAGATATACTTGTAGATATACTGGTAGTTATATACTTGTAGATATACTTGTAGATATACTTGTAGATATACTTGTAGTTATATACTTGTAGTTATATACTTGTAGTTATATACTTGTAGATATACTTGTAGATATACTTGTAGTTATATACTTGTAGATATATACCTATATATATATATCTAAATCGACCACATGCGGACAATGGTTATGCTTGCCCTGGTTGTGGCAAAATATGTAGGTCAAATCTGGGTCTGCGCAGCCACGGGAAATTCTGCATTCCTCACTAATCTTCGGACTCGAATACAAGAATTATTATTATTATTATTATTACTATTATTATTATTATATACTTCTAGTTATATACTTGTAGTTAAGTACTGAAGCATATACTTGTAGATATATACTTGTAGAATTCAAGTTTCCCGCGGGAAAGTGCGGAGTGGTTAAGCACGATGAAATCGAACCGAAGAAGGCACAACCCAACTATAGATTGCCCTTTTAAGTTACAAACATTATGAGGAGACACAACCCAAATATAGATTGCGCTTTTACTTGCAAACATTATGAGCTTATGAGGAGACAAAGCCCAAATATAGATTGCCCTTTTACTTGCAAACATTATGAGCTTATGAAGAGACACAGCCCAAATAAAGATTGCCCTTTTACTTGCAAACATAATGAGCTTATGAGGAGACACAGCCTAAATATAGATTGCCCTTTTACTTGCAAACATTATGAGCTAATGAGGAGACACAGCCCAAATATAGATTGCCCTTTTACTTGCAAACATTATGAGCTTATGAGGAGACACGGACCAAATTAAAATGCCCTTTTACTTGCAAACATTATGAGCTTAAAAGGAGACACAACCCAAATAAAGATTGCCCTTTTACTTGCTAATATTATGAGGTTATGAGGAGGCACAACACAAATATAGATTGCCCTTTTACTTGCTAATATTATGAGGTTATGAGAAGACACAACCCAAATATAGATTGCCCTTTTAGTTGCAAACATTATAAGCTTATAAAGAGACACAGCCCAAATATAGAATGCCCTTATACTTGCAAACATTATGAGCTTATGAGGAGACACAGCCCAAATAAAGATTGTTCTTTTATTTGCAAACATTATGAGCTTATGAGGAGACACAGCCCAAATAAAGATTGGCCTTTTACTTGCAAACATTATGAGCTTATGAGGAGACACAGCCCAAATAAAGATTGGCCTTTTACTTGCAAACATTATGAGCTTATGAGGAGACAAAGCCCAAATAAAGATTTCCCTTTTACTTGCAAATATTATGAGCTTATGACGAGACAGCCCAAATATACATTGCTCTTTTACTTGCAAACATCATTAGCTTATTAGGAGACACAGCTTAAATAAAGATTGCCCTTTTACTTGCAAACATAATGAGCTTATGAAGAGACACAGCCTAAATATAGATTGCCCTTTTAAATGCAAACATTATGAGCTTATGAGGAGAAACATCCCAAATAAAGATTACCCTTTTACTTGCAAACCTTATGAGGTTATAAGAAGGCACAACACAAAGATAGATTGCCTTTTTACTTGCAAATATTATAAGGTTATGAGAAGACACAACCCAAATATAGATTGCCTTTTGACTTGCAAACATTATAAGCTTATGAGGAGACACAGCCCAAATATAGATTGACCTTTTACTTGCAAACATTATGAGGTTATGATAAGGCACAACCCAAATAAAAATTGCCCTTTTACTTGCAAAGATTATGAGATTATGAGGAGACACAGCCCAAATTAAGATTGCCCTTTTACTTGCAAACATCATGAGCTTATGAGAACAGACAGCCCAAATATAGATTGTCCTTTTACTTGCAAACAATAGAAGGTTATGAGGAGACACACCCAAATATAGATTGCCTTTTAACTTGCAAACATTATAAGGTTATGAGGAAACACAGCCCAAATAAAGATTAGCCTTTTACTTGCAAACATTATGAGATTATGATTAGGCACAACCCAAATATAGATTGCCCTTTTACTTGCAAACATTATGAGCTTATGAGGAGAAACATCCCAAATAAAGATTGCCCTTTTACTTGCAAACATTATGAGGTTATGAGGAGACATAGCCCAAATATATATTGCCTTTTTACTTGCAAACATTATGAGGTTGAGAGAAGACACAACCCAAATATAGATTGCCCTTTTACTTGCAAACATTATAAGCTTATGAGGAGACATAGCCCAAATAAAGATGTCCTTTTATTTGCAAAAATTTTTAGCTTATGAGGAGACACAGCCCAAATAAAGATTGGCCTTTTACTTGCAAACATTATGAGCTTATGAGGAGACACAGGCCAAATAAAGATTGGCCTTTTACTTGCAAACATTATGAGCTTATGAGGAGACACAGCCCAAATAAAGATTGTTCTTTTATTTGCAAACATTATGAGCTTATGAGGAGACACAGCCCAAATAAAGATTGGCCTTTTACTTGCAAACATTATGAGCTTATGAGGAGACACAGCCCAAATAAAGATTGGCCGTTTATTTGCAAACATTATAAGCTTATGAGGAGACACAGCCCAAATAAAGATTTCCCTTTTACTTGCAAAGATTATGAGGTTATGAGAAGACACAACCCAAATAAAGATTGCCCTTTTACTTGCAAACATTATGAGCTTATGAGGAGACATAGCCCAAATATATATTGCCTTTTTACTTGCAAACATTATGAGGTTATGAGGAGACACAGCCCAAATATAGATTGACCTTTTACTTGCAAACATTATGAGGTTATGATAAGGCACAACCCAAATATAAATTGTCCTTTTACTTGCAAACATTATGAGCTGATTAGAAGACACAGCCCAAATAAAGATTGCCCTTTTACTTGCAAAGATTATGAGATTATGAGGAGGCACAGCCCAAATAAAGATTACCCTTTTACTTGCAAACATCATGAGCTTATGAGAAGAGACAGCACAAATATAGATTGTCCTTTTACTTGCAAACATTATGAGGTTATGAGGAGACACAACCCAAATATAGATTGCCTTTTAACTTGCAAACATTATAAGGTTATGAGGAGACACAGCCCAAATAAAGATTGGCCTTTTACTTGCAAACATTATGAGCTTCTGAGGAGACACAGGCCAAATAAAGATTGGCCTTTTACTTGCAAACATTATGAGCTTATGAGGAGACACAGCCCAAATAAATATTTCCCTTTTACTTGCAAACATTATGAGCTTATGAGGAGACACAGCCCAAATAAAGATTGGCCTTATACTTGCAAACATTATGAGCTTATGAGGAGACACAGCCCAAATAAAGATTGGCCTTTTAATTGCAAACATTATAAGCTTATGAGGAGACAGCCCAAATAAAGATTGGCCTTTTACTTGCAAACATTATGAGCTTATGAGGAGACACAGGCCAAATAAAGATTGGCCTTTTACTTGCAAACATGATGAGCTTATAAGGAGACACAGCCCAAATAAAGATTGCTTTTTAACTTGCAAACATTATGAGATTAAGAGAAGGCACAACCCAAATGAAGATTGCCCTTTTACTTGCAAACATTATGAGCTTTTGAGGAGACACAGCCCAAATAAAGATTGCCCTTTTACTTGCAAACATTTAGAGCTTATGAGGAGACACAGCCCAAATAAAGATTGGCCTTTTACTTGCAAACATGATGAGCTTATGAGGAGACACAGCCCAAATAAAGATTGCTTTTTAACTTGCAAACATTATGAGATTAAGAGAAGGCACAACCCAAATATAGATTGCCCTTTTACTTGCAAACATTATGAGGTTATGAGGAGACACAGCCCAAATAAAGATTGCCCTTTTACTTGCAAACATTTAGAGCTTATGAGGAGACACAGCCCAAATAAAGATTTCCCTTTTACTTGCAAACTTTATGAGCTTATGAGGAGACACAGCCCAAATAAAGATTGGCCTTTTACTTGCAAACATTATTAGCTTATGAGGAGACACAGCCCAAATAAAGATTGGCCGTTTATTTGCAAACATTATAAGCTTATGAGGAGACACAGCCCAAATAAAGATTTCCCTTTTACTTGCAAAGATTATGAGGTTATGAGAAGACACAACCCAAATAAAGATTGCCCTTTTACTTGCAAACATTATGAGCTTATGAGGAGACATAGCCCAAATATATATTGCCTTTTTACTTGCAAACATTATGAGGTTATGAGAAGACACAACCCAAATATAGATTGCCTTTTTACTTGCAAACATTATAAGCTTATGAGGAGACACAGCCCAAATATAGATTGACCTTTTACTTGCAAACATTATGAGGTTATGATAAGGCACAACCCAAATATAAATTGTCCTTTTACTTGCAAACATTATGAGCTGATTAGAAGACACAGCCCAAATAAAGATTGGCCTTTTACTTGCAAAGATTATGAGATTATGAGGAGGCACAGCCCAAATAAAGATTACCCTTTTACTTGCAAACATCATGAGCTTATGAGAAAAGAAAGCACAAATATAGATTGTCCTTTTACTTGCAAACATTATGAGGTTATGAGGAGACACAACCCAAATATAGATTGCCTTTTAACTTGCAAACATTATAAGGTTATGAGGAGACACAACCCAAATAAAGATTGGCCTTTTACTTGCAAACATTATGAGCTTATGAGGAGACACAGGCCAAATAAAGATTGGCCTTTTACTTGCAAACATTATGAGCTTATGAGGAGACACAGCCCAAATAAATATTTCCCTTTTACTTGCAAACATTATGAGCTTATGAGGAGACACAGCCCAAATAAAGATTGGCCTTATACTTGCAAACATTATGAGCTTATGAGGAGACACAGCCCAAATAAAGATTGGCCTTTTATTTGCAAACATTATAAGCTTATGAGGATACACAGCCCAAATAAAGATTGGCCTTTTACTTGCAAACATTATGAGCTTATGAGGAGACACAGGCCAAATAAAGATTGGCCTTTTACTTGCAAACATGATGAGCTTATGAGGAGACACAGCCCAAATAAAGATTGCTTTTTAACTTGCAAACATTATGAGATTAAGAGAAGGCACAACCCAAATATAGATTGCCCTTTTACTTGCAAACATTATGAGCTTTTGAGGAGACACAGCCCAAATAAAGATTGCCCTTTTACTTGCAAACATTTAGAGCTTATGAGGAGACACAGCCCAAATAAAGATTGGCCTTTTACTTGCAAACATTATGAGCTTTTGAGGAGACACAGCCCAAATAAAGATTGCCCTTTTACTTGCAAACATTTAGAGCTTATGAGGAGACACAGCCCAAATAAAGATTGGCCTTTTACTTGCAAACATGATGAGCTTATGAGGAGACACAGCCCAAATAAAGATTGGCCTTTTACTTGCAAACATTATGAGCTTATGAGGAGACACAGGCCAAATAAAGATTGGCCTTTTACTTGCAAACATTATGAGCTTATGAGGAGACACAGCCCAAATAAAGATTGTTCTTTTATTTGCAAACATTATGAGCTTATGAGGAGACACAGCCCAAATAAAGATTGGCCTTTTACTTGCAAAGATTATGAGGTTATGAGAAGACACAACCCAAATAAAGATTGCCCTTTTACTTGCAAACATTATGAGCTTATGAGGAGACATAGCCCAAATATATATTGCCTTTTTACTTGCAAACATTATGAGGTTATGAGGAGACACAGCCCAAATATAGATTGACCTTTTACTTGCAAACATTATGAGGTTATGATAAGGCACAACCCAAATATAAATTGTCCTTTTACTTGCAAACATTATGAGCTGATTAGAAGACACAGCCCAAATAAAGATTGCCCTTTTACTTGCAAAGATTATGAGATTATGAGGAGGCACAGCCCAAATAAAGATTACCCTTTTACTTGCAAACATCATGAGCTTATGAGAAGAGACAGCACAAATATAGATTGTCCTTTTACTTGCAAACATTATGAGGTTATGAGGAGACACAACCCAAATATAGATTGCCTTTTAACTTGCAAACATTATAAGGTTATGAGGAGACACAGCCCAAATAAAGATTGGCCTTTTACTTGCAAACATTATGAGATTATGAGGAGGCACAGCCCAAATAAAGATTACCCTTTTACTTGCAAACATCATGAGCTTATGAGAAAAGAAAGCACAAATATAGATTGTCCTTTTACTTGCAAACATTATGAGGTTATGAGGAGACACAACCCAAATATAGATTGCCTTTTAACTTGCAAACATTATAAGGTTATGAGGAGACACAACCCAAATAAAGATTGGCCTTTTACTTGCAAACATTATGAGCTTATGAGGAGACACAGGCCAAATAAAGATTGGCCTTTTACTTGCAAACATTATGAGCTTATGAGGAGACACAGCCCAAATAAATATTTCCCTTTTACTTGCAAACATTATGAGCTTATGAGGAGACACAGCCCAAATAAAGATTGGCCTTATACTTGCAAACATTATGAGCTTATGAGGAGACACAGCCCAAATAAAGATTGGCCTTTTATTTGCAAACATTATAAGCTTATGAGGATACACAGCCCAAATAAAGATTGGCCTTTTACTTGCAAACATTATGAGCTTATGAGGAGACACAGGCCAAATAAAGATTGGCCTTTTACTTGCAAACATGATGAGCTTATGAGGAGACACAGCCCAAATAAAGATTGGCCTTTTACTTGCAAACATTATGAGCTTATGAGGAGACACAACCCAAATAAAGATTGCCCTTTTACTTGCAAACATTATGAGGTTATGAGGAGACATAGCCCAAATAAAGATTGGCCTTATACTTGCAAACATTATGAGCTTATGAGGAGACACAGCCCAAATAAAGATTGGCCTTTTATTTGCAAACATTATAAGCTTATGAGGATACACAGCCCAAATAAAGATTGGCCTTTTACTTGCAAACATTATGAGCTTATGAGGAGACACAGGCCAAATAAAGATTGGCCTTTTACTTGCAAACATGATGAGCTTATGAGGAGACACAGCCCAAATAAAGATTGCTTTTTAACTTGCAAACATTATGAGATTAAGAGAAGGCACAACCCAAATATAGATTGCCCTTTTACTTGCAAACATTATGAGCTTTTGAGGAGACACAGCCCAAATAAAGATTGCCCTTTTACTTGCAAACATTTAGAGCTTATGAGGAGACACAGCCCAAATAAAGATTGGCCTTTTACTTGCAAACATTATGAGCTTATGAGGAGACACAACCCAAATAAAGATTGCCCTTTTACTTGCAAACATTATGAGGTTATGATAAGGCACAACCCAAATATAAATTGTCCTTTTACTAGCAAACATTATGAGCTGATTAGAAGACACAGCCTAAATAAAGATTGCCCTTTTACTTGCAAAGATTATGAGATTATTAGGAGGCACAGCCCAAATAAAGATTGCCCTTGTCTTGCAAACATCATGAGCTTATAAGACAAGACAGCCCAAATATAGATTGTCCTTTTACTTGCAAACATTATGAGGTTATGAGGAGACACAACCCAAATATAGATTGCCTTTTAACTTGCAAACATTAAACGGTTATGAGGAGACACAACCCAAATATAGATTGCCTTTTTACTTGCAAACATTATGAGATTATGAGGAGGCACAACCCAAATATAGATAGCCTTTTTACTTGCAAACATTATGAGCTTATGAGGAGACACAGGCCAAATAAAGATTGGCCTTTTACTTGCAAACATTATGAGCTTATGAGGAGACACAGCCCAAATAAGGATTTCCTTTTTACTTGCAAACATTATGAGCTTATGAGGAGACACAGCCCAAATAAAGATTGGCCTTTTACTTGCAAACATTATGAGCTTATGAGGAGACACAGCCCAAATAAAGATTGTCCTTTTATTTGCAAACATTATAAGCTTATGAGGAGACACAGCCCAAATAAAGATTTCCCTTTTACTTGCAAACTTTATGAGCTTATGAGGAGACACAGCCCAAATAAAGATTGTCCTTTAATTTGCAAACATTATAAGCTTATGAGGAGACACAGTCCAAATAAAGATTTGCATTTTACTTGCAAACATTATGAGCTTATGAGGAGACACAGGCCAAATAAAAATTGGCCTTTTACTTGCAAACATTATGAGCTTATGAGGAGACACAGCCCAAATAAAGATTGGCCTTTTACTTGCAAACTTAATGAGCTTATGAGGAGACACAGCCCAAATAAAGATTGTCCTTTAAATTGCAAACATTATAAGCTTATGAGGAGACACAGCCCAAATAAAGATTGGCATTTTACTTGCAAACATTATGAGCTTATGAGGAGACACAGCCCAAATAAAGATTTCCCTTTTACTTGCAAAGATTATGAGGTTATGAGAAGACACAACCCAAATAAAGATTGCCCTTTTACTTGCAAATATTATGAGCTTATGAGGAGACATAGCCCAAATATATATTGCCTTTTTACTTGCAAACATTATGAGGTTATGAGAAGACACAACCCAAATATAGATAGCCCTTTTACTTGCAAACATTATGAGCTTATGAGGAGACACAGCCCAAATAAAGATTGTCCTTTTATTTGCAAACATTATAAGCTTATGAGGAGACACAGCCCAAATAAAGATTTCCCTTTTACTTGCAAACTTTATGAGCTTATGAGGAGACACAGCCCAAATAAAGATTGTCCTTTAATTTGCAAACATTATAAGCTTATGAGGAGACACAGCCCAAATAAAGATTGGAATTTTACTTGCAAACATTATGAGCTTATGAGGAGACACAGGCCAAATAAAAATTGGCCTTTTACTTGCAAACATTATGAGCTTATGAGGAGACACAGCCCAAATAAAGATTGGTCTTTTACTTGCAAACATTATGAGCTTATGAGGGGACACAGCCCAAATAAAGATTGGCCTTTTACTTGCAAACATTATGAGCTTATGAGGAGACACAGCCCAAATAAAGATTGGCCGTTTATTTGCAAACATTATAAGCTTATGAGGAGACACAGCCCAAATAAAGATTTCCCTTTTACTTGCAAAGATTATGAGGTTATGAGAAGACACAACCCAAATAAAGATTGCCCTTTTACTTGCAAACATTATGAGCTTATGAGGAGACATAGCCCAAATATATATTGCCTTTTTACTTGCAAACATTATGAGGTTTTGAGAAGACACAACCCAAATATAGATTGCCTTTTTACTTGCAAACATTATAAGCTTATGAGGAGACACAGCCCAAATATAGATTGACCTTTTACTTGCAAACATTATGAGGTTATGATAAGGCACAACCCAAATATAAATTGTCCTTTTACTTGCAAACATTATGAGCTGATTAGAAGACACAGCCCAAATAAAGATTGCCCTTTTACTTGCAAAGATTATGAGATTATGAGGAGGCACAGCCCAAATAAAGATTGGTCTTTTACTTGCAAACATTATGAGCTTATGAGGAGACACAGCCCAAATAAAGATTGCTTTTTAACTTGCAAACATTATGAGATTAAGAGAAGGCACAACCCAAATATAGATTGCCCTTTTACTTGCAAACATTATGAGCTTTTGAGGAGACACAGCCCAAATAAAGATTGCCCTTTTACTTGCAAACATTTAGAGCTTATGAGGAGACACAGCCCAAATAAAGATTGGCCTTTTACTTGCAAACATTATGAGCTTATGAGGAGACACAACCCAAATAAAGATTGCCCTTTTACTTGCAAACATTATGAGGTTATGATAAGGCACAACCCAAATATAAATTGTCCTTTTACTAGCAAACATTATGAGCTGATTAGAAGACACAGCCTAAATAAAGATTGCCCTTTTACTTGCAAAGATTATGAGATTATTAGGAGGCACAGCCCAAATAAAGATTGCCCTTGTCTTGCAAACATCATGAGCTTATAAGAAAAGACAGCCCAAATATAGATTGTCCTTTTACTTGCAAACATTATGAGGTTATGAGGAGACACAACCCAAATATAGATTGCCTTTTAACTTGCAAACATTAAACGGTTATGAGGAGACACAACCCAAATATAGATTGCCTTTTTACTTGCAAACATTATGAGATTATGAGGAGGCACAACCCAAATATAGATAGCCTTTTTACTTGCAAACATTATGAGCTTATGAGGAGACACAGGCCAAATAAAGATTGGCCTTTTACTTGCAAACATTATGAGCTTATGAGGAGACACAGCCCAAATAAGGATTTCCTTTTTACTTGCAAACATTATGAGCTTATGAGGAGACACAGCCCAAATAAAGATTGGCCTTTTACTTGCAAACATTATGAGCTTATGAGGAGACACAGCCCAAATAAAGATTGTCCTTTTATTTGCAAACATTATAAGCTTATGAGGAGACACAGCCCAAATAAAGATTTCCCTTTTACTTGCAAACTTTATGAGCTTATGAGGAGACACAGCCCAAATAAAGATTGTCCTTTAATTTGCAAACATTATAAGCTTATGAGGAGACACAGTCCAAATAAAGATTTGCATTTTACTTGCAAACATTATGAGCTTATGAGGAGACACAGGCCAAATAAAAATTGGCCTTTTACTTGCAAACATTATGAGCTTATGAGGAGACACAGCCCAAATAAAGATTGGCCTTTTACTTGCAAACTTAATGAGCTTATGAGGAGACACAGCCCAAATAAAGATTGTCCTTTAAATTGCAAACATTATAAGCTTATGAGGAGACACAGCCCAAATAAAGATTGGCATTTTACTTGCAAACATTATGAGCTTATGAGGAGACACAGCCCAAATAAAGATTGGCCGTTTATTTGCAAACATTATAAGCTTATGAGGAGACACAGCCCAAATAAAGATTTCCCTTTTACTTGCAAAGATTATGAGGTTATGAGAAGACACAACCCAAATAAAGATTGCCCTTTTACTTGCAAATATTATGAGCTTATGAGGAGACATAGCCCAAATATATATTGCCTTTTTACTTGCAAACATTATGAGGTTATGAGAAGACACAACCCAAATATAGATAGCCCTTTTACTTGCAAACATTATGAGCTTATGAGGAGACACAGCCCAAATAAAGATTGTCCTTTTATTTGCAAACATTATAAGCTTATGAGGAGACACAGCCCAAATAAAGATTTCCCTTTTACTTGCAAACTTTATGAGCTTATGAGGAGACACAGCCCAAATAAAGATTGTCCTTTAATTTGCAAACATTATAAGCTTATGAGGAGACACAGCCCAAATAAAGATTGGAATTTTACTTGCAAACATTATGAGCTTATGAGGAGACACAGGCCAAATAAAAATTGGCCTTTTACTTGCAAACATTATGAGCTTATGAGGAGACACAGCCCAAATAAAGATTGGTCTTTTACTTGCAAACATTATGAGCTTATGAGGGGACACAGCCCAAATAAAGATTGGCCTTTTACTTGCAAACATTATGAGCTTATGAGGAGACACAGCCCAAATAAAGATTGGCCGTTTAATTTGCAAACATTATAAGCTTATGAGGAGACACAGCCCAAATAAAGATTGGAATTTTACTTGCAAACATTATGAGCTTATGAGGAGACACAGGCCAAATAAAAATTGGCCTTTAATTTGCAAACATTATAAGCTTATGAGGAGACACAGCCCAAATAAAGATTGGAATTTTACTTGCAAACATTATGAGCTTATGAGGAGACACAGCCCAAATAAAGATTGTCCTTTAATTTGCAAACATTATAAGCTTATGAGGAGACACAGCCCAAATAAAGATTGGAATTTTACTTGCAAACATTATGAGCTTATGAGGAGACACAGGCCAAATAAAAATTGGCCTTTTACTTGCAAACATTATGAGCTTATGAGGAGACACAGCCCAAATAAAGATTGGTCTTTTACTTGCAAACATTATGAGCTTATGAGGGGACACAGCCCAAATAAAGATTGGCCTTTTACTTGCAAACATTATGAGCTTATGAGGAGACACAGCCCAAATAAAGATTGGCCGTTTATTTGCAAACATTATAAGCTTATGAGGAGACACAGCCCAAATAAAGATTTCCCTTTTACTTGCAAAGATTATGAGGTTATGAGAAGACACAACCCAAATAAAGATTGCCCTTTTACTTGCAAACATTATGAGCTTATGAGGAGACATAGCCCAAATATATATTGCCTTTTTACTTGCAAACATTATGAGGTTTTGAGAAGACACAACCCAAATATAGATTGCCTTTTTACTTGCAAACATTATAAGCTTATGAGGAGACACAGCCCAAATATAGATTGACCTTTTACTTGCAAACATTATGAGGTTATGATAAGGCACAACCCAAATATAAATTGTCCTTTTACTTGCAAACATTATGAGCTGATTAGAAGACACAGCCCAAATAAAGATTGCCCTTTTACTTGCAAAGATTATGAGATTATGAGGAGGCACAGCCCAAATAAAGATTACCCTTTTACTTGCAAACATCATGAGCTTATGAGAAGAGACAGCACAAATATAGATTGTCCTTTTACTTGCAAACATTATGAGGTTATGAGGAGACACAACCCAAATATAGATTGCCTTTTAACTTGCAAACATTATAAGGTTATGAGGAGACACAACCCAAATAAAGATTGGCCTTTTACTTGCAAACATTATGAGCTTATGAGGAGACACAGGCCAAATAAAGATTGGCCTTTTACTTGCAAACATTATGAGCTTATGAGGAGACACAGCCCAAATAAATATTTCCCTTTTACTTGCAAACATTATGAGCTTATGAGGAGACACAGGCCAAATAAAGATTGGCCTTTTACTTGCAAACATGATGAGCTTATGAGGAGACACAGCCCAAATAAAGATTGCTTTTTAACTTGCAAACATTATGAGATTAAGAGAAGGCACAACCCAAATATAGATTGCCCTTTTACTTGCAAACATTATGAGCTTATGAGGAGACACAACCCAAATAAAGATTGCCCTTTTACTTGCAAACATTATGAGCTTATGAGGAGACATAGCCCAAATATATATTGCCTTTATACTTGCAAACATTATGAGGTTATGAGAAGACACAACCCAAATTTTGATTGCCCTTTTACTTGCAAACATTATAAGCTTATGAGGAGACACAGCCCAAATATAGATTGACCTTTTACTTGCAAACATTATGAGGTTATGATAATGCACAACCCAAATATAAATTGTCCTTTTACTAGCAAACATTATGAGCTGATTAGAAGACACAGCCCAAATAAAGATTGCCCTTTTACTTGCAAAGATTATGAGATTATTAGGAGGCACAGCCCAAATAAAGATTGCCCTTGTCTTGCAAACATCATGAGCTTATGAGAAGAGACAGCCCAAATATAGATTGTCCTTTTACTTGCAAACATTATGAGGTTATGAGGAGACACAACCCAAATATAGATTGCCTTTTAACTTGCAAACATTAAACGGTTATGAGGAGACACAACCCAAATATAGATTGCCTTTTTACTTGCAAACATTATGAGATTATGAGGAGGCACAACCCAAATATAGATAGCCCTTTTACTTGCAAACATTATGAGCTTATGAGGAGACACAGGCCAAATAAAGATTGGCCTTTTACTTGCAAACATTATGAGCTTATGAGGAGACACAGCCCAAATAAGGATTTCCTTTTTACTTGCAAACATTATGAGCTTATGAGGAGACACAGCCCAAATAAAGATTGTCCTTTTATTTGCAAATATTATAAGCTTATGAGGAGACACAGCCCAAATAAAGATTTCCCTTTTACTTGCAAACTTTATGAGCTTATGAGGAGACACAGCCCAAATAAAGATTGTCCTTTTATTTGCAAACATTATAAGCTTATGAGGAGACACAGCCCAAATAAAAATTGGCCTTTTACTTGCAAACATTATGAGCTTATGAGGAGACACAGCCCAAATAAGGATTTCCTTTTTACTTGCAAACATTATGAGCTTATGAGGAGACACAGCCCAAATAAAGATTGGCCTTTTACTTGCAAACATTATGAGCTTATGAGGAGACACAACCCAAATATAGATTGCCCTTTTACTTGCAAACATTATGAGCTTATGAGGAGACACAGCCCAAATAAAGATTGCCCTTTTACTTGCAAACATTTAGAGCTTATGAGGAGACACAGCCCAAATAAAGATTTCCCTTTTACTTGCAAACATTATGAGCTTATGAGGAGACACAACCCAAATAAAGATTGCCCTTTTACTTGCAAACATTATGAGCTTATGAGGAGACATAGCCCAAATATATATTGCCTTTATACTTGCAAACATTATGAGGTTATGAGAAGACACAACCCAAATATAGATTGCCCTTTTACTTGCAAACATTATAAGCTTATGAGGAGACACAGCCCAAATATAGATTGACCTTTTACTTGCAAACATTATGAGGTTTTGATAAGGCACAACCCAAATATAAATTGTCCTTTTACTAGCAAACATTATGAGCTGATTAGAAGACACAGCCCAAATAAAGATTGCCCTTTTACTTGCAAAGATTATGAGATTATTAGGAGGCACAGCCCAAATAAAGATTGTCCTTTTACTTGCAAACATTATGAGGTTATGAGGAGACACAACCCAAATATAGATTGCCTTTTAACTTGCAAACATTAAACGGTTATGAGGAGACACAACCCAAATATAGATTGCCTTTTTACTTGCAAACATTATGAGATTATGAGGAGGCACAACCCAAATATAGATAGCCCTTTTACTTGCAAACATTATGAGCTTATGAGGAGACACAGCCCAAATAAGGATTTCCTTTTTACTTGCAAACATTATGAGCTTATGAGGAGACACAGCGAAAATAAAGATTGGCCTTTTACTTGCAAACATTATGAGCTTCTGAGGAGACACAGCCCAAATAAAGATTGTCCTTTTATTTGCAAACATTATAAGCTTATGAGGAGACACAGCCCAAATAAAGATTGTCCTTTTATTTGCAAACATTATGAGCTTATGAGGAGACACAGCCCAAATAAAGATTGGCTTTTTACTTGCAAACATTATGAGCTTATGAGGAGACACAGCCCAAATAAAGATTGTCCTTTTATTTGCAAACATTATGAGCTTATGAGGAGACACAGCCCAAATAAAGATTGGCTTTTTACTTGCAAACATTATGAGCTTATGAGGAGACACAGCCCAAATAAAGATTGGCCTTTTACTTGCAAACATTATGAGCTTATGAGGAGACACAACCCAAATATAGATTGCGCTTTTACTTGCAAACATCGAATACTGGAATGCAAACATTATGAGGTTATGAGGAGACACAACCCAAATATAGATTGCCTTTTTACTTGCAAACATTATGAGGTTATGAGGAGGCACAACCCAAATATAGATTGTCCTTTTAATTTGCAAACATTATGAGGTTATGAGGAGTAACAGCCCCAATATAGATTGCTCTTTTTACTTGCAAACATCGAACACTGGAATGTAAACATTGAACACTGAAACTCGAACAACGAACACTGAAACTTGAACAACAAACACTGAAACTCAAACAACGAACATTGAAATTCAAAGAGTTCTTATTGGAACTGAAAGGAAGTACACTTAGACAGGTTTCACTTTTTGTTAACACATTATTGTCCCCAATAAATGACTCAACATTGGTCCACCAGATTTCTCCTTCATGACAGACCCTAAACAATTTTTTTTTTAAAATTGGATGCAAGAATTTTGTCTATAGCCTCTCCCCGTCATCTCAAGTTGCCTTTTTTTTTTTAGTCCAAACTACTTTTTTTTATTACCCCCCCCCCCCCCCATTTGTAAACCAACCACCGCGTGAGTGGACTGAAAACAAAACTCTCTTAACAGTTTGTTTGATTTAATCCCAGGTCTTTCCCTCCCAGGACATGGCCTACTTTTTATTTTCACATCCCTCAAGGGAAGCCAAAAGGGAAGCAACTGTGGTGCTTCATATGCGCCAGCATATGGGAGCTCTGACCAAAAGCGAAATGGGGGAGGGTGTCTAAGACTCAATGTCATCTTCTTCTAAAATGTGCTTGCAGTTCGGTACGAAATAAAGACTAGTCAATAACACACAGAAATACTTTCGAAGTTAAAAAGACGGCAAATTATCAATTATTAAGACTTCTGGAACAAGATTGCTTTTAAGAGAATAAGGAAAGCACGGTTATTAGGAAAGGTCAAAGGTCTCTCTTTTTCTCTTTCTTTCTCTCTCTTTCTTTGTCTCTCTTTCTTTCTCTCTCTTTCTCTCTTGTTCTCTCTATCTCCTCTTATGGTATGTTATTTATGGGACTATTTCAGTGATATTGTATTAAACAGTTGTAGTGGGTGGTAACCATGGATAAATATAACGGTTGGACTATCGAACAATGGTGGTCAAGTGTTATGTGTATGGGGGGGGGGGTGCGGAGTTGTAACTAAGATTGACTAAACAAACAGTGGGACTCATAGAGCTGTTAGATTCAGATATTGTTAAGTTTCAAAAAGCAGAAGAATAGATGATATTTTGGCAAACTCGTTACTAAGTCAACAGGCGGGGGGGGGGGGGATAAATCTGTATGCTACACCACACACACACAACTAACACACTACTCTTTGCATTTTAGTTAGCTCTCATTCTTCAGTAGTAGTAGGCCTAAGCCTAGTTGTTAAGAAGTATTAGCGTTAATGTACATTTTGTTGTTAAAGTATTATATGCATTTGTAGATGTATTACTAGTAGTTGTAAAGTATTACTTGTAGTTGTAAAAGTATTACTTGTAGTTGTAAAAGTATTACTTGTAGTTGTAAAAGTATTACTAGTAGTTGTAAAAGTATTACTAGTAGTTGTAAAAGTATTACTTGTAGTTGTAAAAGTATTACTTGTAGTTGTAAAAGTATTACTAGTAGTTGTAAAAGTATTACTACTAGTTGTAAAAGTATTACTAGTAGTTGTAAAAGAATTACTAGTAGTTGTAAAAGTATTACTAGTAGTTGTAAAAGTATTACTTGTAGTTGTAAAAGTATTACTTGTAGTTGTAAAAGTATTACTAGTAGTTGTAAAAGTATTACTACTAGTTGTAAAAGTATTACTAGTAGTTGTAAAAGAATTACTAGTAGTTGTAAAAGTATTACTAGTAGTTGTAAAAGTATTACTTGTAGTTGTAAAAGTATTACTTGTAGTTGTAAAAGTATTACTAGTAGTTGTAAAAGTATTACTACTAGTTGTAAAAGTATTACTAGTAGTTGTAAAAGAATTACTAGTAGTTGTAAAAGTATTACTAGTATTTGTTAAAGTATTACTTGTAGTTGTAAAAGTATTACTTGTAGTTGTAAAAGTATTACTAGTAGTTGTAAAAGTATTACTAGTACTTGTAAAAGAATTACTAGTAGTTGTAAAAGAATTACTAGTAGTTGTAAAAGTATTACTAGTAGTTGTAAAAGTGTTACTAGTAGTTGTAAAAGTGTTACTTGTAGTTGTAAAAGTGTTACTTGTAGTTGTAAAAGTGTTACTTGTAGTTGTAAAAGTGTTACTAGTAGTTGTAAAAGTGTTACTTGTAGTTGTAAAAGTGTTACTTGTAGTTGTAAAAGTGTTACTTGTAGTTGTAAAAGTGTTACTTGTAGTTGTAAAAGTGTTACTTGTAGTTGTAAAAGTGTTACTTGTAGTTGTAAAAGTGTTACTTGTAGTTGTAAAAGTGTTACTTGTAGTTGTAAAAGTGTTACTTGTAGTTGTAAAAGTGTTACTTGTAGTTGTAAAAGTGTTACTTGTAGTTGTAAAAGTGTTACTTGTAGTTGTAAAAGTGTTACTTGTAGTTGTAAAAGTGTTACTTGTAGTTGTAAAAGTGTTACTTGTAGTTGTAAAAAAGTTACTTGTAGTTGTAAAAGTGTTACTAGTAGTTGTAAAAGTGTTACTAGTAGTTGTAAAAGTGTTACTAGTAGTTGTAAAAGTGTTACTAGTAGTTGTAAAAGTGTTACTAGTAGTTGTAAAAGTGTTACTAGTAGTTGTAAAAGTGTTACTAGTAGTTGTAAAAGTGTTACTAGTAGTTGTAAAAGTGTTACTAGTAGTTGTAAAAGTGTTACTAGTAGTTGTAAAAGTGTTACTTGTAGTTGTAAAAGTATTACTTGTAGTTGTAAAAGTATTACTTGTAGTTGTAAAAGTATTACTAGCAGCAGTATGCTAGAAATCTACCTTGTATAGTAGGAATCCTTCACTCCGACATGTCCGCTTTGTTCTCAACTTGCCACCAACGCTTACCGCCATTGTATGCAATATCTAACCTTAGATATAGTAGCAGTGACGATTGGTCACGGTTATAAAATTAAACAGATTTGAAAGAATCGTATGTCTTAATATTAAAGTCTCTAAATACCCATTTTAATAATACAACAGATTTTTGCTCCCTTAATAGGGAATCTTTTTTTTAGAGGTAGAGAAGAAAAGTTTGTCACAAACTGAAAGGTGGCCCCTGTTCTTACATATTACATTACACACATACATGATGGCTTCCCTAAAGCCCAAAGCCTGAAGCATTCATCTTTATAGCTGCTTAGTTCTTATTGGTTGGTTACTACTACTATGACTAAGCTGTCTATTTTTTCTATCTCCATGCATGGATAAGATTCTTGGAAGCCTCATTTGCCTGGACTATCATGTTAAAATGTTTTTAATTACAATAGATTTATACGATTAGAGTTAGGACCATTGAAAAGTACACATATGGTACAATTATTTCTTGCGTTGATCAACAAGAGGATGCAGAAGTTTTTTTTTATATAATCAAATATCTTAATTGTTCAGTTGTATTATTGTTGTTGTTGCCATTGATGTTATCAGCTTTTGTGTAAATGGCTATTAAGTTGTGTCTTTTGTTACATCCATTCTTCATCATGGTACCGCCATTAAGAATAGTTTTCTTCACGGTTTTTCAGTCAATGCTTTCCCCTCCAACAATATTCTATCCAATCTCATGTCATATCTACACGTCCTGTCTATACGTTTTGTCCTATCTATACGTCCTGTCTAGCACCACGTCTTGTCCTATCTACACGTCCTGTCTAGCTCCACGTAATGCCCTATCTAAACGATCTGTCTAGCTCCACGTCATATCTAGCTCCACGTCCTGTCTAACTCCACGTCATATCTAGCTCCACGTCATATCTAGCTCCACGTCATATCAAGCTTCACGTCATATCTAGCTCCACGTCTTGTCTAGCTTCATGTCATATCTAGCTCCACGTCACTTCTAGCTCCACGTCCTGTCTAGCTCCACGTCATATCTAGCTCCACGTCATATCTAGCTCCACGTCATATCTAGCTCCACGTCCTGTCTAGCTCCACGTCCTGTCTAGCTCCACGTCCTGTCTAGCTCCACGTCCTGTCTAGCTCCACGTCCTGTCTAGCTCCATGTCCTGTCTAGCTCCACATCATGTCCAGCTCCACATCCTGTCTAGCTCCACGTCCTATCTAGCTCCACGTCATGTCTAGCTCCACGTCCTGTCTAGCTCCACGTCCTGTCTAGCTCCACGTCCTGTCTAGCTCCATGTCCTGTCTAGCTCCACGTCATGTCCAGCTCCACATCCTGTCTAGCTCCACGTCCTATCTAGCTCCACGTCATGTCTAGCTTCACGTCCTGTCTAGCTCCACGTCCTGTCTAGCTCCACGTCCTGTCTAGCTCCACGTCCTGTCTAGCTCCACGTCATGTCCTATCTACACGTCCTGTCTTGCTCCAAAACATGTCCTATCTACACGTCCTGTCTAGCTCCACGTCATGTCCTATCTACACGTCCTGTCTAGCTCCAAAACGTGTTCTATCTACACGTCCTGTCTAGCTCAAGAACATGTCCTATTTACACGTCCTGTCTAGCTCCACATCATATCTAGCTCCACGGCATGTTCTATCCACACGTCCTGTCTAGCTCCACGTCATTTTCTATCTACATGTCCTGTCTAGCTCCAAAACATGTCCTGTCTAGCTCCACGTCATATCTAGCTCTATGTCATGTCCTAGCGCCACGCCCTATCTAGCTCTATGTCATGTCCTATCTAGCTCTATGTCATGTCCTATCTAACTCTACGTCATGTCCTATCTAACCCTACGTCATGAATTATCTAGCTCTACGTCATGTCCTACCTAGCTCTACGTCATGTCCTATCTAACCCTACGTCATGTCCTATTTAACCCTACGTCATGTCCTATCTAGCTCTACGTCATGTCCTGCCTAACCCTACGTCATGTCCTGCCTAACCCTACGTCATGTCCTATATAATCCTACGTCATGTCCTATGTAGCTCTACGTCATGTCCTATCTAGCTCTACGTCATGTCCTATCTAACTCTACGCCCTGTCCTATCTAGCTCTACGTCATGTCCTATCTAGTTCTACGTCATGTCCTATCTAGCTCTACGTCATGTCCTATCTAGCTTTACGTTCTATTCACCTCAAATTCTTACCCAACTCCATAAGCTGATATGTCTGAAAGAAACATATTTGAGCTGCTTCTGTATTTAACTTTAAAAAACAAAAACAAGCACCTAAACGTTAACACTTGAGTGTGCTAATGAAACAAGAAAATGAAACGAGCTTTGGCCTCTTGGTGCTTTTCACTTTAGCTGAAGATTGTCATTTGTAATTCAAGAAGTTCAAGTCATCGCTTCTGAATGATTTTCTCGCGTGTAATGAATAAAGGAGCAAGAAATATTCTTATTGGAAAAAGAGATTTTTTTATTCTACCTTAGGTTAGTGCTTTTATGTTTATTTTTCCTTCTCTCTCTCTCTCTCTCTCTTTTTCTCTTTCTTATGAAAGTATAATGTCGTTCTTTCAAGGTTTTTCTTGATTCCAGAAATGATAATTTGCCAATTTAAATTTTTGTTTTTTTTCCTGCCATCCCACCACATGGTATAAATAATAAGAATAATACAAATAACAACAACAAGTTAAAAAAAAAAGGTAGAAATAAAGAAAACGGAAAGTAGAGTTACAAATTGTACTATTAGACGAATGCATGAAATGCTTCATTATCTCCCCCTCCTAGGTTCTAATTGCTGGTGTATTTGTCTCTGCTCCCTGATGGAGGCATTGTGTGCTGTGTCTGAAACATGGAGCATAATGAAGTTCACGCGAACAATACTATTCAGATACTTTAGTCCTTGGGCGTAGCCAGGATTTTTTTCGGGGGGGGGTGGATTTTTTTCTCCCCCTTCCCCGACGTGTGTGTGTGTGTGTACACGTAATGAATCTTTATTACATTCCAATCCTTCAATGTTTTGAAAGACGTTTACTGTACTCTAGAATATGTTCTTTTTGGAGGTAGAGGAAAGGCTGTAGACACCATGGCCTTGTCAGTTAAGTGGTCTGGAGGAGCGATATAAGCTCCCACAGCGGGGTCTGGGGTGGAGCCACGCCGCCAAGAACTATTTCCGGTATTTCTGATTTAGCACTCGATCTATATCTATCTCTCCATTACTATATTTAGATCTATAATCTAATTATAGTCTTGTTCATGCTGATGCTTGGAGGTATATCTAGTGTAGATCTATGTTTGCCTGGAAGTAATGCTGAACTCGAACTACTTCAGTAACACCGGCGAAAGGCCGAAACAATCAAAATAGGTAGTCGACTCTGATGTTGTTTTACAAATATATTTAATAACTAAGAAGGGAATCGTCCGATGTCAGATTTGTCCGTAAATTCGTATATCTATTCTACTGCTCTACACGAAGCGTCCTCTTTCTATCGTCACTAAGAGCGTTCTTGTTTTTTACAGATCTGTCACGTCATTTGTCGCTAAGTAAAACTTTCCCCTTATTCCCGAAACAAATAACTAATTCCTAATCATGTCATAACAGTCTAGATCTATATTTTAAAAATCGAATAGATCTAGTAGTAGTATAGATTCCTTCTTGAGACTAGAGTGCCGAGTCTATCCTATGCTAATCATAAAGTCAATTTTTTATTAGAATAAAGCCTAGATATTACTGAAAACTAAAGTTTATTAATTCTTAGATTATTAGATATAGACATAGGACATAGATCTAATAATAGGTTACTTTAATACATTTACTATAATCTATACTTAATCTACTAGACTAGAGATCTATCTATAGATATACATATAATCTAGTCAATCTAGATCTATACAATATTCATTATAATACTTGTACTTATTTAATAAGTTAGTACTTAGACTTAGATCTAAGTCTAGATCTAAATCCATTATGGATTATTAATAGATTTACTTTTCAATGCTTTGACGTAATAATAAAATTGCTAATGATGTCTAATGACTCATTATTTTTATTTTTTTAATAGCTATAGGCCTAATAGATCTAGGTCTAGACTCTACTTAAATCTAGTCTAAAATAATGACAGTCTAAGACTCTAGATGATTGAGACTTTCACATATAGGTGTTGTTGATAATACGGCATGACGGCTGAAAGTAAGCTGTATATTGAGTATCTTCTATATATATAATTCTCTTCTTCCCTCAATATTTTTGTCGAGTAGCAAGAAGTAAAGGAAAGATCACTCTGCGGATAGTCCACGAGAAAACATTAGGGGGGGGGGGGGGGGGGGAGAGCACGTCACAAAATAGCAGGGACCGTTGCAATATCACTCTTTTTTTTTATTTCTACCTCACAAAAAAAAAAGGGGGGGGGGGGGGGGAGTAATGTACTCTGTAGTAACTATCAAGGCGACAGAACACGCTCAAGACTTTGGACACAATGGAAAGATCACTCTTTTATTTTTGCAACTCGGACGGAGGGAGTTATCTTAGGTAATTTAAGAGGCGAAAATAAATGACAATTTTAGTCTATATATTTCATATATTTCAGAAGATTTGTATGAGTTTAATAATTTCCGGATATTTCCAGGACTTTTTCGTATATTTTGCAATTACAGATTTCCATGACCTCCTATTAAATCGACAGGAGGCCGCGGGAAATCTGTTATAAGTTACACCTAAAATTTGCGCGGGTCCTATAAAAGTGCGGGGCCCACTACGGTCGCATAGGTTGCAGTGGCCTAAGGTTGGCTCTGCAAAATACCGGCGTATGCTACGCAGCCGGTCGACTAGTACATATACAAAGTGCTTTTTTTTTTGTAAAAAAAAAAAAAAGGTGCCGGTACTCAGTAGTAGATTGTCTAACTTTCAACTACTAATAAATTAGCAATTAACTTTGAAATACAAGAAAAGTAATCATTTTTCCTGACATTGAAAAAAGGTGCCGGTACCCCGTACTGTGTGTACCGTCACAAAAATATATGATATCTTCTTTCATTAATTTTATTTTGCGGAGTTATTGCTACTTAATACATTAATACCGGATCGATTTAAATAGGGACTTAGTATACAAGCTGGATCTCGAGCATTGGATACATTTATTTTTTAAATACAAATTTTTATGGAAGAGGCAATATATTATTTGTTTGAAGTTTGTAACTTCTTAAATTCAGGCTAAAAATATCAAAGCCTACATTTTTACACTAATTTCTACACAATTAGAAGAGATGGACTGACTCATAGCGTACCTTGTGTACATTTGCAAAAAATTCACTTTATAATATTATCAGTGAGACTTTCAAAACTATTAAAAATAATTCTATTTATTATTCCTTTTTAGAATAAGGATATAAACAGAAATTTGCCACGTGACTTTGTCTAACAGAAAAAATGAAACTTACGTCTATTCATACAGTTATTTTTAGTTACCAAGTAATGTAAAATATATTGAACTAACACGTACATTCATCATAAAAAAGCCATTAGATTTTTCGTTTATGAACATAGAATTATTTAGGACCAATATTTTACAAAGGCTGCTAGAATAAAACACGACCCCTTTACTCAAGAAAAATTTAAGAAACTAGAACAGACACAAAATAGACAGTGACATTCATAAGAAACTAATATTCAAAATCGATTACAGTAACACTTTTTTAACTAATCATTTAAAGTTTAAAATCACTACAATTTTTTTCAACAATTATTTTGTGTATGAAAGTGTGTATCGGAAAATGACGGGTACATGAAATAAGCTAGTCCTAAAAAAAACAACACAGATCATCAAATAAAGTACTGTAAATGTGTAGTTTCACGCGCTAGTTTCAGGTCTTTTCTTTTCATAGTCTCTATCGGGTTTTATCCCAACTACCCGTATTTTTTTGCAGAATTTTTCTCTCTATCAGGTACACTTAAAATTATAGCATAATAATGTCAGTTTAATTTAAAAAGAGAACTGAAAAATGCAAAGATATATAAGGAAATAAGCCACTTCCGGCCCAATTTGTGAGTCAACTTTTGAATCAAAGAAACGTAACGGACTAGTCCAACAGAGCTCATTGTCTTTGCCAGTGAATAATTGTGTTGAGTTTCAACTTGATTCGAGATTGGGTTTGGGAGAAATAACGTTTTCAAACTTTTTACCTGACAAATAGAATGAGTTGATAAGCTTTGTAAAAATTATGTAGATCATTGTTTTTTTTAGAAAATGCTCAGTATTTGTATAGGACTAAGTATATAGATATAGGATGATTTTATGAATAACATTATGTTATGTTAACCTACTATTATTTGCATGAATGGAATGAATGTTGTTAATATTTGTTTTATTTCCAGAAACTAGAGTGTCGTCAAGCAAGTGGAAAGTCAATCATTACAATATCTGTGGAGAAATGTGGATATTCAGCACATCAAAAGTAAAGTTTACTTCAGAACATTAAGACATAGTTTCGGGCATTTTTATTTGTATATATTCTCTCTTTCCCTCTCTCCCTCCCCTTCTCTCTCTCTCTCTCTCTCTCCTTTTTCACTCTTTTTTTACCTCTCTCTCTCTCCCTGTCTCTATCTCCCTTTCTCTCTCCCTTCATTCCTTTCACTCCCTTTCTTTCTCTCTGTCTCTCTCTCTCTCTCTCTTTCCCTCACACTTCACTTCTAAGACTCAGTTTCTGATCAAATCTGTATAAATTCTCAAAAATGATAAAATATTCGCTGAACATAAAAACTGTAAGCTTAAAGTTTAAAATATTCCAAATGTTTTAGATATTTCTAATAGAATAAAAAGAAAACATGCTAACAAAGAACACACTTTATTGATATATTCGAATGTTTTAGGTAATCTAATTATGATTGGAGCTTTCTTTCTGATATGGATTACATTAACCTTAAATGGATACGTTTAAAATGAGCCGACAGAATACTGCATAAACATACCTCTATTTCTTGTTCTGGATAAAAGCTTCATTTAAAATGGAAACCAGAATATAGGAATAGATTAAATGTGTTCAATAAACTCTATTTTAAAATGTTCACAGTTCATTGTGTGTTAGCTGCTTTCACGCTCAGGACTTTCAATGTGTACGGATTAGAGTAATGTTAGACAAGTTAAAACTGAATTATGTGGCTTTAATCGTAAACTAAACGATAAAATGGATTTACATTTCATTCCATCGGCAACGGATCATCGTGTCAATATTTCTATCAGCATTGGTTCAATAAATACCGCGATAAGCGATTTAAATGTCTGTAACAATCAGATCTTTGTTTGCGATATTAAATGTCGGTGCCACAAAATTATGCATGAAAATCATGCCTCCAGAGGAGCCTTTCACCCAGATGACACCGGTTTGGATTGCGTCACTCAATGTCGTCTGTCCATTGCCAGATCTCGAGATTACAATGTCAAGGTTCCTGACTGTCAGTATTTCTGCCTTTTTAAACGATCCCCTTTCTGCGCTGGTGTAAGCTGTCATGAGAGTTATCACCCCATTTGTTCTAAACACTTCCAGCGAACAGTTTTGTTGACTGATGCATGGACTTTCTTCCGTGGCCTTGAACCTTGCATACCACCTCCTGCCTTAGAGAATGACTCCACAACATCGAATTCGACACGCACCATTCGTCGCTTCCTTTTGTTGTCAAGTTGGGCTGTTGACTCGACTTGCAGAATTATCAACCAGACTACCTCATCCCATTCATCGGCAAGCTCTAAAACCTACGCAAAATTCAGCAGTGGTACCGAAGACAGAATCCTTTATGTCTCTTGTGAGAAATCGAAAGTTTCAGATACCAGAAGAAGCACTAGCAGGAGTGTATGCAGGAATGTATGCAGGCATCATTATCAACCAACATCACTACTATGCACCTTGTTCTTAGCCATCTTGGCCTTGACCACGACACGCACGAGCTGCCAGCCAATTAGCCTGGCCATCAGCGCCATCTATCCGGAGCTGATGGCTACCAGAGATCTGCATTCCGAACTGTGGAACAACTTCGCCGCGGTGTGGCGCAGCCATACCTCCCTGCGTGACCACTTCACTGTTCACGTGTTTCACAAAGCCATCAAGTTTGACGACCCTCGAGAGATCCTGAACATGTTCTGTAAGGATTTCTTCCCCAACCAGGTGATCACAGTTCTAAACATCAACAACCCCCTGGGAATGACCAGAAGAACGAGCTCCAACCACTACATCAACCAGCTGACTAGGTATCTCGGCATACCTATAATATCATGGGACACAGAATATACAGGTAGTTCACAGGTAAGCACTTAGGTATAATATCTCTAGTTTCAGATTTTGTTTTTTTACAATACCTCTACTTTAGTCACTCCTTCATGGAGGGTGGGCGAACGCTGATCTCAAAAATGGCTCTAAAGATTTTCCTAGAAATTTTACAGTTGGTGTATATTGCTGAGAAAAGAATTACTAGCTCGTTGGCAACACGAGGAAAATTGTAGTTATGATTTTTTAAAGTAAAAATAATTTAACGTAAATTTGGCTAGAGAGTAAATCTAGATCTAGATCCTATATCGGTTTTAAAAGGACTATCGCCTTCTTGAAAGGTTTATCGCGTTCGGAAATTTCCGAATGTAAGGCTTTATCGATTCAAGAGTTTAATAAACTAATATTCATGAAAATTTTGCGCATTGTCTAGATCTAAATGCTTATCATTGGAATATTAAAAGGTGTACTAGATGTATACATTCACTTAACCAGGAGTCTCTCTCGGGAGGGGGGGGGGAAGGGGCGGGGTAAAAAAATGTTTTTAAAACTAACATTCATTATTTTGAAGAGAAAAACAATCGCTCATTAAGTTGCCTAAAGTAGGTGTTGTCTTTTTTTCTTGTTGGTTATTCTATTGAGCTCAACGTTTCAGAGTTCTCTGAGGACTTTTTTACTTGTTCCTTTTTCTGTCGGATACGAACTCCGTCCAACGCATGAAAATTACCATTTTAATAGCGCGAATACCGCAATTATTAGTAATTAGTAGTAATTAGTAGTTATTAGTTGTAAAACCTTGTCGTGTATACATAATTACATATCGATAGTCAATAGTAGTTTTGGCCCAAACAGTTTTCTGTTTGTCAATGTATTTGAAATGCAATATTGCAAAATTCAGCCATATTCTGGCATAGAACAAACTGGTTTAGAACATGTGGTTTACCATGATTGTGTGTTTACATGCTGCTTGCTCAGATAGTTCTCCTTCAATACCAATAAATGTCAAGTGCTTACCGTCCACCGGGTAAAATGTTTTAATAAATGCAACACTATTACAAAAAAAAATCGTGTGCCTAAATCTAATATCGTCCTGGCCAAATTTTTACTTCTCAACATAATTACTATTACAAGCGACCCGCGGCGTAGCATACGCCGCTAAAAGTGATAAGTGAACACTTCCTGAAAGACACAATTGTCCAAAAGATAAGATTACTCTGTCGCCGCTAAAGTTGACTGGGGTCCGACTTGCAGAAATAAGAGTTATCTTTCCATGACTTTTTCATCTAGGGTTAGAGTGTCGGCATGCATGCTTCGTTTCCCGCATGTTTGGGCGACGTATAGATTTATATTTATATATATATATACAGATTATTATTATGTCGATCTTATTGCTATTATGTTCTTGCTATATCGAACTTAATATCGCATTTCAATAATTCCAAATATAAATTTGAACATATCTACACCAAAAACTCAGCTCTGTCCTTCACTTCATAGAGTTGTAGCATTCGGTTTTACATTATAGGCCTGCGTTCCAACAATGTAGGCCTACTACGACTCAGTGACTACATTCATTTAGCAATCAATATTAGACCATGGTTTTGTTTGTCCATTTTATGGAGTCTTAAAATCGAGAAATATGTTTAACTCTGTGATGCCCAATCTAAGATTCTAGGGTCATTTTCAGCACCTGTTGGGATGCTCTCCACACCCACGAAATTTTCGCCCACCAAACATAATGAAACCTCAAAGGCTCGGTTCGCTGGAATCGATCATGTTAAGCAGTGATGCGGATGTTCAAAGTAAATGTTCATCACAGTAATCTGCTCTTAGTTGGCACTTTGAGTTTTAAGGTTCCGCTTACGTTCTTCAAACAATTAAATGCTGGACGAGAGAGAAAAAAAATATCAATATGGAGAAACGTGGTGGCGATATAATGGGACAAACAGAAAAACTTATGAAAATGAAAAGAGGCAGATTGGGAGAGATTTTAAAATAAATAAACGAAACAAAGATCACTACAAAGATCACTACAAAGATTATTACTGTCCATTCAACAACACAAAGGCATCAAGCCAAAGAGCTTAGAAATTTGATTCTAAAAGAATGAAAAGAGCAAAAAAATATATAGTTGATTGAAATGTTTCTTTTTCAATACTTCCGTTTTCTGTACTCAAGTTACACCAAAAAGCTGGCTCTATAGTTTAGCCTCCATGTATGAAAATCTCCCTATGTATAGAAGGGAGTGGATGTGGCCTCCATGTTGAGACAAGAAAAGTTGGACAACAAATTGTTTACTAGGGGTTTTTTTTCTGTTATTTCAGGCATCTCAGTTGCATCGTACCATCCAGCTGGCCCCCACCATAGAGCATCAGGCATCCGCCATGGTCAGCATGCTGGAGAGATATAACTGGACTGCTTTTACTATCGTAACTTGCCCTGTGATAGGCAGCACGCAGTTCGTCACGGCCCTCGAGTTGATGGTCGAGGGGAGTCAGAAGAGAGCATTGACAGCGCCCGCATCGGCAAGGAAAGAAAGGTAGGCCAACGACTAGGTGCTTGGTTGCAGAGGCGTGGCGAGTGAAAGGCGAATTAGAGGAGGAAGGTTGGTGGAGTGATTTGTATGCTCACTTCGAGACAGAAAGACAAGCAATTTATCCGCTGTATGCATCCTGTCCATGTGGTTGGAGAGTATGTGCCCGTGTGGTTGGAGAGTGTGCGGTTTGAGAGTGTGTGTTTGTGTGGTTGGACAGTTTGCATTTGTGTGGTTTGAGAGTGTTTGTGTGGTTGGAGAGTGTGTGTTTGTGTGGTTAGAGAGTGTATGTTTGTGTGGTTGGAGAGTGTGTGGTTTGAGAGTGTGTGTTTGCGTGGTTTGAGAGTGTGTGTTTGTGTGGTTTGAGAGTGTGTGTTTGTGTGGTTGGAGAGTGTTTGTTTGTGTGGTTGGAGAGTGTGTTTGTGTGGTTGGAGAGTGTGTTGTTAGAGAGTGTGTGTTTGTGTGGTTTGAGAGTGTGTGTTTGTGTGGTTGGAGAGTGTGTGTTTGTGTGGTTGGAGAGTGTGCGTTTGTGTGGTTTGAAAGTGTGAGTTTGTGTGGTTGGAGAGTGTGTTGTTAGAGAGTGTGTGTTTGTGTGGTTTGAGAGTGTGTGTTTGTGTGGTTGGAGAGTGTGCGTTTGTGTGGTTTGAAAGTGTGAGTTTGTGTGGTTGGAGAGTGTGTGGTTGGAGTGTGTATTTGAGTGGTTATAGCTATTCTTTTTCTAGTTTTTTGAGATATAAAATTGATAAACGCAAGGACGGCCAGAGTGACAGACCACTTAAAACCAATAGCGCATTTAATGCCGCCCCTGTTTATGAAGCAGGATTATTGAATGCGTATGTGTTGCAACTGCTAATGTTTGTAATGGCAATAGCTATAACGTCTTACAACTCTGACCATGAATTATGGTTTATGAAATACGTAAATATACTGTGAAGACATTGACAATCTACTTGGCTGCCTGGTCATGTGATATGGGCTTTGGACTGTAATCTTTATGGTAACAGATGCTAATCCTTCCCTCCGCCATGGATTGCTAGGTGATAATAATCTTCAAAATAAAAACACATGTAAAACAAGATTACAAAGAGAGTTTGTGTTGCGGCACAAACTCAGAGGCGTCCCCCGTGAGAGACGGATCACTGTCGGATCCGCACATTCGCTGGTCGACTGAGGATGGCATCGAGCAGGGTATGAAACCGAGACCGTACAGATAATCAGTCCTGCGCGCTAACCGCACGACCAGGCATTGATCTTAATCTAATGACAAACTGGTTACAAACTAATAGCCTACTATTGATAATATATCTACACATTACGGAATGACAAATACCGGATATGTACAATATGTCAGAAGAGCGATTTTAGATAATCTTTTGGTATTGAGCATTTTCATTTAGACATAAATGGAACTAGAATGAGGATGTAGATCTACCTAAATTAAACTACTAATTTAGCCTTCTCAATATCAATATCTACTAGATCTAGATCTAAAATATAAATTTGGGATAATGTAGATGTAATTTAGATAAGATTTATATAAAAAAAACATTAGATAATCAATTAATAGACTAATTGCAAAATCTAAATATTAATTGCAAAATCTAAATATTAAAATAGTAGATTAGTTTTAGTATTTTATAACATTGCAATATTGACATATTGACAATCTAGACTTTAGACAAAAAAATCTACACTTTAAGCCTAGAAATTAAAATTATAGATCTTCATCAAGTATAAATCATGGCTGTCTGGTAGTGCGGTTTGCGCGCTGGACTGTCGTTTGGATTCATCGATGGTCCCAGGTTCAAACCGTGCCCGCTCTCATCCCCCGTTGTCCTACGGGAGGTTTGGACTACAACTCTGAAGGAACATCCAAAACATTTATAACAACAAATATTCTAAACGACCAAGAAATTCTAATCTAGATTCTATAATGATTTTAATTAGAACTAAAATCTAAAACTAGTTTTAAAAATCTAGCTCTAGTGTAAAATAAAATCTAGATCTAGTGTAAAAAATCTAGCTCTAGTGTAAAATAAAATCTAGATCTAGTGTAAAAAAATCTAGATTAGATCTAAATCTAACTATTATGTCTTTTTAAAATGCGAGTCACATTACGAGGTTTAATAAACATTACTATACCGAGTTGTTTTAGCATTTAAAGAATTTATTCCATATGACGTCAAAGGAAAAAAATCCAATACGTACACACGGCCTAGTTAGACTAAAACATATCATCTATACGAGCAGCTTGTTGAGGGTTTATAGACATTGGTGCACCGAGTGAGATCTTTTAGCATTTCATTTAAAGAATTAACTCCATATGACGTCAAAGGAAAAAGATTCCATTACGTCACACGTCCTAGTCAGACTAAAAAATGTCTTCTATACGATCAGCTTGTCGAGGGATCATAGACATTGGTGCACGGAGTTTGTTCTTTTAGCATTTCATTTGATGGGCTAGTTAGACTTAATATATATATATTAATATATATATAAAGAATTAAAGACGCTTTTTTTTTGTTTTGTCTGTCAGTTTGTCTGTCCGTTATGTTAATAGCGAGAAAAAAAAGACTAAAAGCTATTGAAAGTCTGATTAAAATTAATTTCCCTTCCGAAACATCGCATTAGTTTTAAGTTTCAATTATAGATTGTCCGGATGTTTATATATTTATAGTGAGAAAAATAAGAATTCCAGATTAATCAAATGCCGTTAATTAAATTTTTTGGGATGGTCTGTTATGAAAATTAGATGTACCATACCCTTTTGGAGATTTTATCAAACCATACTATTGTGTTAGGAAGTTGTTTTCCTTAAAAATCAGAGCATAATATTAACGATAATTAGATTTTTTAACGTTTTAGATAGAAAGTTAAATGTAGTGTAAGAGAGAAGTGCGATTTTACATAAATAGAGTTAAACTATGTTTTATAAAAAATCCGGAACAACCAATTTTCGTAAATGAGAAAAGTATTTGTTTTATTTATTAGAAGAGGGATTTCAAACATTTATTAGCGTTATTAGATTTTTCATATAAAATTCGATCATTTTTGGCCTCGATTTGTAAGAAAATTAAGGTAATGTAGGTCGATTTCTTTTTCGAAAAAAAATCCGGAACATTCTTTACCAATTAAACAACTTTTATTATGTTTCGGCAAGAAAATTAACTGTAAAATAAGTCTAAAAATTGATTTTCAATAATCGTTTCTAGTAAATTACTTTCTTATTTTAAAATCCTGAATAACCTAATGTCGATTATTTTTGAAAAAAATATTATTATTTGACATAAATTTGTTTTTTATAAAACAATATCCGGAACAACTTTATAGTTAATGAAATATAAATCAGTATAGATATTTTTTTTAGCATTTATATGCTATTTACATTAAAAAACCGGAACAATATATAAAAGATCACATGTTTCTTGCAACGTGTAAGCATGGAAATAAAATCTACTATAACTTAGAAGAGCAAACAAATATTCATTGGCATTGATTTGTCTTTGACAAAACATTCGGAACAATCTATTATAGATACTTTAAACTATTGCAATATTTCTGAATGAAAAATTAAAGGTTAAATCAGATTTACAATAGCCTCTAGTGTTATTTGTTAATCTAATCGTGACGGACAGACCGACCAACAGACAAAACGCACAAAAATAAGCTTCTTTTATTCGGATGGGGGCACTAAACAAAAAATAAATAAAATCTGATTTTTTTAAAAAGACTATACATGTTGCCACGTTACGCTACTGCACGAAAGTCACTGCATAAAATGTCCATTTTAAAAAATGTGCATGATATGTACATACAAAGTGCATTATTAGCCTTTATAAACAAACAGAAATGTTTTCTTTTAATTTTAGCAGCTAGTTAACCAGAAAAAACATCTTTAAGTATTATTTATATTTGTTGTAAACATTTCCTGTACATTTTATAAATATATTTGACTTAGTGATACTGAAATTACACAACAATTGTACAACTTTGTTAGCATATTGTAACATTGCCTCCCTTACTTTTACGTAATTTTTTTAGAATTGGTGTATTTTATGAAAAAATCGCTTGCATAATTAATTTTATAAATTAAACGGTTTGCTTTTAGAAAACCAAAAGTAGCCGTTGCACCTAAACTTTTCAAGCCGGATTTAATGATGAAATAATATTTTTCATTTCTCTTCTAGTTTTCGAGATCTGGGTGTGACAGACGGACAGACGGACATTTTGCACAAACCTAATAGCGGCTTTTCACCTTACGGGGCCGCCAACAAACACACATGTAAATGCGCCTCTTGATTACACGTAAACACAAAGATCACTACAAAAAAGAAAGGGACATAACTAGCACAAAATACAAACAAACAAACAAAAACTGATGTCCTTATCTCACAAAACTTTTTTTTTTATTTCAGTTTGGAAATTATCTCCCATATTCATCTGAAAGACGTTAAAGACATATCGATTCAATTGTCTAAGATCAAAGGTTCAGACAGCAGAGTTTTCTTAATGCACTGTACCAGGTTTGGTCATTTTGTTTTTAGGGGGAGATTGACATGGGGGAGGGGGGTTACAAATGTTTTGAAATAAAAAGGGGTAAGGGCTGATAGAGCGTGAGCTCGTGTGTGTGGGGGGGGGGGGGGGGGAGGTAGAGGAGATTATCACAAGGGCTCCACGACAATCCTTTCACCTAACAATTCGTTCACCCGACATTTCGTTCACCCAACAATTCGTTCACCCAACATATTGCTCACCCACAACTTGTTCACCGACTGTTGGTTCACAACAAATCGTTCACTGACAATTCGTTCACCAACATATTGTTCACAGACAAATCGTTCACTGGATAGTAACATATATATTGTTTATTTGTTTACATTAAAACCTTTGTAGCTATTATTTCAACAACAAAAAAATAATTCGAGTTTCTTTTTTAATCTGTTTTTTGTTCATTCTTTGTTCATTCTTTACTTTATAGTGAAAAATGTCCAATAGGCATATTAAGTTAGGTAATTTAAAAAAGTATATATATATTAAAATACTCAAAGATAACAATAAAAAAAAACTTTCAACAATGTTTTGCAAACGCGAAGATGAATGTAAAAAACAATGACTTGTCAATGAACCATTTCCCATTTTACAAGTAATGGTTCCCTGTCCGATAAAGCTTTAGAGCCGCCATTCTGTCTAGCACTCAACTAGGTGTTAACTAGAGTATCCAGCTGAATGGGTAGATACAAAAAGGAGAGGGTAGGTATAGGCAGAAGAAGGCCCTAAAGAGTGTTGACCATAACGGCATGATGGAACAGGTATGTTAATTAAACATCAAGACCTCTATTCAGAAGATAAACAAATGGGGGGGGGGGGGGGGGGGCGAATAAGACTACATGACGGATGAGTGTAAAAGATGGCCTACATGTTTATCACATACTGTCCTCATTAACAAAGAATTAAACTAAAAAAAATGAACAAAGAAACTTGGATTAGGCCCGATCTCTGGCAATCACATTTTTGTTGAAATAATAGCTACAAAAGTTTTAATGTAAGCAAATTAAACAGTGAACAATTTGTCCGTGAACAATATGTCGGTCAACGAATTGTTAGTGAACGATTTGTTGTGAACCAACAGTCGGTGAACAAGTTGTCTGTGAGCGAGTTGTCCGTGAGCAATATGTCGGGTGAACGAAAAGTTGTGTGAACGAATAGTCGGGTGAACGAATTGTCGGGTGAACGAATTGTCGGATGAACGGAAAGTCGTGAAAGATTTGTCGCTGAACGAAATGTCAGTGCCGGTATTGTCGTGTCCTCTGTCACAAGATGGTGTACTAATTTATGCATGTCCTTGCAGCACCATGACCTTTGACGTCATTGCCGTGGCCAGGAACTTGAGTCTTGCAGATAAAGATTTCGTCTGGATATTGAGTCGATCAGCTATTCCGAACGTCAGGCAAAGTACCAAACTGCCCATAGGACTTATGGGTAGGAAGTAGCACGCCAGAAATGTAGAATTATTTTTAAGTTCAACTTACTTTGATAATTTCCTTTATTCTTTTTCTCCTTCCCACTCTCTCTCTCTCTCTCTCTCTTTCTCTCTCTCTCTCTCTCTTTCTCTCTCTTTCTCACTCTCTCTCTCTTAATCTATCTATCTAATCTATCTATATATCTATCCATCTATATATCTATCTATGATCTATCTATCTATCTAAATAAATAAACCTTTTGTTTTTTATTAGTTTTGTCTCTATTTCTTTTTATCTGTTCTTCTTTGTTTATTTTTTCCTCTTTATTTGTTGATCTATTCTTCTTCCTTTTATCTTTCTTTGACTATAAATAAATATAAAAATATTATGTGTATGAAAAGAGTACTTCTGAGATTAGCAGATATTCTGCAATGGACTAATAATTTATAGGATGAGTTTTATGTAGTGTATGTAAGTGTTTATGATGTAACCAGATGGAATGGGGAGCGGATGGTATTGGTTGTCTAGGCTGAAGAGTTTCTGATGAAACCATGGTGTGGTTTTGCGTAATTAAAGTGAAGAAGGACTTAGATGAAAATGGAAGAAAGGGGAGACCAACAAGAGACGTCTGACAGAAATATTTGTAGTGAGTTAGATTTAGATTGTTCTTTGATTATCATTGCATTTATATTTCTACACATTTCTACTTTCAAGTTGAATCTGTATGAATGTATACATAAAAGTTTTAATTTAAAAGATGTTTGTTTGTGTTTTACTTCAAGTTCTTCTTCAAGATTTTAATACACCTTCACCGGTTTAGTTAGTGACCGAGTGGTACAGCGCTTGGCTTCCGAACCGGTGGTTCCCGGGTTCGAATACTGGTGAAGAAAGAGGTTTTTAATTCCTGTATTTTTAGGGCGCCTCTGGACTCATCCAGTTCTAATACGTACCTGACATTAATTTGGAAAAAGTTAAGGTAATTGGTCGTTATGTCGGCCCCGGCACTCTAGTTAGCTGTGAGCCAAAGAAACAGATGACCTTTACATCGTCTGCATGGTCTGAAAGGGAAACTTTACATTTTTTACACCGGTTTAGTTGTACCAGCTGTTTGGAACAACAAACCAATGACCGAAGCAGTGGACAGTGAGCTTGGTGGATTGAATGGGCGTTGCTAAGCGTTTCTCAACATAGCCTTCTCAAAATACCCCTTCAGCAAAAAAATATACACAAATCAAATTTGTGGAGTATCTCCTCCGCACCCCGAAGGGAGTTTGGGATACCATATTTGTGTTATGAAGGCTAGATTTGCAATTTAAGTTTTCTTTCCCTTATAGGTCAAGTTTAGGTATTTGAGCTGTCCTTTATTTTTGGTGCGGGAGGTATTCCAATTTAGGCTAGACCCGTTCTATGAAGAAGATTTAGGCTAGACCCGTTCTATGAAGAGAATTTAGGCTAGACCCATTCTATGAAGAAGATTTAGGCTAGACCCGTTCTGTGAAGAAGATTTAGGCTAGACACGTTCTATGAATAAGATTTAGGCTAGACCCGTTCTATAAAGAAGATTTAGGCTAGACCCATTCTATGAGGAGAATTTAGGCTAGACCCGTTCTATGAAGAAGATTTAGGCTAGACCCGTTCTATGAAGAAAATTTAGGCTAGACCCGTTCTATGAAGAAGATTTAGGCTAGACCCGTTCTATGAATAAGATTTAGGCTAGACCCGTTATATGAGGAAGATTTAGGCTAGACCCGTTCTATGAAGAAGATTTAGGCTAGACCCATTCTATGAGGAGAATTTAGGCTAAACCCGTTCTATGAAGAAGATTTAGGCTAGACCCGTTCTATGAAGAGAATTTAGGCTAGACCCGTTCTATGAAGAGAATTTAGGCTAGACCCATTCTATAAAGAAGATTTAGGCTAGACCCGTTCTATGAATAAGATTTAGGCTAGACCCGTTCTATGAAGAAGATTTAGGCTAGACCCGTTCTATGAAGAAGATTTAGGCTAGACCCATTCTATGAAGACAATTTAGGCTAGACCCGTTCTATGAAGAAGATTTAGGCTAGACCCGTTCTATGAAGAAGATTTAGGCTAGACCCGTTCTATGAAGAGGATTTAGGCTAGACCCGTTCTATGAAGAAGATTTAGGCTAGACCCGTTCTATGAAGAAGATTTAGGCTAGACCCATTCTATGAAGAGAATTTAGACTAGACCCGTTCTATGAAGAAGATTTAGGCAAGACCCGTTCTATGAAGAAAATTTAGGCTAGACCCGTTCTATGAATAAGATTTAGGCTAGACCCGTTCTCTGAAGAAGATTTAGGCTTGACCCGTTCTATGAATAAGATTTAGGCTAGACCCGTTCTATGAAGAAGATTTAGGCTAGACCCGTTCTATGAAGAAGATTTAGGCTAGACCCATTCTATGAGGAGAATTTAGGCTAGACCCGTTCTATGAAGAAGATTTAGGCTAGACCCGTTCTATGAAGAGGATTTAGGCTAGACTCGTTCTATGAAGAGAATTTAGGCTAGACCCGTTCTATGAAGAAGATTTAGGCTAGACCCGTTCTGTGAAGAAGATTTAGGCTAGACCCGTTCTATGAAGAAGATTTAGGCTAGACCCGTTCTATGAAGAAGATTTAGGCTAGACCCGTTCTATAAAAAAGATTTAGGCTAGACCCGTTCTATGAAGAGGATTTAGGCTAGACCCGTTCTATGAAGAAGATTTAGGCTAGACCCGTTCTATGAAGAAGATTTAGGCTAGACCCGTTCTGTGAATAAGATTTAGGCTAGACACGTTCTGTGAAGAAGATTTAGGCTAGACCGGTTCTATGAATAAGATTTAGGCTAGACCCGTTCTATGAGGAAGATTTAGGCTAGACCCGTTCTATGAAGAGAATTTAGGCTAGACCCGTTCTATGAAGAAGATTTAGGCTAGACCCGTTCTATGAAGAGAATTTTGGCTAGACCCGTTCTATGAAGAAGATTTAGGCTAGACCCATTCTATGAAGAGAATTTACGCTAGACCCGTTCTATGAAGAAGATTTAGGCTAGACCCGTTCTATGAAGAGGATTTAGGCTAGACCCGTTCTATGAAGAAGATTTAGGCTAGACCGGTTCTATGAATAAGATTTAGGCTAGACCCGTTCTCAAACTGTCAAAACCAAACAAAACGACGAGCAGAACATAGTTTTAATAAATGTATCATTTTTGATGTCCTATTTCTTATATATGTCTTGTACATTCTGAATAATGTCATGTTATGTGGTAATGCTGAACAATACTTAGCCAAAATAAAACTAGAAATCTCTGTTTGATTGCTGTTGTATTTTCAGGGATAACTTTCGACTATGACAAACAGGCAATCAAGCAGGCCTTGCGGTGGGGCATGAAGGTCTTTCTCTACACACTTTTAGAACTCAGCAAAAAACCTGGCCTACTGACCAACATCACACTGCAGCCAAAGTTTTCATGCGATGCAGAACAACTTCCGGTGTGGAAAGATGGTGAAATTTTGTACAGGTTCATTGTTCTAAATATTAATTGATAGATTAATCTTTCGTTTTTAAACAAGATCTAGATATTTTTAAGAAAATCTTTCTACACACAATGCAATTTCATTGGAACAGTCGTTTTCTAATAAATACTTTCATCACCTGATCAGCGTGACATGTTTGAGGTAGTTGGCAGAAATATAAGAAATATTTGGTGTTCAGAAGATATTTTTTTTTGTATCATTAAGACTTGATGGCTAGCATCACGCCATGAAATAATAAGGTCATGGTGACACTGGAAGCAGGACTTCCCAAATGAGGATCGTCTACAATTAAGTTCTTAATCCGCATGCAGTTCACTGTATTCTCTGTGAGACTAATACATCTTCATCTCTTGTATTAAATATAAAAATTAGATAATGCGGAGAAAAAACACAATTATTACATAATCTTCAAAAGTCGTCCAGCAGACTGAATGAATTGAAAGGCGACAAAGGATTAACTAGTGTGAGTTTCAAATAGAAACAAAAATCTAGAAACATTGAACATGATTGGTCACGAGTGGAATAGACACAGAATGGGAGCACTTTGGTTAATATCTTACTCCCTTCCAATGGCTGATTTAAAAAGTAGGAATAATAGAGATTGTGCTAACGAGCTTGTTTCGCATTGGAGAGCATTTTTTACATGTGTGTGGGTGTTTTGTGTATGAGTGTTTTAAAAAGAGCAAGATTGCAGTATTCGTTTATACTTGAGATATTTTTAATTACTTAAGCAGCACTAGATTGGTAAAGTAGCCATCTAAAATGTACCTTTAACATAACATCAACATATTAAAAACACAGTAACAATGCAATATTGATGCAACATCAAAACTAAATCATGATAATGACCATATAATAGTGTTACAATGACAATACGAAATCAAAACAAAGTAAATTTAATATTGAATATCAATAAATAACAAGATTACAAAGAGAGTTTGTGTTGCCACACAAACTCAGAGGCGGCCCCCGTAAGAGACGTATCACTGTCGGATCCGCATATTCGCTGGTCGACTAAGGATGGCATCGAGCAGGGTATGAAACCGAGACCGTAGAGATAATCAGTCCAGCGCGCTAACCGCACGACCAGGCATTGCTCTTAATCTAATGACAAACTGGTTACAAACTAATAGCCTACTATTGATAATATATCTACACATTACGGAATGACAACTACCGGATATGTACAATATGTCAGAAGAGCGATTTTAGATAATCTTTTGGTATTGAGCATTTTCATTTAGGTCTAAATGGAACTAGAATGAGGATGTAGATCTACCTAAATTAAACTACTAATTTAGCACTCTCAATATCTATATCTACTAGATCTAGATCTAAAATATATATTTGGAATAATGTAGATGTAATTTAGATAAGATTTAAATAAAAAAAACACTAGATAATCAATTAATAGACTAATTGCAATATAAAATATTAAAATAGTAGATTAGTTTTAGTATTTTATAACATTGCAATATCGACATATTGACAATCTAGACCTAAGAAAAAGAATCTACACTGTAAGCCTAGAAATTAAAATTATAGATCTTGATCTAGTCTAAATCATGGCTGTCTGGTAGTGCGGTTTGCGCGCTGGACTGTCGTTTGGATTCATCGATGGTCCCAGCTTCAAACCCTGCCCGCTCCCATCCTCCGTCGTCCTACTGGAGGTTTGGACTACAAATCTGAAGGAACATCCGAAACATTTATAACAACAAATATTCTAAAGTAGACCAAGAAATTCTAGATCTAGATTCTATAATGATTTTAATTAGAACTAAAATCTAAATCTAGTTTTAAAAATCTAGCTCTAGTGTAAAATAAAATCTAGATCTAGTGTAAAAAATCTAGCTCTAGTGTAAAATAAAATCTAGATCTAGTGTAAAGAAATCTAGATTAGATCTAAATTTAACTATTATGTCTTTTTAAAATGCGAGTCACATTACGAGGTTTAATAAACATTACCATACCGAGTTGTTTTAGCATTTAAAGAATTTATTCCATATGACGTCAAAGGAAAAAAATCTAATACGTCACACGGCCTAGTTAGACTAAAACATATCATCTATACGAGCAGCTTGTCGAGTGTTCATAGACATTGGTGCACCGAGTGAGATCTTTTAGCATTTCATTTAAAGAATTAACTCCATATGACGTCAAAGGAAGAAAATTGCATTACGTCACACGTCCTAGTTAGACTAAAAAAATGTCTTCCATACAAGCAGCTTCTCGAGGGTTCATAGACATTGGTGCACCGAGTGAGTTCTTTTAGCATTTCATTTAAAGAATTAACTCCATATGACGTCAAAGGAAAAAGATTCCATTACGTCACACGTCCTAGTTAGACTAAAAAATGTCTTCTATACGAGCAGCTTCTCGAGGGTTCATAGACATTGGTGCACCGAATGTTAATAGCGAGAGAAAAAAAGACTAAAAGCTATTGAAAATCTGATTAAAATTTAATTTCCCTTCCGAAACATCGCATTAGTTTTAAGTTTCTATTATAGATTGTTCCGGATGTTTATATATTTATAGTGAGAAAAAATAAGAATTCCAGATTTATCAAATGCTGTTAATTAAATTTTTTGGGATGGTCTGTTATGAAAATTAGATGTACCATACCCTTTTGGAGATTTTATCAAACCATACTATTGTGTTAGGAAGTTGTTTTCCTTAAAAATCAGAGCATAATATTAACGATAATTAGATTTTTTAACGTTTTAGATAGAAAGTTAAATGTAGTGTAAGAGAGAAGTGAGATTTTACATAAATAGAGTTAAACTATGTTTTATAAAAAAAATCCGGAACAACCAATTTTCGTAAATGAGAAAAGTATTTCTTTTATTTATTAGAAGAGGGATTTCAAACATTTATTAGCGTAATTAGTTTTTTCATTTAAAATTCGGGCGACGATTTGTAAGAAAATTAAGGTAATGTAGGTCGATTTCTTTTTCGAAAAAAAATCCGGAACATTCTTTACCGATTAAACAAGTTTTATTATGTCTCGACAAGAAAATTAACTGTAAAATAAGTCTAAAAGTTGATTTTTAATAATCGTTTCTAGTAAATTACTTTCTTTTTTTAAAATCCTGAATAACCTATTGTCGATATTTTTGAAAAAAATAAAATTATTTGACATAAATTTGTTTTAAATTTAAAATTCGGAACAATTGATATTGATAAATAAATTATAGTGACGTAGTGTCAAAGAATATAAGTGTTATATTAGTCAATTATGCGATTTCAAACGATCATTTGACATAATTTATTTTTTATAAAACAATATCCGGAACAACTTTATAGTTAATGAAATATAAATCAGAATAGATATTTTTATTAAGCATTTAAATGCTATTTACATTAAAAAAACAGGAACAATATATTAAAGATCATGTGTTTCTTGCAACGTTTAAGCATGGAAATAAAATCTACTATAATTTAGAAGAGCGAACAAATATTCATTGGCATTTATTCGTTTTTCACAAAACATCCGGAACAATCTATTATAGATACTTAAAACTATTGCAATATTTCTGAATGAAAAATTAAAGGTTAAATCAGATTTACAATAGCCTCTAGTGTTATTTGTTAATCTAATCGTGACGGACAGACCGACCAACAGACAAAACGCACAAAAATAAGCTTCTTTTATTCGGATGGGGGCACTAAACAAAAAAATAAATAAAATCTGATTTTTTAAAAAAGTTTAAGGAATAGGTTTAGCGTCTGTGCATGTTGCCACGTTACGCTATTGCACGAAAGTCACTGCATAAAATGACCATTTTAAAAAATGTGCATGATATTTACATACAAAGTGCATTATAAGCCTTTATAAACAAACAGAAATGTTTTCTTTTAATTTTAGCAGCTGGTTGACCAGAAAAAACATCTTTAAGTATTATTTATATTTGTTGTAAACATTTCCTGTACATTTTATAAATATATTTGACTTAGTGATACTGAAAATACATGAAAATATACATCGTTGTTAGCATATTGTAACATTGCCTCCCTTACATTTACGTAATTGTTTTAGAATTGGTGTATTTTTATGAAAAATATGCTTGCATAGATAATTTTTAAAATTAGATGGTTCTCTTTCGGAAAAGAAAAAAGTAGCCGTTGCATCAGAACTTTGAATGATCTAAAGTATCATGATGTCTGATTTTCATTTTCTCATCTAGTTTCTGATATCTAAACGGGACTGACGGACAGATGGACGGACGGACAGACAGACCACACATAACTAATAGCGTCTTATCCTCTTTCGGGGGCCGCTAAAAAGAGACATGAAATATAAACTTTTAACATGAAATTCAAAATTATAACATGTTAAAAAATGAAAAAACATTTATACATAAAATTATGAAAGATCTATCTATAAATCTAATAAAACATGCAGAATGATTATGACCTTCCTTATTTCACTTGCCCAGACACATGCTAAATGTGTCCATACCAGGAGAAACACACCTAAAGTTCAATCAGAATGGAACTCTGAAACAGACAGACCTGATCATCTGGAACTTGCAGTGGTTGGGTGGCAGTAAAAACACCACAGAATGGAAAGAGGTAGAACTAGAGCTTTCTTGTTTGATCTTCTCAGAAACTATTAAAAATGTACAGTTACAGAGTTTGGGAGGGGGGGGGGCTATTTTTACACCAGATGAGATAACTAATGGCGCGATGGAAAATCAATAGTCTGACAGGTGTAAATTTTAAGTAAATAGTAAAGTAAATAAAAGTAAACAATATGCCTGACTTAAGTTCTTTTCAAAAAGCAACTAAAATAAAGAAACTCTTTCCTTGTTACGCCATTTTGTTTTAAAGGATTAAGACTTACCTATCGCTTTAAGATTTTTTAATTTGGAATTCAATTCTAAGAGGTCCTACAAAATATCATTACAATTATTAAACAGAGTTTGAAGAGAGATGTTTCTATTTTTAATTTCTTCCCATGTAGGCCTTTCATTCTATTTACAAATGTTTCTGTTCCTTGCCCACGACGGTAAAGGGGAGATAACTCTATTTACTATGTCTTCTTTTCTTTCTAGACTAAGGGTTCTCAACATGTGGGTCGCGACCTTCTTGGGGGTCGATTGACGATTTGCCAGGGGTCGCCAGAGACCATCGAAAAAATGAATAGTTTTGTCTATTCTTCTATTGCTGTGTGTCTGAGCGAGGGGTGGGGGGTCGCGGCAGAGTGGGGGATTGTAAAGAGGGGTCGCCGAGCTTAAAAGGTTGAGAACCGCTGTTCTAAACTAACAATAATAAATCTGTGCGATTAGAAATTATTTTACCAATCGTTTTTTTTAAGCGCAATAAAATGCTTTTTGGTTTTCTCAAAATATAAAGGAGATTAATTCAGTTTATACCACCACATCAGTCAAGTACTATTTCTTTGCCTTGTTCGATACCAAACGAAATAATGAACTAATTGGTTATTTTTTTCATTCATTTTTTTTTGTCTGGCAAAAGAAATAATTGTGTAAAATGTCTGCTTGATCCGAGATTGTTTGTGGAAGAAATAACGTGAACAAACTTGTTACCAGACAGACAGAGTGAGGTACTAGAAAAAAAAAAAAAAAAAAAAAGTCCATGGAATCTTCATTTTGCACATTTTATAAAAGCTTTAAAGTCCAGCTACCACACTGTAGCTTTTGGATCACTCCTCTACATTCAGTCTAGAGTCTCAAGCTTTGTTTCCAAACTTTTGAAATACGTGTACAAGTGTAGAAGTATCATAACTATAAAAATTATCTGTCCACCCCAACCCCCCACTAAAAAAAATTATTGACAAAAGCTCTCTTCCAATAAAGATTCAATTGGTGGACTTAGTAATCATATTGTTTACTTGTTTCACGAATAAGCTTTAAAAAAAACTAGATCTAATAATATCTTATTTCATGATTGTTGTAGAAATTATTTTTAAAATTATTATTAAGAAAATTTTAATTTAAATCTATTATATTATATTGTCAGTAATTGACATTTATTAACTGAACACAGTAGGTAGGTATTTTAAAAAATAAGCTTACTTAATAAGTGCATCATGTAATAAAGTTCCCCCATTCAGACCTTGTGATCTATGGGGCAGGTGATGTGAAGGTCATTTGTTTCAAAGGCCCACAGTTAACGATGGTGTCATATGTCCAGCACAACGACCAACCGCCTTTACTTTGGCCTAACTAATGTCTGATACCAATTAGAGGCGCCCTAAAGGTCTCGAAAGTAAAAATCTCAGCCTACACCAGGATTCGAGCCCTGGACCGCCGGTTCGGAAGTCAAATGCTTTACAGCTCAGCCGCCGCGCCTTCGGTGCATCACGTACCCCCTTCAAACATTTCCAGTACCCCAGGGGATACACCTACCCCACTTTGGGAACCACTCATCTAGAGCATTGAGTCCAAAGAAAAAATTCCGAACAGCTAAAAAAAAATAGAACATATTAGAGACAGTTCAAAGTTTGACGATGTAAACACCAAGAGTGGACAATATCATGACGGGAATTAAAGGTCCATTTTTTTTTTGTTCTACAGGTTGGTCGATGGACAGTAAACGGTTTAAAAATGTCGGAGATCACGTGGCCAGGCGGGGGCTCCACTCCTCCATCGGGGAAACCCAAGAGGGCGTTCCTCCGTATTGCCACGCTGTACGAAGAGCCGTACGTCATTTACCGTCAGCCGGAAGAAGAGGGGAAATGTGATGACAAGTCACTGCCATGTCACATCTACCAGAGGAATGAGAGGAAAGTCCTGTTAGTAGAGACGTTTTTTTTTTGTGACAGTCACATGATTAAATCATAGTCATCACGATGATGTCATCACTCTGCCTAATAACTTATGCCTCTCTCTCTTTCTCTCTCTCTCTCTCCCCCTCTCTCTCTCTCTCTCTCTCTCCCCCCTCTTATCAACAACGAATACACCGAAAAGCTTATTATTAATAAGTACCATTTATAATAATCTCCAATAAATAAACTAATATAATAATTTCAAACTATTCGGTAATGGTTCATGATTCAGACAATACATTATATTACATAGACGATGATAAGTTTCTGTTGTATTGCTAGACACTACTTCTGTGGTAAATGAACACCAACAGAACTACCAATTTATTGTCTCTATTCAATACGATTCATCACAACACTGAAATCAAGCAAACACTCACACACACACTCACACACACATCTCGTATGACTGATTGCCTGAGTATAATTGACGAACATCAATACTTTTGATTTAAGTCACTACACACTTAGTACACAGTAACCTAGAGACAATGAACTGCATGATACATTTAGATCTTCAAACAATCTTCACAAAGGTTCAATATTAGATGAAGAAAAAAAAACATAGTTTTGAAATCGAATGTTAATTATAATCTTAAAAGAACATTAAACGCAACACGTGAGTAACCAAGGAAGCAATAACAATGGCTAAACATTTACACAACATACGATTAGATACACAACATTGCAATATTATCTCCATTTCCAATGGGAACAATCCAAATTTGTGACAACATACACTTGAAAACTATACAGTGACTATACACCAAGGTAACATTGTATTCATTAAATGTGACTAAAATCTTTTATATGTCAAATTATGAAATATTTTGTATAATGTACTCTCTGTAGACTCAGTAACGAAACAATCTTCAAATGTTGCTCTGGATTAAGTATGGACCTACTGAAGATATTTAGCGAACAACTCAATTTTGACTTTGAAATCAAAGAGGTTTATGATGGTCAGTGGGGACTGTTGATCAATAAGGTCAGTGACGACATTATCTCAATGTACACAGTTACTCATTTTGCCAGTGGTTCTCATACCTTTTTCTAAAATCACGACATCGTGTTATAAAATGGTGAACTGAACTGAACTGACCCCAAGAAAGATTATTTCTGTGTAAATGTAACTTTGCTGTACGACTCTGTTCTTATCTCATCTGACACATAAGAGGTTAATATTTAATATAGAGTTAGTTGTCTGCCCTTGCATATGGTGTTTGATTTAAGAAGAGAAACTAATAGCCACGAGTGCATTCTGTCTAGACGTTCGTTAGTGCATTCATTTAGAACGTCGCTGTGCAGACTTATTGCTAAAATATGTTTCAGAGTTTAGGTTGTGTCTGGGGAGGGGGAATAACTAATTTGTTTTCTTAATTGTCTGTGAATGTCCTTTTAAAGCACAGACTGAACAAATACCAGAGTCGAGTTAGTTTTCTTATTTTAGTCGACATTTCCTTTGAGGTCTCTGTAGGCTGTTTCTTTTTCGCATATGTTGTGTGGTACATATACAGAACAAGAGTATTAACCCCTTAATTATAGCTTTGAGCGTGTCTTTCAATAACGTCTGCCTTTTATTTAAATTTGAGGTTGGGGTAAACTTTACAAACCTTTTATCAGCTCACTCTATCTGTCTGGTACAAATCTTGTACGCGTCATTTCTCATACTTCCTATTCTCAGATCAAGTTGAAACTTTGCACAATTATTCATTGTCGAAGACAATACATGAATCTACAAAAATAATTAACTAATTACTTCTTACTTACTTAATCCTGTGAACTTCCGGTGAAGAGCATCCACACCTGTCCACCGAGCTCAGTTCTGAGCAGCTTTCTTCATCTGCTCCCATACCATTCCGCTATCCTCAGTTTCGCTGTTTACTGACCTCTTCCAGGTTTTCTTGGGCCTGCCCACTTAGGTTTCTGATGATTCATTACAACATTAAAAGCGAACACACACACACAAACACACACACGTGTACTAGTGAAAGCCCTTCGTGAGCTAATTAGTAGTTATAAATGAATTGTGTTTTATATAGAAAAATGGAGATGAATCTTGCAGTATTGATATATATGACAGTATTTGTGCGATTCTTTCCCTTATAATTTTTATTTTAAGTATTAGTATTGTTTATTTTTTATCTTTGTAAAAAAAAAATTTTAATTGTAACAATACTAGATTAACTAGCTTATTTCTGATTAAATAAGATTTCTCACTCTCTCTTTCTCACACACGCACGCGCACTCAGACACGCACACACCCACATACATATATAGAAACAAAATGTAATGTCTTGAGAGACAATAAGTGCGCCCAAACTTAAGGTCACATTCCAGTACATTTAAGAGTAATTATTAACTAGTCTATGTTCCAAATCGAAATTCGACCGAGTTAAAAGTCGAAATCCTTTTGTGCTTTTTCTTTCTTTCCCAGACTTGGAATGGCCTGGTCAAAGCCCTGTTGACAAAGGAAGCGGACATAGTGATGACGTCATTCAAAATCAACCCGGACAGGGCCAGCGCCGTGAACTTCTCGGTGCCCTACTTGGAGACTGGCATTAAGATCATTGTGGCGCTACGTGACGGCGCCATATCGCCAACAGCCTTTCTAGGTCAGTGCTTCCTGTTCTCCTTACTGATGCCCAGCTTGGGAGGTAGCCCAGCCAAATCGTTTATTTACTGATCTTTCAAGTGGATGAGACTTTCTCTCTTCTTAAAACAGATTCCTTCTTTTTAATCTTTTTTTTTTCGAGATACAGAATAAATAAGGACAGTATCTAAAGACATAAATAAATAAGTAGATGGACTTTTGATTTAGGTTGGTGGACATTTGAACATCTGTTTTTCATCCATTCTTTTTGTTCCAAAAAAAAAGTTTCCATTTCCCGAGCTCTTTTTAATCTTCAGACTCAATTATCTGGAAGTACAATTGTGGAGACAGGAACTCGCAGTTCTAGAATGTTAAAGTCAATTCTCAGACTTCTTTCCAAGAGTGTGATTTGTTTCACATCTTTTAGAATTGATATTTTTCTCGTCACTTTAATTTTGAGATTGCCTAGCAAAGAAATAAAAATTAATACATGGCTTGAAAAAAAAATTAAATTCAGTTTTAAACACTTGTATAAGTGTGTACAAAAATAGTGATGACATTAGACTGCGTTCGTAAATTAAATGTGGCATTATACACAAATATACACACAGACATTTATATGTAATTTACAAACATGCAAAAACTTACACACAGACTTCACCTCGTGTTCATACAGACATACCAAAGTGTACATTAAGAACTACCCACAAGATTGCATATGTCTTAAACAAGGTCTGCCAAGTCTATATTTAGATACACGCGCCTTGTAAAATCAAGCTAAAGTTTTATGGTAAAATAAGTACAACTGTGTAGCTTTTTTTTTTTTGGATTTTCACGATAATTTGTAAGATCAGTAATCTCTCCATGGATTTGTAAGATCGGCTTAAATCCCAAGTCATAAAATACAGTAACATAGATAAAAAAGATAGAAAAGAATGCTTTATGGAGAACTGTGGATGCGATATAAGGAAACTTAAAGAAGAAAAAGGTTCAAAAAAAAAATAATTGAAGATTGGGAGAGATTACTGTTACTGTCAAAATTTTAAAAAAATTTTGCTACAAGCGAAATACCTTAGAAATGTGTTTTTATAGTGATAAAAAAAAATATCGTAAATCTTCTAAAATTCATAGATCAACAGTTCCTATACTTTGTACACCTGGACACACCAAAAAGCTAGTTATTTATAGATAACCGCCATCGATAAAAATCTTCAATAGAAAAAGTGAAATGTGTTCAGGGACAGCCCTTCTAAGAAGTTGATATTAGGTTTGTTTTAATTGAAGAAAAGTACTATCTGTACACAGAAAATATTGAAGTCTTTGACATGGCTGACCCACAAGATTCCAGGTTTGTTTGTTTTTTTAAATTATGTCAAATAACTCCGTCTGTCTGTCTGTCTGGTAAAAAGATTGCACACGTTATTTCTCCATCATCCATTTTCTGATCAACTTGAAACTTTGCACAATAAATCATTGGCATAGACAAGACATGAATTAAAAAATTAACCAATTAGTTCCTTCGTGGCTGTTGGATACTAACAAGGGAAATGAATCATTCTGTATTTCTAGATAATATTTATATAGGGTTTGTTCCCCTTACATAATTGAACACATGATTTCTTCCACACACACACACACACATATATTTGGATCAGTTTGAAACTTAAAAGTTATTTTATTGTACCTCATAAAATTATCAATTAAAAAAATTTTGGCATTTAATTCCTTTCTGTGGTATCGAATAAGTGAAATAACTTCCACGTTACTAAGAGAGTTTTTACGTGTGGAGTTCTTCCCCGTAGATAAGCTTAGTTTGTTTTTGTAAAGGATTTTTAAACATTTTATTTTAATTTTTTTAGATTTCTTTTATGTTTCTCTGAAGGGGGGAAACACCTTTGGGCTTTGAACCTAAGCCAACTGAATATAATTCTTCATTTTCGGGCACTGATCTGAATACTAAACATCTCGTGATTAATCCTAGACCTCACATACATGGTCACATGGTGCAGCTCTGGAAAACTCTGCGTAAGCTGGCACTCTGCGATCGATAAGTGCCCGAGTCTTTTGGCCCAGAGACATTAGCAGTCTTATCATTGTCCTCCTGGAGGACAGCCATGTTTCTGTTTCCTATAACTTTTTGAACAAGCTAGATACCAGTGGTTCCTAAAATTTTGATCTTCTGTAAGTCAAATTTAGCGTCAGTGACATCGCTGTATAGATGTTTGACTGTTTTATAAATGTGTATACTGTACAAACTTTTTTTTTGTTCAAGGTCAAGATTAATGAAATTTTAAAAATTGATTTAGTAAAGCCCGACATCCATTGTGGACATGTGGGGAGGGGGTGTTTGGGAAGATGTCTTCTGCTGCCTGTGGACATTCAGCTCGAGTCGATTCTTGAATTAAAAACTCCATGTCTTCATCGAGATTTGAGTTCGGGTCCCCTTTAAGTCTAACGATGTATTCCAGTTGGTCACATAGTGCAGACTTTACGAGGCGACAAATATCTTGTCACCTCCATATTTTGCTGCAGATAAAGGCGATGACCTACCAATGCACCTTTCTTCAATGGTGACTTGACCAAGTTTACTTAGACTTAAGAAACGTCTGTCAGTCATTTTGAAGATCTATCGGCCATGCATCTAGAAAGTTAGCATCACAACATTTGTAAACATTGTAAGCAGTAGCAGACTTAGAGGGTGGCAAGTGGGGCAACCACTCCAGGCCCCGCGCCTGAGGGGGGCCCCGCGGTCGGAGATTCTCTCGTGACCGTCAGGTTCGAAAACAGACCAGTTCTCATAAACTAGGACTTGTTGCTTATAATTCCCTGGCATCTATATGATACCAATGACCATGTAAACTCTTAACATGACATTTTTGGTTTCGAAATGCTGTTCAGTTTTTGGTAAAGACAGTATCGAAGGGCCTGTACATTTGAAGCGGCTATCACTGCTTAACAGTTTATCTTTGCATTAAAAAAAAAAAGCTTATCCGGAAGCAACCAATCAAAATCGTTTACTTCGTAAATAAAGAGTCATACAGTACTGTTATGTCGCATTACAGTTTACAAATAATTGGTACGTATAAATTAAATATACTGTTACTTTAGTCCGACATAGAAAAGAAAAGACACGTGTGTTTCAGTGTCGAAAAAAACGCGGACGTATTTTTTTTCATTAGAAAGTCGGATCTACCAAAAGTCAATGGACCACTGTAGCTCCTATCGTACACTTTGTTCTCATACCAAAGACTATAGGCAGTATTTTCTTTTCCTAGTAAGTTGTTTGGCACGATACCTATTGGAGGCCAGTTAGCAAAAGGAAGTCGCTGCGACTGGAAACATTTTGGTATTAAAATTCAGCAGCACGAGCATTCTGTAAATCACCTTAAAATGTTTGTTAAATGTTTTGGATGTTCAAGATAATCTACTTCCTAGTCCAAATCTCCCACATGACCACGGGGGATGGCAGCGGGCAGGGTAACAACCTGGGACCATCGAGACAACCAAACAACAGTCCAACGCGCATACCGCGCGGCCAGGCAGCCATCCATACTTATATACTTATTCAAAACGAGCTTATAGACCTAAGGGCATATTTTCGAGTCATCCTTGACTGCTCCCTTGACGTTAGCCACTAAGAGCAGATTTCTTTTACATAGTGTTTTGTTGACCTATCAGATCCAGAAGTTATAGTGAAGAACATTTCGAGTCCATATAGCTAAAAAAAAAGACTGCCTTTGGCTAACTGACGTAAGGTAATATGTTTTGTAACAAAAAAAAGGCCTTCAGCATCAGAGGCGGACGAGTCCGTTAGCGTGAAATGATACATTATATATAGTCTACCCTTACGGCTAAAGGCCCCGCGTATGACATTCGCCTAGGGCCCCGCGCACTGCTAAGATCGCCCCTGATTGTAAGACCTTGATAACATTTCTGCTTTTTTATTACGAGGCTTGTCAATAGAAGTCGATTAACATACTATATATAATGCTATACAGAAAACAACTAAGACTTCTTGAGCGCTTCCACCAAAGATGCTTGCGCTCCATCATGGACATACGGTGGCAAGACCGCACTACAAACAACGATGTCCTTGCGAACGCCGGTATGGACAGTATAGAGGGACTTCTTATGGTCCGGCAGTTACGCTGGGTAGGGCACGTATCCCGTATGGGAGACGAACGTATGCCAAAGGCAGTCTTTTTTGGGTGAGCTAAAAGGTGGACGACGTAACAGAGGCGCCCCACGGAAATGCTTCAAAGACCAGCTTAGGCGCCAACTTTCCTTGGCTGACATAGAAGAGAGCACCTGGTTGCATGCGGCCTCAGAATGAGACAGCTGGAGATCACTCACGAAGGCCGCGGGATACACATTTGAGATCAAAAGAAAATCCGCTGCCGAGGACAAACGCAGACGGCGAAAAGAAAATCTAAATCGACCACCTGCGGACAATGGTTATGCTTGCCCCTGATGTGGCAAAATATGTAGATCACAGCTGGGGCTGCGCAGCCACGGGAAATACTGCACTCCTCACTTATCTTTGGACTCGAAGACAAGCCTTATTATTAATGTAATATATAAAGCAGAAAATAAGGCGTATGTATGTATGTATGTTTCGCATAGAAATCAAAACCGTTTGGCCAATCTGATAAAAACAAAACTTGGATTAAATGCTCCTTAGATCATGACGGGAGACCGTAGTGTATGTTTAATGTGTCTACCATTACCGGAAGGGTCTAAAAATACACAAAAAGTACCCAATTGTCCCGCTATAAAAAAAAACGAACATTTTTTTTTTTTTACAAATCGGGTTAACCCGTTTTCAAAGTATTTTATATTTGATATAAATATGTCACAAACTACTTTTATTTTCTCGGCAAATTTTTAAAAAATGTGAATGGAACATTCAAACCAGTAGATCAGTAATACCAAAATATGACCCGCAGGCCGCGGGTCATATACGGCTAGCACCATATAATACTCCGTTTATATAGGCCTACTACACTATTCTCTTTAATCTTCTGCGTAAAATAATAATAATAAGGCTTGTCTTCGAGTGCGTAAAATATTAAGGCACGTATTGAGAAGGTGTGAAATGGCTGCGCCTCTAACCAGCAGTTGGCTAAACAAATGAAGTCCCTCCATTGTTTCAGAGCCCTTTGACTTTTTCTCCTGGATGCTGATTATGGTTCTGTTGGTTCACGTCACGGCTACAGTTATCTTCCTGTTCGACTGGGCAGTGCCCAAGACAAAGAGAAGACATCAAGGTAGCCACTGGCTAGCGTCAAAAAAAAAGAAATTTCAATTTCTTTCTGTTGGGCTATTTGTTTTTGTTTTTTTGTAGTTTTTTTTTTTTTTTTTTTGTTAAATTACAATTTGCATTTGAAATGATGACGTCGTTTTAATTTCTTCTTTTTGGCGTTTTTCCCATCCTTGACCTTTGGCTGTGTTTCTTAATCTAACGTAGCACTTTCATGACCTTTACATGTACAAATATTTTCTTTGCTTGCAGCCTCCATAACACCTTATTTTTACACTTTTTACGAACTTTTTAAAGTGATTTAAGTGTCTAGTAACTCTAGTTCGTATAACAAATTTTAAACATTTTTACAAGTGTGTGGTAATCTTCTAAAATTTCAAAATGTTTAAAAATAGTTTTATAGAATTGGCGTACAAAATCCATCTATTTTCTTTTACAAAAAAGAAAAGACAAAAAAAAAACATACAATGTACCATTTGCCATAATTTGCAGGTTCATTTTCAGCAATGTCTGAAATAAAAAAAAGTGACGTTAATTAATACAATGGATTTATCTTTTTTTTAAAAAAAAGCAACAAATTGAGTTATTTCTCTGAAACGAATGTTTATTTGTATTTGAAGTTTAATTATTGAATTTAGTTTTTATATAAAGTATGTTTCTTTCTCTTTCTCTTCTGTTCTCCCTCTCTCTATCTCTTTTCCTTGTACTCTTTATTGTTCTTTTCCTTTATCTCCTTTTTCTGTGTCTTTCTCTGTCTCTATCTTTCTCTTTTTCTCTGTTACTGTTTCTTTCTGTGTGTTCTCACCTCTCTCGTATCCCAACAGAGCCTTATGACTATGCCTCCTGGTCGCTTATCCTAATCTTCAGTGTCCATGCTACCGGCTCGTCCATCCTGATCTTTGAATGGTTAAGTCCCTATGGACTGAACCGTGGACTGACACATATGAGAGGTAACTGAGGTAAAACTCTGGAAGTATGATTCCCATCTACCATACTGCGCATGTCACACATATGTAGGGGAGAATAGAACACTCATCACTCAAGTGGATAACTTACATTCAAATACAACTTACAAGAACGTGTCCTCCAATTAACAATATTTAATTTTATTTTAAATCTATCTAGTCCTATAATAATTCTTGAAAAGTTCGTTTATTCTTGGAAGTTGGGAATTTAAAGAAAATAAAAATAATATTTAATACATAATCTGGGCTGTACCATTTTCATAACTTTAATTTTGTCAGGGTAGTTATTAAAGAGGCGAGAAAATGTGGGTGGAATACACAAAAGTACTCTCCATAATTTTATGACAATGAAATCTGGCGATAATAAATTATTTAATTACCCTTTGTTGACATTCTCACCACATATATTTTAAGAACCTTAAATTTCAAAAATATTCATTATATGCTTTTGGAAAAAAATAACGCCATATACAAAGCAATTTAAAACGTTAAGATATTATGACAACCTAAATGTAATTATTTGCATTGCTATGTTTTGCAAACATTGTACTTTAAAATGTAACTATTTAATTTGTACGCTTACTAATAAAATATGCATCTTTTAGTTATTAAAAAAAAGCCCAATAAAGAGGCCAATAGCCCAAAAAAGAGGCGATGCCCAAAACAGAGGCAAAGGCCCAAGGATTCCTAGGATGTAAACAGCTCGACAACTGAAGTCAAAAGCTAAAAAGCTGAGGTATCCTTAAAAAAAAAATGTGGCGATCGAGAAATGTAAACAATTACGTAGGGCAGACGATATTCCTCCCTTTTTTATTTAAAAAAAGCAAAGAAAGAGTACAAAGTCTTTTTAGTTCTGGACGTTAGAACTCCCACTCTCTGAGAAGAGAAAAACTTATGATATTTATTTATAACCCTATGGAATGGCAACAATAGTTTTACTTCTACCAGTTGTCTCTTTTTTCTTCTTTTAGTCAAACGCAATCTAAAGTTAGTGTTCTAAATAAATGCAATTAAAATAAAATCAACTGGTGCCGGACTATTTTCACACTAATTGCGTAACTAATAATGTGAAGCCTACATACAAATAGACAAGAGATGGGACATCTACAAATAAAACACTGATCATCTATATGTTTTTTTTTTTATAATTGTTGTTTTTTACTTCTGTTTTTAACCCGTTTCTGCTATTAGATTTTGTCCTTTATCATTTGTTTTCTGTTCATTTTATGCTTTGGGTGTTTGATGGCCTTTCTTCTAATATTAAATAACAACTTAAAGTAGAAGTGTATTAATTTGTTAGTTAAAGCCAATATTTAAAACCTATTTCCCCATTAAAAATTGATTATTATAATTGTTAAAAATGGAACATATTTCATCAATCAATAAATTTATTTCATTCATTAATTTTTTTGAGTATATTGGTTTACACGCCAATCATTAATGCAAATATCAAGATGTACTTTAGTATCTAACTTATAGCTCATTAAATAGTCTTACGCATAGAATAGCGTTGGACATAATTCACTATCCTTTTGTCTACAGATCACAAGTTCTCCTTATTCAGATCCTTCTGGTTAATCTGGGCTATGCTGTTCAGTACATCAGTGCAGACTGACTCCCCGAAAGGAATAGCCAGTAGGTTCCTGGCCAATATCTGGGCTCTATTCGCCCTGGTGTTTCTGGCTTCCTACACTGCCAACCTGGCAGCATTTATGATCACTAAAGAAGAATACTACGATTTGTCTGGCATTCAAGATTACCGGGTAAAACTTTTTTATAGTGAACCCATGTATTTGTAGTTGTCATTATAATATATCTTTCTAATTGTAAATTGTAATTCTTAGTCCTTAAGGCTTCAGCTATCGAACGTTAGCCAAGTTAGCTGAAGAAGTTGCTAGCCACAAGTAGCCAACAATTTTTTTAGCAGTAGCTAATCCTATTTTTTAACAACGGTTATATCAACTCACTCTGAATGTCTGGAAAAAAGTTTGTTCACGTTATTTCTCCGACACCCGACCTCGGATCAAGTTGAAATTTTGCTCAGTTATTGCTTTTACCTGACGAAACAAGAATCAATATAAATAATTAACTAATTAGTTAATTAACTATTGGTAGTTTATTATTTTTTTTTGGTATCAAACAATGGAAAGAAATTGTACTTGATGCTGAATTAGTCCCCTTTATATGTCGCCACTTTAAAGTAAGTTTGAAACAAACACTTCACTAGCAGAGTGGTTAGTGTGTCGGTTTGTGAAGATTTTAGCCCTGAGTTCGAATTCAGGTCATTTACATTTTTTATGAATGCATTTATAAAGTGGTTTTGGTAAAATTCACCCATATTCCCCCTTCTCCCCATCCCCAAATTTTCCCAACAGATAGGATAATTGCGTATTGAGAAGGCTAAAAGCACCAAAATAAAATTAAAAAATTGGCCATCAAATTATTTTTTGTGTCCCATCTGCTTTGATGTGCTCTTTTTTTTCCCCACAGTCAATTTTTTTTTTATTTTGTGCAAATTTTTTTAAAATAAATTAAACAATAACTAAATTTTGAAGAAATATCTTAGGGAAAAGGTTTTAAAAGAAATTAACTATTCTTGTATTTTTTCAAGACCCTGTTTCTGTTTACTAAAGATGCAATGACATAACGTTGAAACTCTTTGTTTTCAGCTTCAGAATCCATATACAATGAATCCTCCCTTTAAATACGCCACTATACCGAATGGCAGCACTGAAGCCAACATACGTACTAATCATATTGATATGTACAACTATATGAAGGCATACAACTTACCGGATGTGGAGTCAGGAATTACGGCTTTGAAACAAGGGTACTTTTAACCTTTTGAACTTACAAAATCATATTTTTAAAAAATAAATACACCCCTTTGTTACCAAAACACTCACTCTTACAACGTTCGCACACAAACACGATGATTTGTTTAGAAGTGAATGATACGATAGAATCACTGGTTTAGCATCCATGGCGCGAAGGGGTTCAATGAACCCGGGCCCATGACCAATAGGGGCCCAGGTGGCACTTTAAAAAAATCTTAACAAAAGGTATCCAATTCTTATATAATTTTACTTAGCATTACTTGCTGGGAGGCCACACGGTGAGAACTCTGGTTTGATCTTTATACTTTTTCAGAATTATTTTTATAACCATCTAAAAATTAAATTTGGCTTTCCGTCTTTTGATCAATGAAATTGTTCCGAATGACGTCACATAAATGTGTTTGTTGTTTTTTAACACGGTTTCAGCGGGACGTATAACGCACTCGACTCGCATGTTTCTTTGTACTAATAAAGGACTTGTATAAATAGATAAACGTGCATGATGCATACCATCTTGTGTAGTTGTAAGCTCCACGAATGTTTTGAAATATACAAATATAAAATAACCTGAACATAGACTTATATATTACCCCATGATTAGCCTATAACTAAACTGGAAACCGGAAACAAATGCTTATCCGCGATTCATCGACGATTCACAGACCTATATATATAGATAGATTTTTATGTACGTAAACTCTTTTTTCAGGCTCTAAGGAAAGTCGCCCCAATCAATCTTTTCTGTCTTAGAAAAGTAATGATCTTTAGTTTTCGAAGTTTAGAAATAATGCAAAATCATTTCTCAGATATTCACGCAAATATATGAAACAAAGCCATTTCCTGTTAGTTTCCATTGAGATAATGTTTTAAAAATCCTAGATCGAAATAATTCATGTTGATTTAAATCAGTGGTTCCCAAACTTTTTTGTCTCGTAGACCCCTTGCCATGTTTTCTGGTTTTCGGTAGACCCACTGCTTAACTTTCAAATTTTTGCAAATTCAACATTTTCTATCTGTACAAATAGTAAAGTTAAGTTCCCCTCAGACCTTGTGGTCTATAGAGCAAATGATGTAAAGGTCATCTGTTTCTGTGGCCTACGATTATCGAGGGTGTCATGTGGCCAGCACAACGACCAACAGCCTTTATTTTCCCAAACTAATGTCAGGTACCCATTAGAGCTGGGTGGCCTCAGAGGCGCCCAAAAGATCCCGAAATTAAAAATCCAAGTCTTCAACAGGATTCAAACTCGGGACCCCCGGTTCAGAAGCCAAGCACTTTACCGCTCAGCCAAAACGCCTCCTAATTTCTATCTATAGAGAGTTGAAAAGTGAAAAAGTAATTTAAAGCTACATAGAGATTTTAGAGATCTCTCTTTTTTATTGATAAAATTCAAAAATTCAAAACCAATTAAAATAGCAATATGTATTGCTGGAATCTCCAAACACAATGGCCTTAAGTATCATTGCAAGAGTTTTCGCAAAGAACAGTTTCTCGTGTATTTGTTGACGTTTCACGAGTTGCTCAAATATTGAGTCCGCGCAAAGATGTTATCACTATCGGGAGAAAGAGCGAAAGCGAGTGACTGTCGCCTAAACCAGTAAGCTTCGAGCAGGAAGGGCTCATTAGTCTTGGCTGGCTACCCACCTAGCAGAAGTAAAACTGAATTCAAAACTCTCCTTTCTTGCAACTCAAACATGGGAAAGGTTTTGTAGGTTAACCCTGAGGAAAAATAAGGAGCCGGCGACCATAATGCAGTTTGCAGCACACACCACTACATCCTGTCAGAACCTGTGACGCTGCTGAGCCCAAACATATATGTCGTTTGCAAAGAATTACATATGAAGATTTTAATTTTATAACTCATGCCACCGAAGCAACCTTGAACTGTATTGTTGCTTAAAGAAATTCTTTTAATAATAGGCCTATCAGATGTGGGTTTGTGTAAAACAGGTTTTAAAACTACAACGGCTGGTAAAAATCAATGTTTTACCTATGGTGTTTTCCGCATTTTGCCATAAATAAGTAAATTTCCCCTTTCAGACATTGTGACGGTGTTATGCTCATCTGTTTCTTTGGCCAACGGTTAACGAGCAGGGTGTCATGTGGGCAGAACAACGACCAACCGCCTTTACTTTTACTAACATAATTCAGGTACCCATTAGAGATGGGTGGACTCAGGGGAGCCCTGAAAATCCTAAATTCAAAATTCACAGAGATTCGAACCCAGGGCTCCAATTACGGAAGCCAAGCGCTTAACCACTACCACCACACCCTTATTATGCTATAAGTGAACAGATATTGTAAGACTCATAAACCACCATCTTCTCTACATGATGTTGAATAGAGATTTTGTGGGTCTATTCTGAACTTTATCTTTGAATGTTCAAAAGTTTTTCAAATCTATATCTTATTATCTGGGTGATATTGTCGCAGATGATCCTCAAGCGTAATTAGTTTCATATCCTCATAAAAAAGGCAATCGGTAACGGCTTGGTTGACAAGGAAAGAATGAACAATTTTATATAATCAAGGCTAGACAGTCTACATTTCTTTTTGTTAAACATTATTTACATGAAGACAAAATTAAGTTATTTTTATAAGTATTGAAATTAAATACAACAATTTTTCGTTTAAATAGCAGGATAAATATTTAAATGATTAACTAAGTTACAAACTATATATAGTGTGAAGAATTACATTAATGGGATGTAAAAATTAAAGTCACGACCTGCTTATATGAAATCTATTATCATAGACCCCCTTGGACATTTCATGGACCCCCAATTTGTTTTTTCCCTTTCGTAGACCCCTTGAAAGTCTTCGTAGACCCCTGGGGGTCTATATAGACCACTTTGTGAATCACTGATTTAAATAATCTTATGTACATTTAAATAGATTGATTACCTAGATCTTTCTACATTATTTATCTAAACATTGCAAAATAATAATTATGAGACGAGAGTACTCTGATTTTTTATTTGATATTTGTTCAATTACTAGATATATATCTAAAAATTAAATTATATGTTACGTAAGTTAGGGTTGAGAAAAAAACAATTTTAGATCTTTTAACTACTTTACAAAACAACGCCTTGATCCAACTTTCAAAAAAATTTTCACATTTTTTGTAGTGCTAAAAAAATCTCCATGGCCAGTCTAGAGTAGTTTGTATAAGTCTATGGTCTATGGTTATTATGTTCCGTCTGTTCGTCTATTTTGTTTCGTTGTTATCCTACTTTACAAGGGAAACTTTTTTAATGTTTCAGAAAGATTCAAGCTTTTATTTACGATTCATCAGTGTTGGAATACAGAGCGTCACGTGACCCAAAGTGTGGACTTGTGACTGTAGGCAACAGATACGCCATGACAGGATACGGTGTTGGTTTCCCGCCAAATAATAAACAGTTTAAAAATCCTTGGATTGATAAATTCAACAAAGTGATTCTCAAACTGCAGGAAAACGGTAATTTGATCTGCTCAATGAATAAGATGTTTTCAATTCTCAAAATAATTTCTTTCTGTTCAGTCTATGTATATATAAGTCTCTATGTACTGTGGGCCTAAGAGTAGTTCGACTTGTTTTGGTTTCAAAAATGTTCTTTAGAAAACAAACCTATGTTGGAAGTTTATCCTCAATGTTAGAACGACATTATCCTCAATACTAATGCAACATTATCCTCAATACTAATGCAACATTGTCCTCAATACTAATGCAGCATTATCCTCAATACTAATGCAACATTATCCTCAATACTAATGCAACATTATCCTCTATACTAATGCAGCATTATCCTCAATACTAATGCAACATTATCCTCAATACTAATGCAACATTATCCTCAATGCTAATGCAACATTATCCTCAATACTAATGCAATATTATCCTCAATGCTAGTGCACCATAATTCTCAATGTTAATGCAACGTTAACATTAAATCTTATGAAACTTTGTCCTTAATTTTGCTCAACATTCTTCTCAACATTAGTGCAACATTCTTTTCAATATTAGTGCAACATTCTTTTCAATATTAGTGCAACATCCTTTTCAATATTAGAGCAACATTCTTTTCAATATTAGAGCAAAATTTATTTTCAATATTAGTGCAACATTCTTTTCAATATTAGAACATTTATTTTCAATATTAGTGCAACATTCTTTTCAATATTAGAACAACATTTATTTTCAATATTAGTGCAACATTCTTCTCATTATAAATGCAACATTTATTTTCAATATTAGAGCAACATTTATTTTCAATATTAGTGCAACATTCTTCTCATTATAAACGCAACATTCTTTTCAATATTAGTGCAACATTTATTTTCAATATTAGAGCAACATTTATTTTCAATATTAGTGCAACATTGATTTTCAATATTAGTGCAACATTTATTTTCAATATTAGAGCAACATTTATTTTCAATATTAGAGCAACATTTATTTTCAATATTAGTGCAACATTCTTCTCATTATAAATGCAACATTTATTTTCAATATTAGAGCAACATTTATTTTCAATATTAGTGCAACATTCTTCTCATTATAAACGCAACATTCTTTTCAATATTAGTGCAACATTTATTTTCAATATTAGAGCAACATTTTTTTTTCAATATTAGAGCAACATTCTTCTCATTATAAACGCAACATTTATTTTCAATATTAGTGCAACATTTATTTTCAATATTAGAGCAACATTTATTTTCAATATTAGTGCAACATTTATTTTCAATATTAGAGCAACATTTATTTTCAATATTATAGCAACATTTATTTTCAATATTAGTGCAACATTGATTTTCAATATTATAGCAACATTTATTTTCAATACTATAGCAACATTTATTTTCAATATTAGTGCAACATTTATTTTCAATATTATAGCAACATTTATTTTCAATATTATAGCAACATTTATTTTCAATATTATAGCAACATTTATTTTCAATATTAGTGCAACATTTATTTTCAATATTATAGCAACATTTATTTTCAATATTATAGCAACATTTATTTTCAATATTAGTGCAACATTATTTTCAATATTAGTGCAACATTTTTTTCAACATTAGTGCAACATTATTTTCAATATTAGTGCAACTACATTCTCAATTTTAGTGCAACATTTTTGTGGCCCAGCTTACTCTCCGTTATAATAAACGATATTGTAACAATGATTCCTATACTTGTGCCAGTTGTATAAGAATCAATACATTAAACTGTTCAATAGTTTGTTTGAGTAATTCGTCTCACTATTTCTTTTGCAGGTGAACTTGACAGGTTACAAAAGTTTTGGCTTGCTGGAGCTTGTGATACGAAAAAAGAAAAAGGCGTGTCCAACAGAACTTTGGGAATTTTGAATTTCACGTCTGCTTTCATTCTATTGGGTACTGGAGTTTTGTTGGGGCTCCTCATTTTAATATTTGAACACATCTACTTCAAGTTCTGTCGCAAGCGTTTAAAAAAATGGGATAAATGTGGATGTTGTGCTTTGGTATCCTTGGTAAGTCTGGTTTTTGTTAGTTGGATTTAAGTTTTCATCTTGTTCTATGAGAAGAGCGTCATATGGCGGGAAAGAGAAAGCGGATACATTAAAATGAAGATGAATGTATTGGGAAACTACAAAGAGAAATACATTGAAATATTTTCATTGTTTCAACATTTGAAACTTTTTTCTATGGCGGAAAAAAATTATAAATAGCTAGCTTTTTGGTGTATCTGGCTACAAAGTAAACAATGTTTTATGTGATTTTTTTCCTTTCACTTAGAGGCACAGTGTTATCAAAGCTTTTCTGGTGTAGCGCATTTTTTAAATATTTTTTTTTTACATTTAGTTGACAACATTGAAGTTCAATTTAGCGTCTTTGATACGGCATGGACATAACAATGTGCATAACCCATATTTTTCCTACAGTATGAGCATTATATGAATATTTATATGTAACACTGTACACTAACCTATATATTTCCCCAAATATGGGCATTTATTCGATAACATAAAATAACAATATGCATGAACTTGTATATTTTTCCTCCATAATGGGCAACACATGAAAATAAATATAAAAATGTGCACTTACATATATATATTTCCCCCAGTATGGGCATACCATGATTATACATGTAACGATATGCACTAACCAGAGAATAGGTATATCAAAAATACATTCATTACAACAGTGTTTCCCAAACTGTGTTCCCTAGTGTTCCGCGAGGCCTGAATGTTCCACAAACTACTGGAATAATTAACTATTAGTCCAACACGTGTAAATTAATCTGCCCAAAAATAAATAAATAAAATGTTCCGCTTAAAGCTCAGACTTTGTGAAGTGTTCTGTTAAATAAAAAGTTTGGGGAACACTGCATTACAATATGCACTAAACTATATATTTCCTAGAACATGACGACATGCGTTGTAACGTGCACTAAATACATTGCAACTATATGTATCCCCTCAAAGTCGTCATAAATAGATAGGTTGCAATGTGCACTCAACTACATATCTTTTCAAAGTAGGTCATAAATAGATACGTTTCAAGGTGCACTCAAATATATACATTTCCCCAGAGTATGGGCAGATCTTTACAGTTTAAAGACTACGTCGAGGAGGCGATGAATACTTTTGGGAAATCCCGATGCAAAGACCCAACGTGTGAAACACAGATGTGGAAACTGAGACATCAGCTCGATATGGCTTTGTTAAAGGTTGACCATCTCCAGCATCAGCTCGGGTATTATCACGTTATCTGTCTTAATACAAAGTGGCCCCCTTGAAAAGTAGAAAATTTGTCGATCATCTATTTATTTTTACAAATGATAACTTTTCCTAAGTTTTTTAAAGGCTTCTTATCTTAATATGTTATATTACTCTATTGTGGGAAGTAGACTGTTCTTGACAGCAAAGCCCACACCATGCATTCTCGTCTGTTCCTGTGCTTTTCCTTTCCAAAAGAAAGTGTAATCAGCCTCGCGGAGCATGCCGTCTTCGGCTAGTCGGGGTTCTTGGAGAGCTGCAATGTCAATGCGTAGTCTTTTCAGCTCGTTGTTTATGACTGCCGTCTTCCTTGCATCGTCAACCTGCCGTAGGTCATCAGTGAGACCAGGACACATTGTCCTGATGTTCCATGTGGCCAGTCGCATGACAGGAATTTTCTTTTTCTTCTTTTGTTGCTTGGTGCAAGTTTCCAGCCTACTTGTCGTTTGAAACTAAGCTCTAAGCACCCATTAGAGCAGGCAGGCTGTGGCGGATCAGCACCTAACTGTCTGGGGGCTGCCCAGGTTGAGGCGGGCGGTAGCTGATCAGTGAGGCGCGAAAACCTCTCCCACCGTCAGAGACAACCCGTGGCGTCCATACATTACGCCAATCAAGTTCGACTACCCGTAACTGTTGTCTCCCGTGTTGTTTTAGCCGCTTTGCAGCAGCACCACAGTTTCCTCTCCGGGGCGCATTCCTGGGCCTTAGATAAAGGGGTCATGGGTGGCCCAAGCGTCATGATCCCTCTCTTGACCTTGCTGATATGATCCAAAGGAGCGCATCGCGTTACATTTGGCACCAACTCAGTTGCAGAAGCTGCCGAAGGGAATTTCGTAGCTGATACTCCCAACGCCTAAGGGGCTTCACTCCTGATTTATCCTCGAGGTTGTCTCCTGAAGCCTTAAAACCGCAAGGCAGCGGGGGTTTGAAGTCAGACTACCCCTCTCCTAGATGAATTGCCGTACTAGGCTGACGAGCTCCACCTGCCCGAAGCTCCTGGTTTTGTGGCGCCAGGTATCCGCCTTCACCCCTTCACCTGTTAGTAAGAGCAGTTTCGCCGGGCTTAATATCTAAGCCACAAGAGCAGGTCAGGTACTGGACTTAGTTGTCAGAGGCTATCTGAGACGCATGCCTTTAGGAGTATTTTATAGACAGTAGGAGCTTATCCCCATTGTCACCCCTGGCCATGACAACCTTGAAACCAAGTCCCTCCAGTTGGTGGCTCGGAAAGGCTACTTAGCATAAGTATGATGACTACATCTGGAAAAGTCACTCTAATCAGTGCCTATGCCCCTACACTATGTTCACTCCAAGAAGACAGAGACAAGTTCTACGAAGACCTAAGGGAAGCCATTGAGACTATTCCTCAAAAAGAGCACATGGTTATTCTAGGTGACTTCAATGCAATAGTAGGAGCAGACCACACTACCTGGCCAGACTGCCTCGGGCTTTTTGGAATCGGCAGGATGAATGAGAACGGACAAAGACTTCTTGAAATCTGCGCATACCATAAGCTATGCATTACAAACACATACTTCAAGACAAAACCACAGCATTGTGTCTCATGGAGACATCCTAGGTCTGGACACTGGCACCAGCTGGATATGATACTAACACGGAAAAGGGACATTGGAAACATACTGCTCGCACGTAGCTTTCAAAGTGCAGACTGTGATACTGATCACACTTTAGTGTCCTGCCGGACAAGACTGCTGCCTACTAAGATCCACTCATCACAGGGAAAAAGAAAAGCACGCCTGAATACTGCAAACACTAACAATGCTGATCTTAGCATTGAATTCACAAAGAAATTAGAGGAAGCTTTCAAAAACTTCTCAGTGACTGAGATAGAAAAAACCTGGACGCTCATACGTGATACTATGTACCAAACATCATCACTGGTCAAACAAAGAAAAATGAAGACTGGTTTGAAGCAAGTCTGCAAGAAATGAAAACTGCCACTAAAAGCAAGAGAGTAGCCATGCTAAACTACTAGAAGGAGCCCACCCCTAACAACTTACAAGCTCTCAGATCTACTCGAAATGATGCCCAAAGAATATCAAGACAGTGCACAAACAAATACTGGCAGGACCTATGTGAAAACATCCAATCTTTTGCCGACTGTGGTAACATCAGAGGACTATACGAGGGCATGAAAAAAGCCTTTGGACCTCATACCAGCAAGTGTGCCCCACTTAAGTCAAAAGATGGCTCAATCATCACTGATCGTGCACCGCAAATGGAACGATGGGTGGAACACTATGCAGAACTTTACCAGATTGAAAATGCCATCTCGACAACTGCTTTGTCTAACTTTCCACCACTTTCAGTTTTGAGCGAATTAAATGAAACATTTTCTGTAAAGGAACTGAGCACAGCCATTGACATGCTTGCACACGGGAAAGCACCCGGAGGAGATGGTATTCCTGCTGAAGTCATTCAGGCTGGAAAGCATGGCCTAATCAAGCCACTCCATGAACTTCTAAGTCTATGCTGGGAGCAAGGAATAGTCCCCCAAGAATTGAAGGATGCCAACATAGTAACGATTTACAAAAATAAGGGTGACCGCACGGATTGTAACAGCTATAGAGGCATTTCACTTCTTAGCATAGTTAGGAAGGCTTATGCCAGAGTAGTACTGAAGCGACTACAGATCTTGGCAGAACGAGTTTACCCAGAATCGCAGTGTGGCTTTAGGGCTGGTAAATCCACAACAGATATGATCCTCTCCCTGCGACAGCTACAGGAGAAAAGCAGAGAACAAAGGCAGCCCCTCTTTATAGCTTTTATTGACTTGACCAAGGCGTTTGACCTTGTCAGCAGAACGGGCTTGTTTGCCGTATTAGAGGTAATCGGCTTTCCAAACAAGCTACGGAAACTAGTGTCAGCTTTTCATGAAAACATGCAGGGCACCGTACAGTTTGACAGCTCCGCCTCTAGGCCATTCTCCATCAAGAGCGGAGTAAAACAAGGATGTGTTCTGGCTCCAACACTATTCGGCATCTTCTTTTCAGTTATATTCACCAGCGCATTCAAATCCCTGGAAGTTGGAATATATATCCACAGTTGATTTGATGGAAAGCTATTTAATCTGGCACGCCTTAAAGCCAAAACGAAAAGACGGCGTATCTTGATTAGAGAACTGCTGTTCGCAGACGATGCCGCACTAATATCTCATTCACAAGAAGGATTACAGAGGCTTGTGAATGCACTGGCAGCTGCTTGTCAAGAGTTTGGCCTCACAATTAGCCTCTCCAAGACTGAAATCATGGCACAAGATGTTGCAGAAATACCAGTGATACACATTGGAAATCACACACTTACGGTGGTGCAGGAATTCACATACTTGGGAACAACAATAGCCAGCAACCTAAACTTAGACACTGAGTTGACCAAAAGAATAGGAAAGGCTTCTGCAGCAATGGCAAAACTCTCTAAGCGTGTGTGGGAAAATACCAAATGGACCACGGCAACAAAAATCCTTGTCTACAATGCCTGCATTCTGAGCACACTTCTCTATGGCAGTGAGAGCTGGGTAACTTACATGCGTCAAGAGCACAGATTAAATAGCTTCCACCTACGCTGCCTGCGATGCATACTGTGCATCTCCTGGAGGGATCGTGTCACCACTCAGGAAGTTTTGACACGGGCCAACATACACAGCATCTATGCTCTCCTTCAACAGAGAAGACTACGCTGGCTCGGTCATGTCACTCGCATGCCAGATGGAAGAATCCCTAAAGACATCCTGTACGCTGAATTAGCAGAGGGAGCCAGACCCAAGGGCCGCCCAAGACTAACTTACAGAGATGTCTGCAAGCGAGACATGAGAGCCATGGGCATCGACCAAAGTATGTGGGAAGATATAGCCCAAGACCGGACAGCATGGAGACAGAGTGTACGTGCTAGTACGAACTTTGCTGAATGCAAAAGAAATAAAGCTGCATCGGTCAAGAGAAAGAAAAAGAAAGCTGCCCTGTCAGTGAGCCCTAGGACAGATGAATATAAATGCTCAAACTGTGGCAAACTCTGCCGATCCAGAATTGGCTTGATCAGCCACTCCAGATTCTGCCCCGTCTCATGACGTAACCAAAGCCAGTGACTCATCTGGGCGCATCCATAGTCTTACGAGACAGAAGGAGCCATATATGCATATATATTACTCTCATAGATGGTTAAAAATTGTCGTCTGTACACTTCGGAGCAGTGTCTTAACCTTGAAAAGCAAGCTCGTGTAGAGTTTTGAAGGATAACTTGTGAGATATGGTTCCAAACTCGTTTTCAAACCATCACTAGAGTTCACGTCACTTGGACATTTCTGGTGCTCTTTAAACTTTTGGAGGGCGAATCCTCCGGTAGATTTGCTGAAGAGATTGAACTGACGCCATTGAAAAATTAAATATTGATATTAAAATCATGCATTCTATTCATTTAAGCATTTCAAAATGGAAATAAGTAAGATTGCATTTTATTCATATCTCATCAGGCCCTCAAATTTTCCGCTTTTCTAACAAACCACCCTGAATTAGCTGTATATTTTTAACAAATTATGATAATGTACATGTAAATTTAGACTAATTCTTTTTTTTTTTTTTTTGTCTATGGCTCAGGGATCTTGGAGTGGAATATTTAGCTATATTACCAGCATCAACGGATGTCACGGAGCATGAAGCAGAATATGCACAGAATGTTGGTACCATCAGAGCCAATAGGATGCAAAGTCCTCAAACGTCTTTTATTGGGTCTCAACCTTTATCAAAATATGGAATGAGGCTAAGAACAATGCAGCCATTCGGCACAGATCTACAGGAGACTGCTTTCATGAAAAGCAATGATCAGGTTTTTTGTGATCCTGTTGCTGGAAAGATGGACCAGCTGGTGGAGCATTTTGATGAGATGGACAGCTGTCCATTGGCAGAAGAGTATCCTGATCCCTCCCTGCCTCCACCTCCCCTGGGAGAGTCTCCTCTGCTTAGCGCTAGCGTCAGTAACGTCACAGGAGGAGGGGAGACTAGCAATGGGTTTGATGACTTTACCAGTGAGTCAGGCAGTGCCAGAAGTCTCAGCGCCCTGGCCGGCAGAATACACCTGTCAGGTTCATCCCCGGGCAACGCTCTGAGACGCACGCCAAGCTACTCCTCTGCTGTTGGTCGGGACACTGGCTCTGACAGCGCGGGAGAAAACTCTCCAAACATGTCTGGCCGTGTCAGGCTGTATGACGGTAAAACATATATTGGAGTAGACAGTCGGAACAGAATAACATGATCATTCTTAATCACGTGATTAGTTTCTTTTTGTGTCATTCCATTTGGTGAACATGGTAGGGCATTGCTGTTTCAAAGTCTGCCTTGAAAACTTCAGACATTTCTTCCGAGCTGAAGATCATTGCGTCCTAGCACAAACCTCCTGAAAGATGGACGGATTTAGCGGTGGGCAGGTTTCGAACTCGGAACCATCGTGGCGGGGATTACAAAGCACACAACCAGGCAGACGTCATGCTTGCGCCTGGTGACCCAAACAAAACGTTTCTATACATAAAAGTGACGCATAACTATACCGGCACATTCATCATAGTACTGACCTATGTAGTTTATATCTGAGCTTTGATCTGGAAATGTTTTCCATTTGTAAATATTGTCTCGTCATTTTTCTTCCAGTTGTACTTTTCTATTGTTTTTTATTCAAGCATTAAAATGACATAGCCTAATTGGTAGCATAGTTTCAGTGAAGCATTACACCAAATAATGTCTCAATGTTTTCAATATGTATGATTTACTAAATTTCTTAAAGGTTTTTGTGCGTTTCTGTGTAAAAATCGGTCGATGTTGGGCTTTATGGTGTTTCTCTCCACATAAACCTGATGTCTTGTATGATATCGTTCAGTTATTAAAATCGTGATTCCATCTGTGCATCTTTGTCCAATTTTGTTTGTAACATATTTATATTGAGAGGAAAAAAAACTCTAAGAATATTTTTCTGACTGAAGAAACCTTGTAACACAATAGAACGAATTCCTATTTCTGAGGCGTTGTTAGAACTTGATTGTGTGTCCTCGATAAAATATTTTTAGATGATTAAACAGCTTATCTCTTAATTACGTTGTAGCGATATGTAAAGGAGAAACAATTGTAGTTTGTTTGTGTTTTGTGTGTGTGTGTGTCAGCCATGTTATTAAGTCAAATCATTTTCAATTTTTTTTCCTAAGGCCGTGAAGAAAAATTTAGAAGAGCTTATTCAGCAAACTGTATCCTATACACACACACATACAAATACACATAAATACATCCACATTTACACACCATTTTTGTTCAATGTCCATGTTTGAGTAAACTGAGTGTTAAAGTCCCATTTGTTCCTGATTATAAAGCTGGATGTCTATAGTCCTATTAGCCGGTGTCTATTTGATTGTAGCTCTGTAATATCAACGTGCTTTAAACTGCTTTTGCTCATTATCTTCGGTGACAAATAATGATGTCATGAATGGAAACCGAAACAGTTTTTGGATCTAAACACTATCTGTGTCGCAAGGTTTTAAGAAGATTTAGACTTGATACAACTCCTCCAGTTAGCTTGCATTCTCTTCTTTGGTGGAAAGAGTTTGGGTAATTATTTCGAAAACTGCTCTAATGAGTTTTTCAGAAAATTAGACAGTTATGTATTGCTAATTGCTATCTAGTTGGCCACTCAGTGAAAACTCTAGTTTGGTCGTTATAGTTTTTCAAAATATTACCATCTCAAAATTTAGTTAGGCTTACACTTTTTTCAAAATATTACCATCTCAAAATTTAATTTGGCTTACACTTTTTTCAAAACGACTCCTCACTCGCCTCCAAAGTTTCTTTTTAGTCAGTGAAGACTTAAATAAATAGACTTATATGAATATTTTGTGCACATGCCCTTGTCAAATCATCAGTTAGTTTGTTAATAGTAAAACTTGATAGTGATATGGTCACTGTAAAAAAAAAACTTCTTACAATGATGAAGAAAGGAATAGAATGAGATGCTATTGAGAGTATAGACCATCGTCAGCTAAACTTATATATTTTGCCTGTTTTTATCTGTTGTGTTATTTTCTCCCTGTCCGTACTTTTTATGATGGATTAAAAAAATAAAGAACACCGCTATTAATTAATTAATTAGAATTACGTCAGTGTCTGGCGTCTATATCCTGTTATTAAAAGATTGTGTCACTTAGTTAGTATCCATTGTTTTCTAATTCATTACGATGGTTGTTTCTTTTAATATGGATTTCTTGCCTCATCAAATCTTTAATCATTGCATTTGTTTACTGTCCATTTCGTTTTAGTAAGCAAATCTATTGTTACAACTTGTAGTCAACAAATCTATTGTTACAACTTGTAGTCAACAAATCTATCGTTACAACTTGTATATTGTTACTAATTAATTTTTTTTTCTCTTGACAAATATTTGTTATAGTACCGTAAGATAACAGAAAAAAAAAATAACTTTAATCTGTGGAGCCAAAAAAAAAAAAAAAACTGCAAACACCGAAAGGGCAAAAAATCGGAAAACACAAATGGAGTTGGATAGGGCATCAAATGCGAAAAGCAACAGAAAAAGTATTGCAAGACAGGCCCTAGACTGGAACCCAAAAGGGAAGACCAAAGTAAACATGGAAAATATCAATTGAACAAGAGGTAAAGATGGCAGGATGAACATTGTCCCAGCTGAGGAGAATCTCCCAGAAGACAGTCCTGTGGCGAAGTGCTGTTGCGGCCGTATGCTCTAATGATAGTCTAATGCAGCGGTTCTCAACCTTTTAGGCTCGGCGACCCCTTTTTACAACACCCCACTCTGCCGCGATCCCCCCCCCCCCCCCAGCACACACACACAGCAATAGAAGAATGGACAAAAACAATCCATTTTTCATTGGTCTTAGGCGACCCCCTGGGAAATCATCAATCGACCCCAAAGGGGTCGCGACCCACAGGCTGAGAACCCCTGGTCTAATGGGAGTCAAAAGGGATAAGTCAAGTCTTTTTCCTGTGTTATAAATATGTTCTCAAGACGTTTTTGGTTACATACAAATATACAATTCTGCTAAAAGATGCAGTTAAAATATGAAATATCGATTCATGTGATATTTGAAATAAATAATCGATTGATGGTGATAAACTCCAGGATAGCTACATCATAAGCATCTGACTATGATTCTCTTGATTTCTTTCTTATGCTCATCCAGATTGTAACTTCTGCCTCAGACTTTCCATTAGATAGGACGTATATCATCTTCTTGAAGTAAAACGTCTAAGATTAGATGCATGGTGTCTAGGGGAGGATTTCTTTGCGTATTCGTTGAGGCGCGGTGGCTGAGCGGTAAACACTCGGCTTCCGAACCGAGGGTCCCTGGTTCGAATCCTGATGAAGACTGGGATTTTTTTTCGGGATCTTTGGGCGCCTCTGAGTCCACCCAGCTCTAATGTCTACCTGACATTAGTTGGGGAAAAGTAAAGGCGGATGGTCGTTGTGTTGGCCACATAACACCCTCGTAAACCGTAGACCACAAAAACAGATAACCTTTACATCATTCGCCCTATAGACCACAAGGTCTGAAAGAGGAACTTTACTTTCTACTATTTTGAACGAGTGCACCACATCAACAGTATGAATCATTGTTCTATTTAGTGATAAACTGTCAAACGTCTAGAGAAAAGATACGCTTCTTTCTGACTTGCTACTCGAAAGGAAAAAAAAGCAAAATATAAATGTACTTTTTTTTTAAACAAAATGGTTATCTAATGAAAAGAATACCACGTTTAGAACTATATCTCTCAATAACGTAGAATGCATTTCCCTTTTTCGATTTCCAAATAATTAATTACAAATCATTAATTGACTAATTGGTTTATTTTTTAATGGATTCAAGTCTTCAAGATTTGTTACGTAAAATAAATAGTTATGTAAAGTTTCAACTTGATCCATTGTATTCCTTTTTAAAAGCCCTAAAAGAATGAAATGTCATGAGAATTTGACTTGAAAGAAGTCCTTACTGAATATCTTGTATCTATGAGGCCTGGTTGTAAAAGGTAGTAGTTTGGAAAGCTTTTAGTGGCCTACATTTAGGCCGTCTGCTACATACAGTTTGGCTCGTTTTGAGTTTTGAAGGGGAAGGAAGGGCAGAGAATCATGTTCTTGGAACGGGATCACGTGAGCCAATTTGCATACATAACGATTTTTTGTTAACACTTCCTACCATTCCCCTTGCACTGCATTTCTAGGTGGGTGGAAGAAAAAAGAAACTGAAATCTAGACGACTGTATAATAACCATTTTTCTAGACATTTGTCAGTTTCTGTATAGGCCTAATTTGGTGAAAAAAATACTAGCTGATACACGGTGAGAACTCTGGTTTGACCATTATACTTTTTCAGAATTTCAGAATTCAGAATTCTTATATAATTTTACTTAGCATTACTTGCTGGGAGGCCACACGGTGAGAACTCTGGTTTGATCTTTATACTTTTTCAGAATTATTTTTATAACCATCTAAAAATTAAATTTGGCTTTCCGTCTTTTGATCAATGAAATTGTTCCGAATGACGTCACATAAATGAAATTTTTGAAATTTTTAAAAAATAAATACACCCCTTTGTTACCAAAACACTCACTCTTACAACGTTCACACACAAACACGATGATTTGTTTAGAAGTGAATGATACGATAGAATCACTGGCTTAGCATCCATGGCGCGAAGGGGTTCAATGAACCCGGGCCCATGACCAATAGGGGCCCAGGTGGCACTTTAAAAAAATCTTAACAAAAGGTATCCAATTCTTATATAATTTTACTTAGCATTACTTGCTGGGAGGCCACACGGTGAGAACTCTGGTTTGATCTTTATACTTTTTCAGAATTATTTTTATAACCATCTAAAAATTAAATTTGGCTTTCCGTCTTTTGATCAATGAAATTGTTCCGAATGACGTCACATAAATGTGTTTGTTGTTTTTTAACACGGTTTCAGCGGGACGTATAACGCACTCGACTCGCATGTTTCTTTGTACTAATAAAGGACTTGTATAAATAGATAAACGTGCATTATGCATACCATCTTGTGTAGTTGTAAGCTCCACGAATGTTTTGAAATGTACAAATATAAAATAACCTAAACATAGACTATAGCTAGGTTCTAGTCAGATCAATATTTGTGCGAAGCGCAATGCCTCACTAGAAAGAGGCTTCGCTATTATGAAGCATTGCTAGAAATAAATAGAAAGGTACGGAAATATTAACTACCCCATCAGCTTCATAAAGTAGGAGTTGATTTTTTTTTTTGGTTTGATTTTTTATAGTAGACCCTTAAACTCGTTTTAATCTCCGATTTATAAATAAGTTTATAGGAAGCTCTTTATAACCATGGGTATGTTTTAGGCATAGACCTATATATATAATAGATCTATATGACGAGGAAATTTTAGAAGCCCTGTAGATAAAGGCTGGATAACTCTAAAACTAAATAAGAAGCATAACTTCCGCTTTGTTGTTATAGACTCAAATGCTAATTATCAGTATGATGAGACTGCTAGCCTCTCAAAGGCAAAGGCTCTACAATTTTATTGATGTTATTCTCACTTATTGTCAAATTGGTTGATTGATCTAAATCTTATATTGGTAGGATTTAATTATCTTCTTTTTTTTTGAGTAACGTTTGTAATTTATAAGATAGATCTAGACTAGTCTAGAGACTCACTACCTACTTTGACTGACAAAAAATTCAAAATAAACAATATAAACATATAATTTTGATATAACAACAGAAACTATCTAGTTATGTAGAGCTTGCTGAGATGTTTACAATGATACCAAATTTATCTTTCTGTGTTGTATAGGAGCAAAGTTATGCCATTTTATGTGTAGAAAAATGGATTATAGAAAATGTCAAAAAAACTGTGATCGAATAAATGAATTTTCGTCTTTATCTCATCATAACTTTATAACCATAATAGATAGAAGCTTGAAATTTGGAACACATCTACCCCATTATATGATTTTTAATTTAAATGTTTCATCTCACATGCAGCTAAAATTCATTCACAGCTTGTAAATTGACTTCAATCCTTTTTCTAGAATGCCATTTGGTAGAAACTTCCTCAGCTTTATAATATTTATAAATATAATAATAATAATGTAAAATAACACCTTGATAGCAATCTCTTCACTAGGTTGATCTAAGATAAGCCATTAAACAATGCATTTAATTCTTTTATACTTCATTTTATCAACAAGAAATTGCTAATGACTAATGTCTGGCGCCACACGTTGCTACATCATGGAGTGATTTCATTTAACATCATCAGGATGAGCCCAAACCTGCCTTAATAAGCTGATTTCCTTTTATATTTTCTGTACCTAAGTATAGAAAAAAAAAAGATTTCTAACACTACTCTATAATAGAAATATTGATTTTAATACTATATTCATAGATTGTTAAGGTAGTTACAATTTTTCCACTTACCCATTTCGAAAAATAGCCTAATTTGGCATCATTTATATCTGACAGCATGTTAGGGTAATTTTTTTTAATTTTGGAGGGCAAAATTTCATTAAAAAATAATGAAATAACAAACTTTAAGCATAAATCTAGGTCTAAATACAATTTTAAACTACCAAGCTTGCTTAAAAATGATAGTAAATGCAAAATCATTCTTACCTATGACTTTACTGTAAATTTTTTAAATAAATGCAACTTTCATTTGTTGACAATGTGGTATTATTCAAAAGCTTAGGAATCCTCCTTTAAGGGTTTAAAAAAAATGAAGCAAATGCAAAAACAACAATCAATCAACTAACACCATGGGTTTGGAAGTCTAGCCATACTGTTTCAAAACTATAGCAGCTAGTCTAGCAGTTTATAGAGCAAGGATGTCAAAGTACCTATCACTACTCGTGAGTGAGAGCCAGTGAGTGACTGAGTGTCAGTATCAAATAATCAACATTTCTTTCAATACCTTCATAGTAGTAGTTAAGTAGCACTTAGCTACTCATGCCTTTCATGCTCACTCACATGATCTAATAGATCTTGATCTTTTTTTTTTTAAAGTAAGCTTTTTTTCATAATTTGATATTATTTATAGAATCTTATACTTCTTATAGATCTAGATTAGTTATAATTGTCAGGGTGGGATTTCAGATCAGCTAGGGTATGATATTATATTACGGTCGCGTATCCCCAGCCTGAACAGAGTAACACAAGAACCTAAAGGTAATAGCATGTAAACTACAAATATTGAATAACAGTTATTCAACTGAACATTTAGTGAATAACAACAGTTGTCAATAGGAACAATATTTAATTAAACTTAATTGTAATTTTTCAAACATATTTACATGTACATCAATATCATTGAAGTTAGCATTTGATTACTAATTAGTCTAGTATCACACAAACAGGTTTCCGTAACACACCTTCACGCTCCCACTCCATCTCGGCGCCCAACAGAAGCTCAACTCCCTACACCTCAACACAGATAGTTACTACACAACTCCAAGGGCAGAAAGACGACACACTTTCCCATAGCCCAAAGCCTAACACCCTGAAACGAAAAGACAACCTAGATCTAGCGCTGCCGCTATAAGAAAGAACTTTTCAATAACGACACCCGTACCGAAAAATCAGCGTACTTAATAAAACTATGTACTTACGTACCCTTACAAGGGGAACCAAAAAACCAGCTATCCAGCTCACAAAAGCAGCTCTCTTCTGCGGAAACTAAGGATGACGTAAACACACACACACACACAATATTCTAGACAACAAAACGCACTTACAAGAAACTATTTCCTATACGCTGAAACACCAATATTAAATGCAAAGAAAAACTTCAAACGCGCACGACAATAATTATAATCTGTACTCTGTGGCATTTTTTTTACGTCTTGAGAGAGGATCTTTTTCCTTTGCAACCTCAAGTGTGGCTAAAGAAGCCAATCTTTGATACACAGCTGCAGTCGCAGGTTGGGCATATGTAATCACCAGGCGCCATTGCATTTTTACCCTTCTTTCTGCTGCTGTTCCATAAAATCTAGAATCTTAATTTAGACTAGACAATGTCACTAAGACACATTCCTTGTTTCATATGCTAGGACAAATTTGTACAAATGCTCCTTCTTCCCTAGTGCTATTAGAGCATGGAAGGGGTTGCCTGAGCTAGCCAGGAAAACCAGTGATTTTGCAGAATTTAAGTAATTAGTTAATATGCATGACGCGTAGGATGTAATCATCTTCATTTTTGAAGTAACGTCTGTATTATATAATATAAGTCCTAGACCAGTGAAAGTCACAATACTACTAGATCTAATATATATATATAAATATATTCTTTATAAATAATTTTTTTTATATAGTATCTAGTAGATCTAAATTAATGTTAAAGATCTCTTGATTTGATATCATCAAGTTTAAATTAAGATTGAATATATGTATTCTAGATATAGTCTATAGATATTTTGCTTTTACTTATCATGTTTTACATAAATCTCTTTTATAAAAATCTAGTATATAAATTATATAATAATTAAATAATATTATAATTCTATGATATAAAATATAATACATATTGTGATTATAGATTATAAATACATTTACTACTATTTAGATCTAACTATAGACAGATTATTATATAAAGTATCATGTAGCCTTTAATTTTTTTTTTAAATTGTGAATCAAAATTTAAATTTAAAAGACTTATAATTTAAATTACTATAATATTATTGTATAAACATAATTTGTCTTTTTAATGGAAACCTATTATTTAGTAATTTATTGACAAGTAGATAAGATTGGCTCAACTTAACTGAAGAGTTTGCCTAAAGAAAATGCTACAACCTGGCTATTTGATTCTCCATGACTGGATACGATCTCATGAGGGAGTAGACATTCTGAGAAATTTATCTTCCATCAATGGCCAGGACCTGCGACCTTATGGTAATTCTTCTTTTGTATATGTGTACATCTAAACCAATTCTTTATACAGACAGTAAAATAAGTTATAATAACCATTATTTTTATTCTGGCATATACACGGTGTATGGAATTTAGTAAGTTACACAGTTTTGAGAAGAGAATCTTTCTACTATATCATTCCAAAATCTATAAGGATGCTGAGTACTTTCTGACTAAGTATTTTATTAACGTCCTCATGTGCTTTTTATATAGCAGTATAATAACATCTCCATAATGTTATTTTGGCTGTTTATTTAAATAGTCGTTATGAGTAATATGTACCGATATAAGTAATAATTAGGTGCATGGTGGCCAGGTGGCTTTCAATCTTAGGGATCTTATGTTTGAATCCTGATGAAGTCTGGCATTTTAAAACTTTTGTGATATTTAGGACCAACTCTAATGGATACCTGACATTACTCTGTGAAAGTGAAGGTGGTTGGTCATTTAGTTGGCCACTTTAACCCTTTTTCTACTTAGGTAATAGTGACAGATTAGCTTTAAATGGTAAGGTATGAAAGAAAACTTACTATATTACTTTACTTGCTATTTAGAAATATGCAGTATTTCAATTACAGTGGAACCTTGCAAATGCCTCTGATAGCAAAACAAAATTTGCTCTGGATTTCGAACAGCCATGAGCTCCAATTTTGCAATGCCACATGTTCTCATATGTACCATATGTTTTTAAATGTACCACGCTTTAAATGCTTTCTTTAATATTTTCTTCTTTATTTAATTCCATTCTAACTGTTCTCATTTAAAAAAACATAAATAAAGACATAATTTTCATAAATTTGCTAGTCAATATGGGCTGGGACATGATTAAATCTTTTTTCTGTATTTTATATGGGGAAAACTGTTTTGGATAACAAACAGTTCAGGTGCGACCAACTTTCCAGAATTAATTGAACCTATTAGCCAAGGTTCCATTGTATTTTACATGAATTTATTTTATAGGTTTACTGGAAAGACCAATGTTTCCTTCTAATATATCTCTCGAGAATGTACACTACAAAATAGTTGTTGTTGGTAAAAGTGGAGTTGGTAAAACTAGTACTATTGCAAAACTTTCTGGACACCCCATTCCAAGCATCCACAGTGAAACAGCAGGTAGGCTTATTTGTTTGGGGGAGTTGTTGTTTTTTCATCTCTTATCTTATAATTTACTAATCTTCTTTTAAAAAAATATAAATAATATATTATTATTGTGGGGAACACATTTTTTTCTAATAATTTGTCCACCTTTGGAGGACTGCTAAATATTTTGATGTCCATTGTGTTGTCAATATTACACGCTTATATTTTATTATAGAGCACGGAAGCTTGAATGGTAAAGTACTTGTCTTCTGGAATGAGTGTTCTCATGTTAGAATCTCAGATTTTGAATTTCATGATTTTTAGGATGCCCCTGAGTCCAACCAACTTTAATATGTGCCTGACATTACATGGTGAAGGTAAAGGTGGTTGGTCATTCTGCTGGCCAAATGACACAATTGTTAACTATGGACCATAGAATCAGATCTTCATCTTCCCTATAGATCATGAGGTCTGAAAGGGTGTATTTTTATTTGCTTTACATTTTCTTATAATTGCTTAAATTTTTATCCTGATTTTTTTGTCTTCATTTGCTGAAGAAGATTACTTGATGGTGTAATTATTTCTTTGTGACTCAGGTATTCAAGTGACAAAAATGTATTGGCCAGTGAAAATAGCCCATTTGAACAAAGTGGTTCTCATGAATTTAGAATTGTGGGACACAGGAGAAATTGCTCTAAAAAAATTTGATCACATTTCACCAGTAGGTTGATTCTTTTAAGTTTTACAGAGAACCTATGGGATTATTGTAGAGGAAAGAAAGATATCTAGAGCATTTAATTTTTAAAAACTTTAGCCTTGGTTTGGGTTAATTTGAATAAAATTATTTGAATAGTAAAGTTTCCTAATAGTCTAGAAGTTATCATGGACATTAAACATTCAACTCATAGATGCATTGCAAGAAGGAAAACGTTTTTATTAATAATAACAAATTATCTCAAGCAGTTTTGGAAATTATATTTAATATTGGTTCATAAAACTTTGTATAATTTAGCTTATAATGTGATGTGTTTCATTTTTTTTTTTTTTTAATTTGGTTTTTTACTTGTTTCTGTTTCTAGGCCTGCAAAAGTGGAGTAGATGGCATTCTCTTTTTATTTTCATTTGTGGACAAAGGTAGTTGGGATGAAATTCCGAATTTAATCTCCAGGCTCACAGAACCTAATGACAAACTTGCAAAACTAGTCATTGGTACAAAGTATCCTAAATTTAGACTTCATAGGATAAAAAGCATTTAATAAAGCTAAATAGTTATTAAGACCTTTTTTTTTATGTCACCAAATGTTGGTGTTGATCAGCCAATACCTCACATTTTAATGTTTCATTCATTACCTGTCCTTTCTCCTTGAGCAGAAAATCAGTACATGTATTTAGCCTCAGTATTGTTAGCATAATTTCAGTAGTATTATTCTTAAGAGAAATAAATATTAAATTTTCCTTCAAAGATTGTCCTAATGGGTAGTTTATCAGTAGCTACAGGGGGTGCTTAGTCCTATATGAAAGTAGTAAACCTTGCTGCAGTGCTTTTAGCAAGCCTTTTATAGTGTACAGCACTTTTAGACTTTGCTTTTAGTATTTGATCTAGTATTGTCTGGATAATACAGTATTATGGTATTTAGCCTACAGTAGTATTGTCTGCAGAATACAGTAGTAAGGTATTTAGTTTACAGTAGTATTGTCTGTCGTTAAGAACAAGTAGTTCCAAATTACAATAAAATTATATTTAATGATAGTTGATTGATTCTACTGACCTCAAGAGATATTTAACTTTTTCCATATTTGTAATCCAGAAATCTAAAATCTATTTTTAATCATTCTTGTAGGAGCTATCCATTTTGAGCAAGTGTTGATATCATACTAGTTCATATTTCTGCTATATGAGCTTAATTTCATTGACCACCTCTCCTATGCTTGTAACAATAGTATACTGTACTATTTGTGTGGGGCATGCATGTATCTAATGCACAATATTTTGTAACTATTTTTTTAAAAACTGGTTTAGGATGTGAATTCATAGGAATTGGCGGGGCTTGCTTACTGGGTGAAGGTAAGGTCATGAGGGAGACAATAAGACATTGCAAGAATCTTGTAAATATGTTTATTCTAATCTGTACACATTTCTCAGATACCGGTAGCTACATAATTATTTATTTGTAAACAACCTACATAGACTGATGTTTTTCCTTCAATATTTGAAAGATTTGATCAGTTTTCTCACAGTGAAGTGAGCCAGAGAGAGCTGAGGGAGTTTGAAGTCCGATGGCAGATTCCATTGAAGACAGTGTCCAATATAGTGTCTACAGAGTCCAGCATCAATGACATTGTCCCTGTGTTGAACTGCCTGTGTGAACATTTGTGTCACAGAGATGTGCTGAGGGAAGAAGCCAAATGATGTGCCATTGTGTTCAAATAAACCAATGCCTTTATTTATTTATAAAAATGTCCCGATTAATGTGTGGATTTATTTGTATAGTAAACATTACTTTTCTTATTATACATGAAATGTTATGCTTTGTTGTTGGGGGTGGGGTTGTTACATAAATTCAGAAGGAAATAAAAAGATTTGTACAAAGATTTTTTTAAAAACTTGTTCTCAGCTTTACAAGGTGATAGTGTTTCCTCTCTTTCTTTTAAGTCATAGAAGTTATAAATAAAAAGAAAATAAAGTTCCATTTTCAGACCTTGTGATCTGTGGGGCAGATGATATAAAGGTCATCTGTTTCTATGGCACACAGTTAACGAGCCACAACGACTAACCGCCTTTACTTTTCTCTAACTAATGTCAGGTATCCATTTGAGCAGGTTGGACTCAGAAGCGCCCAAAGTAAAAATTCCAGTCAAGATTTGAACCCATGACCCCCCAGTTTGGAAGTCAAGCACTTTACCACTCAGTCACTGTGCCTCCATAGAATTTATACTTGTGGCATGTCAAACGGTTGAATCATTTTAATTTGCACTAATAATCAATAGCCAGTAGAACTGAATTTGTAAAAGTAAAATGTCCTGGAACTAAGAAGTAAAATGTCCTGGAACTACATTGGGTGACAGTCAACTTCCTAGAAGACTCTTTGGGAAGCTATTGTAATGATGGCACACAATGAACTTTTCAATACGCATTTGGTTTCTCAGAAAATGTATAATCCTCACCTTGACAGGGAATAATTAGCTCAAGGATTAATTAATTATCTTGGTTATCTTCTAGGCCAAGACTGGACACTACAGTTTTATTTGCATACATTCAAATGAGCCTGTAATTATGAAGCTTTACATGTAAACACACACACACTAAAAAAACATAATTATTGGGAGTTGATGTGTCTGATTGTCATTTTTTAAATTTATTGAAAGTTCACTTTGGCTATTTAATAGTGGACACAATTTTGTTGTATAAATACTAAGCTAATGTTTTTATGAATGTATTTTCTCAAATTTAGTTTACATATGTAAAAAAAAAAAACAGGACATGTGTATAAATTATCAAAACATTATCAATATCACAAAGATTTTGTTCTAAAAAGATAAATGTTGATTGGTTGATGTGTTAAATGACTGATATGTCAAGTGTGTGATATGTTCATTGTTTGGTATGATAGATAGAGACAAAATGTCAATTAAAGAAATTTAAATAAATAAATTGCAATATATGAACAATGAACTTTGAATTTAAAAAAAAGAATATTCAAAAAATAAAAAATGTAACTATTGATATACAATTAATGTATCATTAAACATACATAGGCAATAGAAATCATAACATCAAATAAATAACACTGTAGCTTATATCGTATACTGTACATTAATTTGACAAAATATATTTAAGTTATAGTTAATCATTGCTTCTTGTGTTTTAGAAAATACCCATTAATTAACCAAAAAATGAATTGGTTTGAGAAATCTGACAGAATTCGGAATTGAATAGTTCACTGTCAATACCACATGACCGAAACTTTCAACCAAAAGTTGTCAAGTCATCAGAAGTTGTCCAGTTATCATAACTTATCAGTCTTGACCACATGACTTGCTCTTCTTGTTCTCTCATTGGTCAGGCTCTCACGCACTTCATTCTGTTGCGACACTTTTCGGCCGGCAATGTGCATCAAAATGTCATCCACATTTCTCATCTCGAAAATCTCGAGAACCGGTTTCATGCCTGAGTCTGTTCCTCGTATCAGAATTTTACGACAATCGCAAGTCATGTAGAGCGATGTGATGTCAAATGTTGTTCTGTAGTTGGCTATTTCTCGTTTCTCTAGAGGTGTGTAGAGGTGAAGTATTTGGTAGTCAGCAACAAGAACGATAATCGCTGCATCTTTAGACATAACTAACTGAGAAATCTGTCAGAAAAGTAAAAAACAGAATTATATGTTAGAATAGCGTTGCCTTTGACATAAGAACAAGGACCATACCATTGAAAGTATACTAACCGGTTATTAAAAACCATTTATAAAACTTTCATCTCAAGAGACAGGGGGATTAATGCGGGATATACACTAGACAAAAGTTTCCTCCCGTGTGTACTACTCATTTGAAATGTCTTCCCATAGGTGCTACAGTTTGTTGCTAGAAACTATAGAAATGCATGCTTTTTAAAAGTAGGCCTATTTTATAGCCAATAGGAGCCAATCCTTGCTGACATGACCAGCTTATGTAAAATAATAATAAAAATCAACAGAAATCGGTTCATAGTTCATTGATCGCTAATTTATTATTGTACCTTAGCTCAATATTCATGGCTATTTTTATAGCCAAAATTTTAAATGCTAAGCAAAACAAAATGTATCAAATATTTCCGTTAGATTTTCTAAAAGTTTATGACTAAAGCAATACAAGCAATGGCTTCCTGGTCGTATGGTATGCGCATTGGACTGTTGTCACGAGAGTTTGGACACTGCCCGCTTCCATCTTCCTGCTGGAGGTTTGGGCTAGGACGGAATTGTTCTCATTTCTGAGGGAATGTCCAAAACTTCTAACAAACAAACAGAAAAGAAACAAGCCGAGAATGTCACTGATCAAATAGCACCACTGTAATTCGTATGTAATCATCAACATTAAATGGAAAAAATGAAATAATCATGGAACTTAAGACTTACTATTTAGTAGAGAAAATGCGAACGACGCCATTACTTTTAATGAGTTAAAAGTCAAAAAGTATATGTAACTTATTTGTTGCACTTGATAAAGTAGACTAGTCACTTGCTAAAGCAGAAACTAGTCATTTGGTAGTATGGAAGGTAAGCTTAACAGTTGGGGAAGAAGAAATATTTGTTTTCTTTAATTAATTAATAAACAATACTTTCACCACTGTAGGGGGATCAAAATTAAAATGTTATTGTATTGATCTTTTACTCTAGTAAATGGATGAAGTATTAAAGAATGTGTCGAGGCGTGTAATCCTTCTTTGTTGATTTTTTTTTTAAATACAGTGCATGGCGCGCAGAGGCCCTGTTCTCTGTAAGACTTTGTGAAAAACTCGAAGTTACCGTTCTTTTAGTATAGTTTCATGATTTCAGTTTCGAGCTTTATAGTTTGCTTACACACGGACTGATTTTCTAAGAAAGTAAAACTAGAGTTACCTTTTCTTGACTGCCAAGCTCAATATTCATGACTAGATTCTTATTTCTTGCATTCCAGACACACACTGTGTTACAATCTTGACTGATCAATGTATTCAAATCCTCTGACGTTCTGACACTTTTAACCCATTGTCTGTGTGGAGTCATGAAATCAACAAGAATCTTCTCAGACAATTTTTCTACCGATTTTGGTCCAGTTTTGGTCAACACACATACGTGTTTTAAGAAAGGCAAATTGATTAAACAGACATGTCCAGAGGCAGTGCCGATTAAAATAGTTTCTTCGCCAACAAAACAAAGGGACGTTACTCTCACCGGAAAAGACATTTCTGAACAGGCGGCTTCATTGCTTGTGTCCACTGAAAGTCTATTTTTAGTTTCAAGATCTGAGTGTAGATTTTTGGCTAAATTTGAGTGAATTCTGCCAGAACTTACACTGCCAGATAAAGTATCTTGATGTGCTACTCTTGTCCAGAAAATCTGGCAAAGCTCATTAAAATGAAAAGGTTCTGGAATGTCAGACTTAGGAACTTGCAACTTCAGATGCCCATCTTTACTTGACACATTAAAGACATCATTAGGCTGGCTCCCCCTTGTCTCGTTAACCTCTGTGAATGACTCGAAGGAATCCAAACTGGAATACGAGCTGGAGTAATCATTTTTTGGAGATCTTGCTGGATCTTTGGATTGTTTCACTGGCCTGAAAATGCAGGCGTTTCCGTTTAATTGCTGTGTGTTTGCAGGAAGGGTCACAGTGACACACTGAGTCAGCTCAGGTGAGACAAATAAAAAGGACGTTGTGTCGTCTGTTATATTTGGTTGCGTCATAAAGCTGTGACGTGTTTCTATGCCATTGATCAAATCCCAAGCATAAAGCTTTATATCTGTGAAGCAAAAAAAGTTACAAAATTATTATTAAAGAACTTTATAATAACTTGAAGATCTAAATAGCTTTTCTATCTAGTCCTATATGGTTGTGAAAGTTGGACACTGATCGATAAGGCTCAAAGAAAAATTCAAGCCTTTGAGACTAAATGCTACAGAAACATGCGGCTGTCAAACAGAAGACACATGAGTATGTACTTCTGCTGGTCAACAATCTGACTGGCAAAAATGAGAAACTCCTCAATACTATGAAGTGACGAAAGCTGAGCTGGCTCGGTCAAGAAGACATGACTAACTGACAGGTCATCCCTCAAGGTACAGTAAAGGGAGCGCGAAGAAATGGTCATCCCACGACAAGCTGGCTGGATAACATAAAACAATGGACAGGCCTCCCTTTTGATATCCTGCTAAGAACAGCTGACCGGGAAAAGTGGAAGGATTCGGTTACGCAAAAATTCACACCACCCTTACGACAATGGACAGATAAGAATGGACATATAAGAATGGACCGATAAGATAAGATATTTGCAAAATCAAAATAACAAAAAAAAACAAACAACTTGCTTAACAAATTATAAGAATTAAGACAACTGACAACTCAAATACAAGGCTTTATTGAGCTAAAACGGTACATGAATTGACGACAGATAGTCTTCTTCGCCCCTGCAAAATTGCTCACAGGGGGAGGGTGCAAGCTGCAACCTGTGGCTCATAGTCGTAGCTTGCCATGAACAGTCATCACTGAGCAGCCATCGAAGTTTGGCCAAATAGTTTGTCCATATCTAGACTGTATGTATTCGTTGACAATGACGTTTGACACAGACAGTGCGTCTCTCTGAACAACAGGGACAAAACCAAGTCTTCTTGAATACAATCTCCATCAACAAACCGAAAGCCAAAAGACATCTGCTCAATGGCCTACAGGTTGAATTCGATTGGGCGTCACTGATGTTAAGAATCGCAAGTCTATAATAAAGCGTACATGTCGGCCATCAATGCCTTATTTATTTATGTTAACCTATTACAATATAACTTATTCATACAATTGTACTTCAGTGGAAGCCCTACTTGTTCAGTTGATACTTAAAAGAAGTTAATAGATTTGAAGTTGAAAATTTTGACTAGTCAGAATCCATGTGCATCACCATGCACCCTCCTTCTGAAATTGCCTAGTAGACTTATGCGTCGCACTTGTAACTCTAAGGCCAGCAAAAGCGAACAAGAGCTCCCTTCCACCGGCCTGAAGTAGGCGGCGAGTTCCTCCTTCCCGCCACCCTGTCTGAATGAGACTCGGGGTTGCTTTTGCGTTCACTTCCAGTGGACACGGACACTCCGGACTCGCGGACTCTCGTACCCTCTTAGGCACTCCCGCGGGAGCCTTGTTTTGCTACCCATTTGGCCTAGTCGTCCCCTCTCATGACCGTTTCCCCCCGGACGCCACGATTAGGCAGGGCAGCAAGCCCGGTCCCGGGCCTTGCACCTCCTGCGGGGCCCATGGCATCACACTACATCAATGTTTTCCACACATTCTCATCAAGTTACATAAACAAAGTATCAACGATTTTACCATATGATCATATCGTGCTAATAGAATAGATTAACAAAATATACAGAACAGAAAAATCAAGAGATTTTTATATTAAATTATAACATTTATTTAGAGGAGAGATTTAAATTGATTTCAACTATTAACTTTTGGATGACTACCTGTCGTGAGTACTGCACTGGACCTTCCTGGCATATGGCACAACATAAGTATGTGTGTTCTGTCAGATGACAGCCAGTAGTGAGTCACGTTGTCTCGAGTTATCATCTTGTTTTGACCCTCTCCAGTGTAGAGTACCTCAAAGGAGTATGTAATTTGTTAAGGTTTACAGTACCTCAAAGGAGTATGTAATTTGTTAATGTCTACAGTACCTCAAAGGAATATGTAATTTGTTAATGTCTACAGTACTTCAACAGCATCTGCACCTAACTGTATACAGCACTTCTGGGACTGAGACGCTCTTTAAAGTAATGCTTTGAATGTGTTATAACAATCAATATTACAATTGTATTATCCAAGCAGCCCAAAAATAGGCGCAGGTAAACATATTACATTGTCTTTTTTTTTTGGCTTTTAATTTTTAATAATTAATAAATACATTGTGCGGTGTGTGACCGAGAGGCTTTTATCAAGGGGCTAGCTATTAAGGGAGCTTAGCAAACCATCAAGGGAGCCAATTTTGACACCCGCAGTAGAGTCGTGTTTACTAAGGCAGCACGAGAAAATTTCTCCCAGTAAGAAAGCTTAAACCGTTTTCGAGTGAAGCATCTGCAACTATCTCAACTGACACGTCCTCTTGCAGAAGGTATCTCAATGTCTCACGATAAAGCAATTCTATCTGTCTTTCTCACTTCAAACCTGTAGAATTTCTACCGAGCGCTGTACTATCGATATGATAAAATAAGTCCTCTACAAGTTGATTTCAAGACGGTACGCAACATTACAGACGTTCATAAGCTATATGTGCCTAGAAAGTGCATCACGCTTCAGTTTCGGTTCGTCCCGCCTTTTCTTGACTATTTAACCTACATTGTTTTTGCGAAGCTTATATTTACTCACTCTGTCTAGTAAAACGTTTGTACACCTTATTTCTCCAACACCCATTATCAGATCAAATTGAAACTTTGCACAAATATTCAATGGCATTGACAAAAAAAAATGAATCAGTAAAAAAAGTAAATTAAATAACCAGTTAGTTAATTAACTGCAGCTAATTAATTATTCTGTTTGATATCGATAATGGAATTCAGTAGATATGGCTATATATGTAGGGTTTCGTCCCCTTATATAATTGCTCACATTATTTCTCCCACAACCCATTCTCGGATCAAGTTCAAATTTTAAACAATATGTATTTTTTTGTACCTAACAAAACATGAATCAATTAAAAAATTAACCAATCAGTCGATTAATTATTGGTAATTAATTATTCGTTTTATATAGAATAAGGAAAATATTTTCTACATTATTGAGATATATAGTTTTAAGTGTAGAGTTCTTCACCTTAGATATTCATTAATTTGTATTTTTGTTTTTTTTTAGAAGGATTTTTTTTTTTTATTTATATTTTACTTGTTACTATGATAAAGTGTTCACTTAAGACTCCTGGAGATGGCATCAAAGCAACTCCCAAAATGCAGGAAAGATTATTGGTACCCTATTCGGAAACTTACATTGCTCTCATAGATCTCTTGACATAATTAACAGGGTGATAACCACTGGATTTTTTTTACTTATTATTTTATGATTTTAACAGAAAATAGAAAATGGCATAAGATAAAAGATCGAAGAAACACAAAGTGCTGCTCTGAGTGTGTAGCGCCACTGGCGCTAAAGAATTCGAGAGAAAAAGAGAGAGCGGAGTTGAGTGCTTACTGACAAACTTAAACCACTGCCGATTCTAGAACTGTCCACAATAAGTACTGCCTGGTCATAGAATACTGACACCAGGTCTTTTAGATCACTGCCCTCTCCTCCTAGTGTCTTGCTCCAGACCAGTGTTCCGTCGTACAAACTCCACCTGCCCAACCGGAAGTCACCAGACATGGTCAACAAGATGTCGCTCAGCTGGTGACCTGAGGTCATGACCTTGATAGCCTCCGTCACATCAGCCAAGGAGCCTGCGTAGAATATTTAATAAGGGTGTTTTTACTATGAAATATTGAGTCAGTATCGTGCTATGTAGGCACCGCCTTTGGTTTGTTCTAAAGATAACTTTTTTTTTGTCTTAAAATTCGTTTTTTTTCCTTTACTATGAGTGAAAGACAATGGACGACATTATAATTTATGACGATTGATTTTTCGAAAACCATCCCCCACATTTCCACTTGACGTTACTTGCTAGTCATATGTGTAACTAGAAACAAAATCATTCGAATAGTGTAAGTGTTTATAGAAATTCATAGGTCACGTTCATAAAGGGGAAGTCCGATGGTTTTTCAAATTTTAGTTATTGACATATTTAAATTCTGCGTAAAAAGTTGTAATAGTAAAAATTTTACCATTTTTTATTTAAATGCTTAGAAACATTTATATTTAATAAATTAGTCAGTAAATTCTTGACATCTCAAAAAAAAAACGGGGCTCTATGAGATTTTGTTTTAAGCTAGTTCATACGTCACTTCCCTAAACAATACTGAAAGAGAAACTAGATTTAACCAATCGTATCGCTTCATTCTTACAATAGCTGTTAAGCTGTTAGGATTAGTGACGGCCTAGTCCAGAGCTATGATACTTATATATATATACATGTATAGATAGATCCAAAAGCATTAGGACAATCAACTCGAGAAAAAAAAGGCATTTTCATCTAAGCCTCTCTCTGTCCCAAGAAGTAAATAGATCGTGTGTCTGATTGATTTGAACAAACTGGTCAGTGTAAGGCTAGTTGAGACTACGTGTAGTCGGTCATGACAAGACAACCAAGCGATAGTGTTAGTTGTGTTGAGTGGTCTGGCGAGAAAATGCACACTGCCGTGGTTAGTCAAGCATGTAAATCTACTTTTAATACGCATTTTTTTCTTTGCTTACAAGATCCTATATCTAACTGCATAGACCAAGATATATTTCTTGTACGAGAATGTAAACTTTGCTGTATGGTCTACTGTTATACAATAAGTCAATAGATTAAAACACCTTTGTGACGTCATATAGAAACCCGGTGAAAGTCTGACTGTTTTGGATGCGCAGGAAAATTACCTCGGAAAAACATCAATTACTAAGTTATTATTCCAAAGAAAAAAAAAGAATCATATATTCATTATCTGTAAATCAAAACACATATTATATCAAAAATTGTCAAAACCATCGGAGTTTCCCTTTAATGTCTTCTCTATATTTTCATATACCCCTTTATCTCACTCTTATCCTGCTTTCAGCATGTTATCACATACCCCTTAATGTCCAAGTGATTCTTCTATTCACCATGTAATCACATACCCCTTAATGTCCAAGTGATTCTTCTATTCACCATGTTATCACATACCCCTTTATGTCCAAGTGATTCTTCTATTCACCATGTTAACACATACCCCTTTATGTCCAAGTGATTCTTCTATTCACCATGTTATCACGTACCCCTTTATGTCCAAGTGATTCTTCTATTCACCATGTTATCACATACCCCTTTATGCCCCAGTGATTTTCCAATGTCACGTGATTAAGATGTGTCCGCTTGTAGCATGCTCAGGTTATGTAATTACATCTCCGGATATACGGCAGTGCGTCTACCAAGGGCCTTACCCTCCATAAACTCAAAAATATAAACTTTTTAAAACTAAAATGGGCATATTAAATATTTTGTAATGGAATATGAGATTAAATTAAGCAGGTTTTTACATATTTTTTAAAGCTTTCAAAGAAGTGTAGGGGCCTCCACATACTTAAATCCGGCCCTGGGTGTTACATACCACTGATCACTCAGTCAGTCTGTTATTCACTATGTTATGTTATCACATACCACTGATCTCCCAGTCAGTCTGCTGACCAAAGTCAGGATCAAGCACCTGCAGGTGATCAAACAAAGTCGGGGGAGGTCTAGCGTAGAAGGCCGTGATGTCCGGGCCGTTCAGAAAGATTCTGTTGGTGACATTGTCTTGGTAGATGTGGATGTAGTTGTTGAGTTCTATCTTATTGTCTTCCTCTTTCTTCAGGTCCTCGTCGGAAATAAAACTTTGAAGCTGCACCCTCGCTTGTCTGGGAAGAGAGAATACACTATGGGGACCATGTTTTATTTCAATAAATGTTTGCGGACTAACTACCTTTGCTTGTCTAAGAAGAAAGAATACACCATGTAAAGGCCATGTTTTATTTCAATAAATCTTTGCGGACAAAAAACGAATCACAAAGTAGTTTGTCTTGGTATCTGAAGTGAGCAAACATTTTGTATTCTGAATTATTTTAAGGAAATACGATGCCTGGAACAGAAGTCTGGAAGGAGCCCTCAGTGGAGACACTCGGCCACCTTCAAAAGAACTTAGATTGGCGTAAGGAAAGAAACGACTCACTATTTGGGATAAATGCTCGATTCCCAAAAATGCCCTTCCTGAGGATGGAAGTTTGTCAGATTTTTTTTTTGAAAGAATGCAAGAATGCTCAGTAATTATTGTGTACTTTTTTCTTTTTCAGAATAAAACTAGATTTGTATATTTAAAAGGGTAGACAAGGGTTTAATGAAGTAAAACAATAAAAAAGTTATTTTTTGATCTATCAATTTCTCCTTTATGAAGCAGATGGTGGTCTCTCATTTCTAATTTTGTTTGTTTTTGTAATGCTTCACTATTGTAAGGATTTGTTTTTTTTTCAGTGAATATCTTCTATTAACGGTCCAACTATGTTCTACAAATGACAGTCTGCAAAATGTTTTTAGTTTGTCTACTTATTGATTCCACTCTAACAAAGAAACATTTGAGTCGAATGCGGGAATACCCGCTGAAAGCATGTTCAAAATTTTTACAAAGACATAAGCCTAATCTAATTTTAAGATCATTCTAATTTGAACAATTATAACGGTGTTGTAATTCTGTGGCCAATTAGTTGTTTTTTTTAAGCCTTTTTTGAGATACCAGCCATTTTATTCCTGGACCCATGAAAAGTTTGCAAGCTAATAGGAGGCATTGTATAAACAGCCAAAAAAACTAACAACAACAACTTTGAGGTAAAAATTTTAACCCCAACCTTTTCATTCATGATATTTAAAAAAAGCCTTTTTTGTAAAGTGATTATTTTAAAATGTTTTACATGTTTCGGATGTTCCTTCAGAAAATTGACTTCCTAGTCCAAACCTCCCGCAGGACGACGGGGGATGACAGCGGGCAGGGTATGATTCCATGACCATCGAGAAGTCCGAACGACAGTCCATCGCGCATACCGCACGACCAGGCAGCCAGTTTATGTCCTTGAACTTTTATCCCAATGTAGATCTTGCATACAATACTATATCGTTAAATAGATGGATATAAAACTTACTTGAACAGAGGCCTCAGATTCCAATGTTTAGACACGTCCGCCTTGTCAGTTGTTATAAGATGCTGAAAATGAGTTCTATCCGTTAAAAAGGTCATCTGGGTCAGCTCTTTCTGTCGGGTACTGATGTTGACAACATGAAGTCCAGTTGGCACGTGAATGACGTAGACCTGGCCGAGGTTGGTTCCGCAGAAAAGAAAGTGGTCGTCTTCCGACGTCACGAGGACGGTGATCGACTCTGTGTCGGTGTTGTTTCGCTGCAGACGTGAGCTCTTCCCAGATCTGCCATGTCGTTTGCTGGTATCAGCTCTGTGGTGCGATTTCACCTTGGCCTTGACCTTTGTCTCCATTACCATCTTTCCTGAGTACAGTACGTGGCACGTGACGTCGCCAGAGGCGTACGCCAAAAAAAGGTGCTCGTGACTCCTAGAGAGCACAGCCTTTTCGATGGGCAGCTCATGGTGCGAATAGCTGTTGACGACCTTGAGGTTAAGACACTTCATCACGGTGGCCTGCCTGTCTGTGAGGTAGATAACGTAGTTACCGTCCTTGGTGGCCATGAGAGGCTCACAATGTTTATTGGGCTCTTCTTTCTTCAGTGAGACAGTCTTGCTCTCGGACAGGCCTTTTACAGCAACCAATTCCAGGACACCAGCATCGTTCACAAAGACGAGTTTTTCATTGGAACTGCCTGTCACACATATTGCCTTCCAGGAAATGTTAGGGCCTAAAACAGTTTTAAGTTTCCCGCTTTGGAGATCGACAGACCTGACCCCTTCATTGGTTGCGACATACGCCGCTCTTGTGTTGGCTGCATGAAACCAGTGAACAGGGCAATCACCCAAAGAAAAACTCGCCACGTGTTTACAGTTTTGAAGATTAAACATTTCTAGAGTGCACTTGTTGAGATCGCCTGAGGTCAGCACGACTACATCAATGTCCGTCAGCACCTTATAGTCTAGTATTTGAGAACTCAACGCACCCAGTACAGCCTCTTCCCCAGTTAGAGTGTTTAAGACTGCAAGAGTGTTAAGCCTCTGCACTAGGAGATGTTCTGATCCAGGGATGATCTGTATATTTGTGACTCCAAAAAGACATTTGTCTTTAAGCAAGAGTCTGTTGCCTTTACCGGGTGTATAGGAAACTGGAACTAAGGTCTGGAGGTGGACTTGCTGAAGCCAAAGCCTGGCATCACGAATCACGGCGTCAATAAACTCCGTGTCTCCGTCTTGTTCAGTAGTTTCCAAACTGGAGAAGAAGGCAGCAAGAGACACAGGGTTATAAATGACCGTGTGACGTACAGACAGCAGAAGCTGCTGAAGAGACAAGATCCCAGGGTCGAGGCTGACTGTGTCCAGAGCATATTTCATGTCATCCAAGAGCTCAGAGAAAAAGCCTGAATACACTTCATTGACAAGCCAGTTGAAATTAAAGAAAACTTTCTCTTTGAGATTTTTCCAAGTTTCGCTTGGGTCAGAGTAGCTGTGAGTCAGGTGATACGGAACACAGCGCATCGTACGCCAGTGATACTTAGATAAATGTTTGTGCTTCTTTTCCACAATATCTCTTGAGCTCAGGAGTAGGCCTCTTCGGATAAACAAGAAAAAATTGGCTAGTCTTTGGTGAATGGAGTGAAAGAACTCGCCATTCATGTACCTTGCTGTTACGGCTTTGGCGAGCTCCTTCGTTGACAAAATGTTTACCGTTTCGCCTTCCACCTTGACTCTTAAGACAAATCTGTCCAGCCTAGCCATAAGTCTAGAGAGCTGCAGCTGATAGGGAAAACCTTCCACAACGCTAATAATCTCGTCTTCTTCGTTCTTTATCTCGCTGAGAAGTTCGGCGTCTTTGCTAAGCAGATGAAGGAGCTCTTGGTCTGCAAGCCCATGTCGCGCACTGGCCAGAAGGGAGATCGAGTAACGTGTGAAAGCTACGCCGAGCTGTGACTCTAAAGTCTGAAGAAAAACGTCAAAGTCTAAATCTGGCTCTCCAAGAAAATTCTTGAGGTTTGGAAGGGTGTGCGATGGCCACCATCTTACTATGTGAAATATCGTCTGCGCACAGATGGGAGTGATGTCTGCAGGGAGCGCGTTTGTGCCAGCGGCATGTTGGTCGCTGGTGACGACCCTGTTGACCTTTGCGAGGCTGCTAATGAGAAATCCGTCAAAGTCTGCAAAGCTCAGATACGGTCTTGAGAAGCTCGTTGATGTGTGGTGTGACCTAATTACGTCAAACAGGGGGCTCGGCATGTTTAAGACCAGCATCAGTGTTGTGCCATCCGAAATGGCGTCAAGAATGGATGCCAGAATGTGAGGCGTCAACTGACCACACGTTTCGAGCTGGTCTAGAATCAGACAGAGTGCCCCATCTGTTGGTTGCTTGGCGCTCACGTCTTTTAGTGTCTGACAAAAAATGCTCACCATTTCCTGAAGTGTTATGTCTATAGACAACACAAGATTTAGAGAATAGAGAAAATTGAGCTGTAAGATCAGACTTTCCAAAACTCTAAACAGTGAAGATGACCTCAGAGTAGTTCCCAGCCTTCGGACCACAACTTTACGTTCTGACCGTCCTTGCCCTTGAGCGGACAATTTCGCCACCTGGGCGGCTAGTGTCGTTTTCCCATTCCCCCTTTGTCCCCACAGAAGCAATGTTTTGGGAGATGAGTCGGGTCTGTCAATTACTCGACAAATATCTTCTAAAACAGACTTATGATTTTCACTGAAAGATGACTGGCTGTCATTCAATTGTCTCTCTGTGGGATTATTAAGATCACTGTCGACCAAATTTCCCATTTCGTGTACTTCCTTCTCAGATGCAGGCCTTACGATGTTTTGTTTGTGATTTGGCATGTCAACACTGGCGTCTTGAGCCATTGTGTCAAGCTGACTTTCAATGTCGACATCTTGAGAGTCAAGGAAAAGTCGCACGTGCTGTAAGACTTCCGAACTTTCTGTCAGTTGCTGCATCAGATCATATCCATGAAGCCTAGCCTGAGACTTGAGCAGAGATGTCACACTGGCTAGGAAACTATCAGAGATGTATCTGTAAAACAAGGGGGAAAAATACTCTAAACAAAGCTTATATTTAGTGTAGTTTTATCGATAAATTTAGATCAGTCATGTAAGTAAATATGTAGTAGATCTAGTATCTAGACTAACAATAATAAATCTTTGATATTACACAAAAAACAAAAACGAACAATCTTATTTTGCATTGCCTACATTTTATGCTCAGAGTGGATGCTTTAGACTCTACGTGAACCGAGAAGTATTAAACAGTGTGCACAGGAATAAGATCTTCAACTTTCAAAAAGGACTAACAATAGAACTAGACGTGTGGAAATGTAAACTCTTTATAACAACCTAAACACGAATCAATTTTTCAAAAGTAAATGAGTGGGAATTAATTAGCATTGTTACGTATAGAAAAGGTAAATAAATATTACAGTATTGAGATGTATATTGTAAATGTGTAGTTCTTCTCCTTATGAAATCTTTGATGTTTTTAATGTATTTTTTAAATATTGGGCTTGTTTGTTTGTTTGTTTGTTTTGTTAGATGGTACTTCTGGAAATCCCTTGCTCAATTACAATTCGTCTCCCTCCTTCAACGCCCTATTTAGTCCCCAAGGTGGCACCCTGTTATGGCTAAATAATATCCCTCCTAACCTGAGGTAGGTCATATTCTTCTTGGCAGACTTCAGGTGTACTAAGTTATCCCTGCTGGCATACTGTCTGTAGTGAGTCACTATATTGTGTCGCAGACGATGGATGGGCTCAACCCCGGGACCTTCGTCCATCACGTCCGGGTCCATCAGTAGACATAGAGTATCGGTCCGCGGGCTGTGGTTGGTCAGCAGGCCTTCTTCAACTTCTTTGACAACAGCTAGGGATAGTTAGAAAGTTCTAGTATTAGTTAACTGATCACAAGTTTAGTAAACTTTGTGCAAGCATGAGGTGGTCGATGGGAAATAAGCCTTATATCTAGATTGTGGTTTCATTTATCAAGTGACACAAATTCACTAAACACAAGATTCTGATCTACTGTAGATAACAATTTTAATACGAGCCAGACATTTCAGCACATTAATAAGAATTTATACATGTTCTTTTTTTATTATCTACCTTGGGATAATATTTAAGTGTCCATGATTTTCTTTATTATATTTCTTTGTATGGATCGAAACACCGGAAGTAGCCAATACGTATTAATGGTTATTATTACAAAGCTTAGATCAACTCTGTCTGTCTGGTCAAAAGTTTGTACACGTTATTTCTCCCACAACCCTTCTTGGATCAAGTTGAAACTTATAGCATTTTTTGTACCTAACAAAACAGGAATCGATTTTAAAAAATAGCCAATTAGTCAATCAATTATTGGTAATTAATTATTTTGTCTGATATTCGAAAAGGGAAATAAATTCTTCATTATTAAGAAATGTAGTTTTAAGGATGTTATTTTTCTTAAATATGCTTTGGTTTTTTTTTTTGTTTTTTTTTAAAGTATTTTAATGTTTTACTTGTTGTTTTCTAGAAACAATGTCTATAGTGTGGCATTAACAACGATGAGACAAAGATTTGAAAGAATACAAAAAATATTTAGACGAGTCTCCAACGTCTTAGTCAGTTTGAAAAGTGTCTTAAAGTTTGTCCTCAATTATTATGACTTACTGTGTCATGCACAGTGTGGCACACAGATTTCCATCCGTGCTTCTGAGTATGAGCTACAAATGACCTCAGAGGTTCTTTTAGGAAAATGTAGAGATCATTAACTCTTTCTCTCCTAACTGACGATACCAACGTTGATTCCATCAGAACGTGTTAAATAATAACGGAGAGAAAGAGTTAACTCTTTAATAAAAAAGCAAAAAAGTTTCATGTGTGTTTAAAGGAAAACCAAAATGAGAAGTCGTAAAACAGGAGAAGCGACATGTGACTAGAAGGGGACACAACTGTAAAGTAACATTCTGATGAGTTATAACGTGCAAAGTATCCGCTTTTATTAGGAACTGCATCATCTGTATTTACTTATCTTATACGTGGATTAGTTCGAACACAGGAGAAAACTCTATCACATGTGCATTATAGGTAAGCTATGAAAAATATCAAGTAATAGAAAAAAAGAATACTTTTTAAAAACAAAGCTGTTCTAAGGGAAAGAACAGCTACTTACTGTAATTTATTTGAAAAATTACTGGGTTTATATCCCTTTCATCTATATAAAACATAATTTATTAATTAGTACTAAAAGATTAACTAAGTGACTAATTTTTGGATTGATTCTTGTATTATTATCGACTATGGATAATTATGAAATATTTCAATTTGATCCGAGAATAGGAGAACAAACGTGTCAGAACGTAATAAATAAGGGGACTAAATTTTTAAATATATCCACATCTCTGATTAAGTAGCATTTATTTCCCTTATTTTAAAATCCAGCAAAATAATAAATCACCAACAATCAATTAAGTATATGTTGTTGTTGTTTTTTTATTGACTCATGTCTTGTCAGGTTTAATGCAAATTATGCAAAGTTTTAACTTGATCAGAGAATGGGAAATGGGAGAAAAAACGTGTTCAAACTTTTTACCAGCTTTGTGAAAAAAAAACAACACTTTGTTAACTAATGGACGCGACTTATGAATCAAGCTAGATTTCAATTCATCACTACAAGCTTAGATCTCAGTTCATCACTACAAGCTTAGACCTCAGTTCATCACTACATGCTTAGACCTCAGTTCATCACTACAAGCTTAGACCTCAGTTCATCACTACAAGCTCAGATCTCAGTTCATCACTACAAGCTTAGACCTCAGTTCATCACTACAAGCTTAGACCTCAGTTCATCACTACAAGCTTAGACCTCAGTTCATCACTACAAGCTTAGACCTCAGTTCATCACTACAAGCTTAGACCTCAGTTCATCACTACAAGCTGAGATCTCAGTTCATCACTACAAGCTTAGACCTCAGTTCATCACTACAAGCTTAGATCTCAGTTCATCACTACAAGCTTAGACCTCAGTTCATCACTACAAGCTTAGATCTCAGTTCATCACTACAAGCTTAGACCTCAGTTCATCACTACAAGCTTAGACCTCACTTCATCACTAAAAGCTTAGACCACAGTTCATCACTACAAGCTTAGATCTCAGTTCATCACTACAAGCTTAGACCTCAGTTCATCACTACAAGCTTAGACCTCAGTTCATCACTACAAGCTTAGACCTCACTTCATCACTAAAAGCTTAGACCTCAGTTCATCACTACAAGCTTAGACCTCAGTTCATCACTACAAGCTGAGATCTCAGTTCATCACTACAAGCTTAGACCTCAGTTCATCACTACAAGCTTAGACCTCAGTTCATCACTACAAGCTGAGATCTCAGTTCAATGATACAGTTATTTCATTTTTCCTTTATTGATAAAATATTCGTAACTCAAGATGGCATCTGATACCCTTTACAAGCACGTAGCTTACCTGACCATTTGTATGTGTCCATTTGACTCATTTCTTCTTTGGGCTTGTATTGCTTTATAATGGACACAGCGGTAACCAAAGCCTCTTGTAATATACGCTCAACTTCTTCTGGAATCTGGTACTCTTCAACAGACTTGATACGCTGAACAAAGAAAGAAAATACCAAAAAAAAACAATTGTTAGTTTTTAGCCTACATTTATTAATTTACATTGTTCGAATTACGACTTACCTGCTTGATGTAAACGGGTGGAACACGGTTCGAATCTAGTCGGTACACATCATCAAGCGCCTCGACTCCTATGACATTCTCTTTGATCAATACCTCCCTGATCTCTTCGAAGACAGACTTGTACAGAAATCCTGGCAGCTTTTTGTCTTCCAGTTCATGACCGATCAGACTCTGGAATAGTTTTACAAATCAACACATGAAAGAGATTACGTTTTTTAGTGAACTGATCCAAAGATATTAATAAAAATTGTTCAGAAAACCTGTTGAATGTTTGTGTATATGAAAGATTGGAATAAATTGTTTCAGGCTATACAGTATACAATCGTTCTGTGCAATTGGAACTTTTTAAGTACATCATCCGGTTCATTCATAAACTCATTCCGATCGCGGTGCACGATTTTTACAAGGAAATGTCGTAAAATGGATGCAACTTAAGGCTTAAACTCATGGGTTATGTCGCAAGCATGCGCCTCTAATTGTTATAAAATCGCATTCTCATTCATTGTCTAAAGTAGTTCAAAAATTCAAATAACACCAAACGATTTTATACAGTAATCTGAAACGAATTATTCATTTGTCTTTTTTTAAAGTAAAGTCTGTAAACGTCTAAATCATAGATCTTGCTTACTATGAAAGATGGACCGATAGATTGTGTCCGACATGTCCGCAGTTCTTTCTCAATCAGATCAAACGTCTCAATGTCATTGGTTAATACTCCAGCCCCAGTGCGCATGTCTACCATGTGACAATTGAGTCCCATGTGTTCACACATCTCATGAATCTTGGGATAGGCTACTTCTTCGAGAAACTCTCTTTCTTCTTGCAAATCTTCACATTGGTATGCATAGAATAGAATTGTTGAAAGAATTATTATACCAAAGTCAAAGAGTGTACAATAATAATTCATTTTAATGGAAAATCCTATCTCTACATACATACTTGCATATATATCTTGCGTCTAATTATACAACAAGATCAAAATGATAATTCTAGTTATATTGAATTTCATGGACCTATTTTAGCCGCCCCCAAAAGACGAATGGCTGCTATTAGCTTTGTGTGGTCTTTCTGTCCGTCCATCACGTTTAGATCGCAAAAACTAGAAAAGTAAAAAAAAAATTTAAGTTTTCCTTTCAGACCTTGCGACCTATAGGGCAGATGATATTAAGGTCATTTGTTTCTTTGGCCACTTGTTAACGAGCAGGGTGTCGTATGGCCAGCACAATGACCAACCAACCGAAAGACAAACTAGAAAAGATATTGAAATTTCGAGTTTAGATCTTTCATAGTTCTGATGCAACAGTACTTTTTTTCTTTTCTGAAAGCGACAAATTTTATTTTTAAAATCAACTATCCAAGCCGTTTTTTTTCTTTTAAAAATACACATTTTTACAATTATTCACTAAACAGACAGACAGACCACACAAAACTAATAGGTGCTACACCCCTTTCGAGGGGCTGCTATAAAGATATTGTCTGAAAACATTTGTCGAAAAAAAAATTGTCCGATAAATGCTCTATTGGCATCATGCTTTAAAATACGAGATGTGACTATACATACGTTAACCGTGTTGTTTTCCTACCTGGCGTTGACGACACGTAAATTCTTAGCTCCGATTTGGATATCTCTTCTGGTAACTGCATTCTGGACGCTCTCAAGTGGTTGGAGGCTTCTTGGCTAAAGAATTTCCATCGATTCCTTTTTTTAAGGCTATACGAAAAAATAAAACAATTAGTGAATATTCCAGTAATAATCTTATATAGAGCTGTGGGAAGCGTGGTCGAGAAGCTAAGTACGCGTGAACTTTGCCTGTCTTGGCTACCTATGAAGGGGGCTTGAGGATCAACACCTGACTAGGGCAGAGTTGTGTATACAGGGCGCCTAAAGGCAGCACGGAAAACCTTCTCCCGGATACCCCCTCTCCACTGGTCCAAAAATGAGATTGGACCATAGCGCTCTGTGCAGGCTATAAGTATGAAAGTAAAGAAAAACTATAATTATTATTATTATTGTTATTATCATCAGATAGTTGATAGTGTATTGAATTATAACAATCTCAAGCTCTTCTTATATATGTTAATGTAGTGAATTACAATGGCCTCATATATTTAACTACTTTGAGAATGTCAAGTTCACCTCTTTGGTACAGCGTAAGATGTCGTTTTCTTTCCACTACTGCTGGACAGCTGACTGCCCATTGACTCTTTCCGGTGTGCGCTGCCCCTGGCTATGTGAATGAAAGTACTTCTGGAAATTTTCCTTTTGGGATCCACATCGCTGAGCAAAGATTGTCTGCTTAGTGGAACTGGATGAGCTATTCTGTGATACACTGGCAAATATAGCGTGGCGTACGTTAGATCAGATACAGCAAAAGATAAATATAAGCTGCCATTAAAGTTTAGTTTATATGTAGTATACCAAATATACCAAAAATATACTTCGTTTATTTTTTTAAAGGAGAAGGCTTCGTATTTTAAAGATCATATGCAGTCTATACGTAGATCATCCATATGTGAATATTTTGACAAAGCTTATATCAGCTCACTCTGTCTGTCTGGTACAAATTTTGAACACGTCATTTCTCCCACTACTATTCTCGGTTCAAATTGAAACTTAACACAATTATTTATTTTACCTAACAAATTATTTAGTCAACTTATTATTGGCAATAAATTATTTTGTTTGAAGTTGAAAAGAGGATAAGGAGATAGAGAGGAAAAAGATATGAAGTTATAAATGTGGAGTTCTACGCCCCCGCCCCTTTTTTTTCTTTTGAAGGATTTTTTATTTTGCTTGTTACATGTTCTAAGCACATGCAAGTTGATTAAAAGTTTTCCAGTTAGATTCGAATCTTCAAAAATATACGTAATTTTTTTTTAATATATACAATTACTGGTATAGTATCTGTTTCATATCTGTTTGCATCTGTTTCAAGCAAGTTGAAGACCTTGACGTGACATTAAATCTAACATGTTGCATCTGGTTTAAAAATATAAATTTCAAACTATTTTCTTTTAATCGTGTTGATCTATTAAAAAAAAAAGTAAAGTTCCCCTTTCAGACCTTGTGGTCTATAGGGCTGATGATGTAAAGGTCATCTGATTCTGTGGCCAACGGTTAACAAGGGTTTCATGTAGCCATCACAACGACCAACCGCCTTTACTTTTTCCAACTAATGTCAGGTACCCATTAGAGCTAGGTGGACTCAGAGGCGCCCGAAGATCCCGAAATTAAAAATCCCGTCTTCACCAGGATTCGAACCCCGAAACCCCGGTTCGGAGGCCAAGCACTTTACAGTTCAGCCACCGCGCCTCCTGTTGATCTATTAATAGGCTAAATGTATAAAATAAATTGGTTCAGTTTCGAATACCAAAAGGAAACTTTTGCAACTATTTCTATCAACATGCTCAGTTGAAGATATTTTCAATGTGCGGACAGACAAAGACAATAAACACACACAAAAATAGTGAGACTTTACTGTTAACAGCTAAACTAATAACTGTTTTAAAAATTTTACTAGAAGAACAATAGTTCCTACCTGCCCAGTCAGCTAATAGTTGATTTAGTCGTTCTAGAGCTGCAGCTCTGCAAACAAATACAAAGTATGTTGAAATTAAGGATTTACTTTGTAGATTTTGAACACAGTAAACATTGACATTTGCAAAACGAAGGAAACAAAATAATTGTAAACAGGAACATTGTTGGACGTAAAGGACAACATTGTCAGTGGATCTGAGGTTCTGCTTGTTTATCTACATGGCGTAATGGACAACATTGTCAGTGGGTCTGAGGTTCTGCGTGTTTATCTACATGGCGTGATGAACAACATTATCAGTGGGTCTGAGGTTCTGCGTGTTTATCTACATGGCGTAAAGGACAACATTGTCAGTGGGTTTGAGGTTCTGCTTGTTTATCTACATGGCGTAATGGACAACATTGTCAGTGGGTCTGAGGTTCTGCGTGTTTATTTACATGACGTAATGGAAAACATTGTCAGTGGGTCTGAGGTTCTGCGTGTTTATCTACATGACGTAATGGACAATATTGTCAATGGTTCTGAGGTTCTGCGTGTTTATCTACATAGTGTAATGGACAACATTGTCAGTGGGTCTGAGGTTCTGCGTGTTTATCTATGTGAGCTGGCGCTCCTAGATCTAATTTTTGACCTAATTTTATCTAATTTATATTATTTATATAGGCCAGGGCTATGATGTTTGTAATTTAGTGTCCTTTTTAATTTTTATAGTTCAGTGCTGAGTATTTTGTAGTTTCCGCTATTTATAACTTTCTGCTAGTTTTAGTCTTTTTCTGTTATTTGTGTTTTACTCGTAAAGGAAAAGTAGTTTTTAAAATAGTTAACTAGCCTTAGAGCTGTGGATGTTATTTCCTATTTTTTGTCCCTGGTTAGTTCTGCTTATTTTTGTCTTTGGCATTGGCGTTGGATTGGTTGTTATTTTTTTATATCAGTTTATGTGCAGGTCTGTAAACGGTATAGAGCCCCCATATGAGTTTAGAATAGAAATAACTTTTTATCTTCCTTTTTGTATTTTTGTAGATTTAAATTTTAAGATTCTCTTTTTAATGCTGTTTAATTTGGTATATAATGTTGTGTAGTCCGTGTCTTTAGTAACTTGCTAGATTTTATTTTTGTGTACGGCTAGGTACAAATTAGGGAAATCAGTAGTCCAGTTTAGTTATAGATAATAAGCGTGACGTCATGCTCTCCGATATGTTCACGCTGACCAGTTATAGCTAGCTCCGGAACCACGTTGAGCTCTTTTTTGTCTTGACCAGTGGTCAGTGCTGACAGTGTTGCCTGTATAAAGTTATTTTTGTGTAGTGTAAGTTCAGCTGGGACCGCCTGTAAGTTGGAAAATGTTTTTATTTTTGCTTTCTTTCGTTTGTATTTGTATTGATTGTTTCTGCATCTATTGCTATAGTCTAGATACAGAATGATTAGTGTAGTGGCGTCACTGGCTAGTTAATTAGCCATGATTACCTCTGATGGAACCGGAAGTTCTGTAGACTTGGGTAGCGTCACCCAATTGCGCCAGCCTTAATGCTTTTTGCTTTTCTATACTATGTCTATGTGTGAATATTTTATTATTTTATGTTTCCTATGTATTTTTATGAATATTTTATCGTTAGGATAACCACTCTATTTACGTTGGCATTTTGTCCTACTTTTTAATGTAAAAGATGGCTGCGGCCTAAGCATCGCTGTTATGGCGGCTTGTTTAGTCTTATCTACTATTATCTAGATCTAGCTTATATTTATTGTAGTCTAGCCTGACCTGTGTTGGTTGTGGCTGGGACTTTAATAACTCAGGTATTGCTTTTATTAGCTACATGCAGGTAATTGAAATTACCTCATGCTTGTATTATGTGTATGTGCTAGACTAGGTCTAGTTCATTATTATTTTGTTATTATGTCTTATGCTTGTTTATATTTGTAATTGCAGGCTATAATTCCTGCCTTACGGCCTAACTGTCTGCCGCAGTTATTACTGCCTAACTGCCATTATTTCGGCTGTCTAACTGTCTGCTGTAGTTCTGCTTTACTGCTGATAGTAGTTTACTGTTTAGTGTTGGGGTAATTTAGGTTATTTGGTGGTCGGTTTAGTTAGTAATAGTTGTAGATTTAGCAACATAGATCCAGAGGCGGCAGAGGGTTTTGGTTAGTGGAGTTGTTAAGTTCAGTTAAGTAGGGTTGATTAATTATTTAGTAGTGCGTATATATAGTTTTTGTTTATTCCTAAGTCTATTTTCATTTTCGTATTCACCTATATTTTTATTGCTTTGTAAGTTGGTTGTAAATAAAGTGAATATAAGTTCCTTTTAAAATTTCAGTTTGTTATTTTATTTTTAGTTAGCTAGTTTAGTTTAGTTTAATTGTGCTGTCTGGTTGCTTAGGCTACTATAGCCCCTTGGTCGCAAACCCGAGGTGCACAGATTGGGCCCACCCAGTAGAGCTACCACCTGCCTACTGTTTTTAAATGAATAAATGTTGAGCAGCAGATAACAAAAAGGGCCTCACTCAGTAGCGCCACCCTGACCTGCTCACATTTTTCTGGTGTCAGAAGTGGGATCTGTGCTTAAGTGATCAGACCCACATCTACATGGCGTAATGGACAACATTGTCAGTGAGTCTGAGGTTCTGCGTGTTTATCTACATGGCGTAATGGACAACATTTCAGTGGGTCTGAGGTTCTGCGTGTTTATCTACATAGCGTAATGGACAACATTGTCAGTGGGGCTGAGGTTCTGCTTGTTTATCTACATGGCGTAAAGGACAACATTGTCAATGGGGCTGGGGTTCTGCTTGTTTATCTACATGGCGTAAAGGACAACATTGTCAGTGGGTCTGAGGTTCTGCGTGTATATCTGTTATGTATGCATGAATATCAACAAAGATGTTTAATGTTGGCTATGAAATGTTTCATTCGAATATTAGGTCAATGTTGATGCCCATATACACTTCTTCGTGATCTTTTTCTATGATTTATAAGAAATTACAGGAGCCCGATTTTAACTTTCACTGATTATATTCAGGGTACGGGTAGGTTGGACTCTGTCAAGTATTCGCCTCGTATCACAAAACAGCAAGACAGCTGTTGATGTGTAATGTAGCTGCAAACTTTGAATTAATAGCTATGTACTTTGTCTTTCTATATTTACACGCCCCAATTTTAAATTACTTACCTTAATTCGTTCGTGAAACCTGGTCTCTGTGAGTTTTCTAAATTATTTACTCTAGTTCGTAAAATATGATGTCCATCAGTGTTCTAAATAATTTACTCTCGTTCGTAAACTATAATGTCCATCAGTGTTCTAAATAGGTTACCTTCGTTCATGAAACATGGTGTCCGTGAGTGGTACTGGGCAAAGTTTCACCTGGACAGGATGTTTCACTAAGTTGGGTAGGATGACGTCACGTGGACCTCGTCTTGTGGTCTTGATATTTCGAGGACAGAAAATTAAATACACTTGAAAACTATATCTCTAAAGTTAGCATCTCTCTCTCTCTCTGTCTCTCTCTCTTTCTCTCTCTCTGTGTCTCTCTCTCTCTGTCTCTCTCTCTGTCTCTCTCTGTGTGTCTCTCTCTCTGTGTCTCTCTCTCTGTGTCTCTCTCTGTGTGTCTCTCTCTCTGTTTCTCTCTCTCTCTGTGTCTCTCTCTCTCTGTGTCTCTCTCTGTGTCTCTCTCTCTGTTTCTCTCGCTCTCTCTGTTTCTCTCTCTCTGTGTGTCTCTCTCTCTCTGTTTCTCTCTCTCTGTCTCTCTCTCTCTGTGTGTCTCTCTCTGTGTGTCTGTCTCTCTCTCTCTCTGTTTCTCTCTCTCTCTCTGTGTGTCTCTCTCTGTTTCTCTCTCTCTCTGTGTCTCTCTCTCTGTGTGTCTCTCTCTGTGTGTGTGTCTCTCTCTCTGTGTCTCTCTCTCTGTTTCTCTCTCTCTCTCTCTGTGTCTCTCTCTGTGTGTGTGTCTCTCTCTGTTTCTCTCTCTCTCTCTGTCTCTCTCTCTGTGTCTCTCTCTCTCTCTCTGTGTCTCTCTCTCTTTTGTCAACCCCACGCCCTCTTTCTCTCCTTAACACATAAAAAATTTACATAGGAACAACCATCTTTCGCCCTGTGTGTTTGTGCCTGTTGGAGACTGTAAGTTTGTGTCAACGTTATTTCTCCTACTTCCCATTCCCAGATCAAGTTGAAACTGTGCAAAGTATTCATCGTCTATGTCGACTTTATGAGTCAACATCTATTGAGATTGTATAGTTCGCTTGGTGACAGGTAGAAGGAGCCCCTTGTCTTGTAATACGTGATGACTTTATGAGTCAACATCTATTGAGATTGTATAGTTCGCTTGGTGACAGGTAGAAGGAGCCCCTTGTCTTGTAATACGTGATGACTTTATGAGTCAACATCTATTGAGATTGTATAGTTCGTTTCCTGACAGGTAGAAGGAGCCCCTTGTCTTGTAATACGTGATGACTTTATGAGTCAACATCTATTGAGATTGTATAGTTCGTTTCCTGACAGGTAGAAGGAGCCCCTTGTCTTGTAATACGTGATGACTTTATGAGTCAACATCTATTGAGATTGTATAGTTCGTTTCCTGACAGGTAGAAGGAGCCCCTTGTCTTGTAATACGTGATGACTTTATGAGTCAACATCTATTGAGATTGTATAGTTCGCTTGGTGACAGGTAGAAGGAGCCCCTTGTCTTGTAATACGTGATGACTTTTCCAATAAGTGGAAATGAGACTTTTGGGTAGCCAGTGGATCGCTCTAATTGTTTACTGCTTTTTGTTTTAAGTAATCAGTATTTAATTTAGAGGAATTTATCGAATGTTAAATATTAAACCTAACATATAAACACAACATGATGATTTACCGAAAGAGTTCGTCTCATCACGGAATATACCGAAAGATCTCTATTTGTGAGTTTGGGTTTTGGCACATCCGTACAATTTAGGCCATGTCGTCTACATTTGTTAAGAACGCCTTCTACACTCGACCGTAGGCATAAAAATTGGTTAATTTTTAATTGATACATGTCTTGTAAGGAAAAAAAATTATATATATATATATATATATATATATATAAGGTTTCAAATTTAAAATGCCATATAGTGAAGAGATGATGAAATGAGATCAAAACAGTTCCTGGTAGGCCCTACTAGATGTTTGGATATTTTTAATATGTACCCCAATAATATCTACATTTAATATTACTAATTTTTTTTAAGAATTTTAAGTTATGTTTTAAGTGAGTTATAATTGCATAAATTCTCAAATTTGTGCTATTTTAATGAAGATTTTGAAATAGGTATGGAGAAAAAGATTTGTGATTATTTGATTATTTCATTGCTTATTCTAATTGATGTATACCGTACTATTCTATTATACTCACATGAGATAACTGACGTAGTGCTATTGATTCATCTGACCAGACTTTCGCTGCAGAAACAAAAGTTACTTTTATGTTTTAAGTGAATAAGTACAACTAGTGTGGGGTCGTAGGTTCAAAAAAAATAATGTTTATAATTCCTCTTACTAACTTAACCTGGATATATTCTTTGTGAAAAAATTACTAGTTAATTGGTTACACATGGAAAACTCAGGTTTGACCGTTATAATTTTCAAAATAAAAAAATCTCAAAATGTTATTTGATCTGAAGATCTAAATCTTGAACTGACGTCAGTGATAATTCCCACATAGTTAATAGTGGAAGAATAAAAATTGACGTGCAGGGACATTTTGAGCACCATTTTATGTAGAAGTCATTAGCTGGGTTGCTAGATTTGATTTGCGACACTATATCTATGAATATAACACGGATATAATTTTTCAATACACAACATCAATACTGTATCTAGTGGGAAGATAAATTTTGTGAGGAGGCCAAACTTAACAGTGCACCGGCCTGCAACAAGCCCCAGTGACCTTTTCCCCGGAATAGCCACCAAAACCAACCGATGTAATAGGCATGATAGATGTGGACACTGCCCTTTTCCGCTAGATTCCTTTGCAAAATTTTGGGGTCTAAATCTAAATCTAAATACATATATATAAAAGTAATTATAATAGAAGTCGGTTCATACATAAGCGTAACACCGCGTAACCATGATCATTGGGACTTTTGGGCTGGGTAAAAAAAAATATTTCTTTTTTATCTATCATTCATTAGTTATTATGAGCAAGGTAATCGCTTTTTGTTTTGTATAACAATGTCATAAATGTGAATTTTTATTTAAAGATTTTTTGTTTATGTTACTTGTTCAACTTCAGTGATACGCTCTAAAACTAACAAAATAAAACATTACTATATTTTATGAAGTGCATTCTTTTTTATGTATAGATACACAGCTAATTATAACCGAACTGAAAAGGTACTATATACTTATTTGTATGTAAGTATGCGTATTGTTTACCTAAGTACGATGTATATAATATGTGTGCGTGTAGTATTTATCTTGGTACGTATCCACTTCTGACACCATGTAGAGTATTTGTGATTATACAAATAACAAACTATTGTTTATGAGGGAAGACATATTTGGAATTCCATTTATTACGTTAACATAAACAGTGTTGCGCTGATGCGCTAGGGTGAAAATTTACACATAATACATAATTTCTAATTGATTACTTTTGTTTTTGTCGACTTCTTTCAAAGGGGGCTGAACTCTAGAATAATGAAGACTGGCATGAGGCCTCACTCTCTCCAAACGATTGGATAAAAGTATTTGATTCAACTGCACCTGAAAATGAACAATAATAAGAACCTATTTTTTTTAAAGTTAAACTTCTTTAAGAGTAGCATCGAAGTCCCCTTTCAGACCTTGCGATCTCTAGGGTAAATGATGTACAGGTCTCCACTGTTTCTGGTATCACACGTCTGAGATACAATGATGGTAGCCGACAGTAAGAGACTCATGTCAGTACAGATGCAGATCTATGTGGCTCTAAGCCTCACCCAATACTCAATAGTCGGCTTTTCAAATGGTGAATTCTCTTCGTGTAAGTAACTAATGAGAGGGTGACGATTTTGGAACTTCCCTCATATTCGTTAGCATCAATAACCAATGAAACTCGTCTGAATGTATGTCGGTGTGTGCTAATGTAGCTTTATAAAATGCTGCGAATCGTGATTAAAAAAAAGAGGAGTTTGCGACTACCAATTCATCCAAATTGGTACTTCATCGGTGTGTACTATACTTCTAGAATCTAGAAGTAAGCTTCTTATTACAGGGCCACCAATATCATATTTAGCCTATACATGAAAAACACTATTAAAAACACTAAATCTAGGTGTTAATCCTTGTGTTCGTCAAACCAGTAAATGAAGCTTAACCTAGCCACTATAAACAGCCTACCTCGTTTGTTCTGACAGCTTGTAACTTCAATAACTCGTTCTCTAGTTGAAGCTTTGCTTTTCTTATGTCGATATCAGGGGCGTTACCCCAAGCATTCACAGCACTGGGTACTTGGGCCATCTTAGAATTTGATAATTTCGAACCTAACCCAGTCAATCGAAGACTGAAACTGTGAACAGAAAAAAAACAGTAGGCTCCAAATTCCACATTTATTTAATACTTCCAACGGTAAATTAAATGTTTTAGATTGTGTTTTTTAAGGACACACATAGTACATACAAATATTGTTTGTGTTTTGGTAAGGATACACATAGTACATACAAATATTGTTTGTGTTTTGAAAGGATACACATAGTACATACAAATATTGTTTGTGTTTTGAAAGGATACACATAGTACATACAAATATTGTTTGTGTTTTGAAAGGATACACATAACATAACAAAATAACTGTTTTCAGCTGAGCGTTGTTACAAAAGAAACACCTTTTAATTCTATCCTTCAAAAGTCCTTTTATATTGCACTAGTTAGTATGCAATTTACAAACGATACTTGCATATGCATAATTGGCCGATTTCGGGCTTTGGCCGTAATATATATATATATATACACCACCTCTTAAACAAGGTTTAATTATTATTAAATAGTATATGTTGTTTTTTTTTTAAAAGTATGTACACCTTGTTACAGTTTATCCTCAATTGTTCAGCATTAGGGATATGACCTTAGGTTAGGGTATTAATACGAGTGACCACATGTGACGTCAACAAGTCAGTGTAACTATTTTCTAGGTGGCATGTTATTTCGTAACTTTTATTCCTCAATTCTTTTATAACCCAACATCTAAATGTGGAGGCTTAATAAACCATTCAATACGATATGATTGATAAGAGATGAAAACAAAATTGAGTGATGTTTTGAAAAAAGGAAAGTTTGGAAATAAAGAAGAAAAGAGAAGAAGGTATGCATCTATGATGTAGCGCTTTTTATTTTATGAAGCGCTAAGAGTAGGCCTATATGCCTACAGTTACCTTATCTGAAACATACTAGTGAACTGTTGAGGTTTATGTTGTATGTCTGCTTTTAGGAAAGTCAGGTGCATCTCAAATATGCTGGGACACATGAAAGTAATAAGTTTTAAAAAGACAAGCAAGCAAAAGAAAAAAAATATAGCTTATATTGAGGGAAGAGGTCGCACCGCTTTGTGCCAAAACAAATAAAATTGTTAACAAAATTGGTCAATCGCTATCATATCTCTCAATATTGTACTCTTTATCATCCCTTTTTCTATTTAAAACAAAATCAATTTATTCCCAATAACTAATTGATTTTTTTTTGTATTGAATCATATGTTGCTATTGAAAATGAAGATTGTGTAAAATTTCATCTTGATCCGAGAATCGGAAATGCTAGAAAACAATGTAAAAGAATTCACACAGGCAGAGAGGCTTACGGAGTGAGTTGATATAAGCTTTGCCAAAACAATCTTTAAATCGAAATACCCAGCCATTACCAGGGTTCTAACTCGAGAGACCTAGATGGAAAGCTAACTTCCTTTGCTAATTTTTTCCGCGTGTAATCCTATAATTGATGAGCAATAATAACCAAAGTTAAATTTGGTGCATAATGTTTTTTATACTAGAATCTATTCGCTGGCAGATCCTGGGTTGAGAGTTACGGAGAGTTTTTGGAATAATTTTATTAGAGAAATCACACAATATGTATACTAACTCCATGGGCGTAGCCAGGGGGGGGGGTTGGGGTTCAAACCCCCCTCACGCCGAAATGAATTCAGTGACTGATTTTTTTGCTTTCATTTTGTTTATTTTAGGTGAGATTTTATACTAAATCTTCACTTACTACAGCACAGCCGAGGGTGTTTTGAGTTAAAAACCCTCTACCAGGGGTTTTGAGATTTAAAAAAAAACAACCTATCAGGGGGTTTTGAGTTTTAAAAAAAAACTATCCGGGGGCTTTGAGTTAAAAAAAACCCTTTCAAGGGGTTTTGAGATAAAAATCCCTCTACCAGGGGGTTTTGAGTTTAAAACCCCTACCAGGGGTTTTGCAGTTAAATCTCCCTCTTCTATAAACAAAACTAATAAAAATGCAAACGACTATCCCCAAATTCCAAGAAAACAGCTAAGGAAGATTTTGACTTTAAAACCGCCTCCAAAAATTACGGTAAACCCCCTCACAATATAAAAAAAAGCAAATTACACACTCAAAATTCTATGAGCGTAGCCGAAGGGATTTTGAGTTTAACCCCCCTCCTCCAGTTGGGGTTTGAGCTAAAAAGTACCTATTCAATAAATAAAAAACAAATTACACACTATATAATCTATGAGCGTAGCCAAAGTGGTTTTGAGTTTAAAACCCCCTGCCAACGGGATTTGAAGCTGAAAAAAAACTCTTCAATATTAAAAAAAAGCAAATTACGCACTCAAAATGCTATGGCCCTAGCAAAAGGGGGTTTTGAGTTTAATTCCCCCTTCAGAGGGTTTTGATGCTAAAAAATACCTCTTCAATATAAAAAAAAAGCAAATTACACACTAAAATTCTTTGAGCGTAGCTAAGCTAATGAGGGGTTTTGAGTTCAAACACCCTCCTCCAGATGGCTTTTTTTTTTTAATTTAAAACCCCTCCAGATGGTTTTGAGTTTAAAATTCTCCTAAAGAACGTTTTGAGTTGAGAACCTCTCTCTTTAATAATATTTTAAAGCAAACTACAGTGACCAAATTTTATGATCGTAGCTAAATGGGGTTTTGAATTTAAAAAAAACAACAAAACAAACTCCATAGTTTTTTTAGTTTAAAAACCTTCAACAGATGATTTTTAAGATAAAATTTTCCTTTTCCATATAAAATCTAAAGCGAAATACAGGCGTGTAATTCCAAGAGCGTAGTGAAGAGTGGTTACAAAATTTCTACCAGTAGCTACCATTAATAAAGTGTGAATAGTCATCTGCCGAAATTGAAAAACACTAAATGTGGCTCAACAAAGATGGCTGACAGATTTTAAGAGTCATTTATAGAGATCAGGTCTAAATCAAATAAATCATATGCCGAACTGGGAGTCGAATCCTTAGTAAGGTTGTGACAGAGCGTCGCATGAGGTTTTGCGGGACATGTTCTCCGACAAAATGAATTTCGCTCAATAAGAGTTGCGGAAACAGCTTGCCGGAAAATGCGCCGAACGGCGCGAGAGAGGTCTAAGTCAGTAAGAATAGCACATCAGGTTTTTGAAATAAAAATTTTAATAGCAAGATAATGCACAGTACATACCTCAGAATATGCATTTTGTTGGCTTTCAATACCAGAAATAGTGCTCGGCACACATATATATATATATATATATATAATTTTTTTTCCGCGGTAGGGGGGGGCGGGAGAAAACCCCTTAAACCCCCCCCCCCCGAAAAAAATCCTGGCTACGCCCATGATACGAACTCTTTATTTATATTAACAAGTTATACTAATTATTTCTATTTTAACCAATTTATAGATTTTCCCCTCTCCCCAAATATGTTGGCCTATTTTGTGGGGGTGGAAAGCCGGCGATTGTACTCTTCGAGTAGGGGGGTGGGGCGGTCACTTTTTTTTCTTTTTGCAGAAATCACAGTTTGTTAACTAAATTTAGTCACATATCTATATGATGAAGCTACTTATTGATATTTTAAGCAACATTTATATTAGGTCGCACCCCTTCTGGTATGTTGGCCCAGAGGCGGCCTTAGCAGTGCGCGGGGCCCTGGGTGAGTGTCATATGCGGGGCCCTAAGCCGCAAAGGTAGACTATATATACTGCACCACATCAGGCTTACGTCTCGTCCGCTTCTAATGCTGTAGGCCTTTTTTTGTTACAAAACATAGTACCTTACGTAGGTGGTACGTATTGTACTATTGGCCGTTTACGTACATTACACAATGTTCTGCATGGAAGATTTTGCCTTTTAAGGTTAATCAACGTAACTGTAATGATTCACAAATATTTTTTATGAACAATCAACAAACTAGATAATAATATTTCTGCTAAACACGCTGGAGGTTAAGATTATGGCAGCCGCAAGGAGAGTAAAAAGCTCGACTGTTCATGCGAATAATGTGCACTTGAACTCCTTGGTGATTTCCCTTCATGTTTGCACAACTGTCGTATTCCTGGCCACGACAATTGGCGATGTACAGGCCTAGGTTCTCCAGCAAGGCGAGAAGAGCCTCTGACAAACCATTTCCTGTTGCGTCGTCATCATCTAGAAATTTGATAAAGTGTTCCAGCACCTTAACTTTTGGATCTGATACGTCCACACAACGCAATATAAGGGACATCTGCTCTTTGTGGCTAACATCAGGCGTGCAGTAAAGATGACGAAAAATATTTAGCAAGTTTGATTTTGTCAATAATGTTCCCTTTTACTTCTGATGCCATCAGGTCCATAAGTTCGTTTTGAATCCTATGCCAGATGTAATGGTCGTGAGCTTCCACGTTCTTAATTTGTCGAAGATGTTCTTGCATTGAGATTGCATCTCAATCAAGCTTGAAAATTGATTGTTGTTCATTTGTTTTTCTGTTCTCCCATGAAATGTTTTGTTGATTTCGTCAAGGAACTGTACATCGCTAGAATTTTAGTTCAGACTGCGCGCTAATACAGTTTTTCTTTTCTAATTTGTTCTGGAATCACGTTATTCGTTATGCAAGCATTTGACATTCTCAAAGCTAAGTCCAGCCACGCAGTCACACAATCAACGTCATTTACAGAAACCTCGTGCAGCTAAGTTCATTATGTCATGTTGAGATCTTACATTGTGATTGGTATCATATAGATGCCTTGAAAGATATTGAGTAACGAGTTCTAGTTTATGAGAACTGGTCTGGTTTTCGAAGCTGACGGTGACAAGAGAATCTCCGATCTCGGGGCACCTTTCAGGCGCGGAGTCTTTTAGAGTTGGATGGACTCAGGGGCGCCATCGGTTCGGAAGCCATTTGCTTACCCACTCAGACAACAAGTTCCCATACTTACAGTATTATTCATATTTACCCCGATATTTTTAGGTATTCATTAAACATGAGCAGCACGATACTTGAGGTATACATATTATAATTACTTACTTTAATATAATACTTAAAGTATTCATATTTAAAGTGAGATCGTTTTTTTTACAGCAGACCGTCAGCTACATCTTTCCGCGTCACCTTTCCCCAATAGAAGTTGAAGGACAAAGTAAGAGTAGCCTTAAAGCCTATACAATTTTGATGTGAATTACCTTTTGTATGTACATCCATGTTATTGTTGATACCTCCCTCCCTGTGAATCAACGTGCTCACCAGGCTTTGATAATAGCCAAACTCCCACCTGTAAAATGTGTTTATATTTCTTCAGCAGTTAGAATGAAGTCACACACCGAGTTAGACCAATCAGAAAATACTTAACAAAATATTGTGTGAAATGAAAGGACTGCACACCAAACATCAGGCTACTAAACACCGAGTGGCAGATATTGATCGTCCAATAGTTTCGATTTTAAACATTCGGGATCGAACTTCTCTTTTTTTTTTCTTTTGTCAGTTATTTATACATTTGGCTTTGAGGTAATCTGGTGAAAGTGATTGATTGTAACTTTGCTGCAACTAAAGTCTTTATATTCTCACGTTACACTTGTAAAAATAGTTGTTAAGTTCGTATACTACAATATAATTGTAACATTGTGATAATAATCAGAGTTGGGATCAATTTACAATTATCTGCAATGGCACGGCACTCATAGGAAATGGTCGGACTTTTTATCTCAGCTATTTTTATGTCTTTGCTATTTTTACAACTAAGTTATTTCCCCACAGGCGCTTCTGTGCCGTGCCCTTGTTTCATATAAAACTTGGGCTCTTTGAATGTGGGATAAAATAATTGCACTATGCATACATAATTATTATACCTAATGATGATTTAACTTAAGGAGCACGCTAAACACGTGAATAGTGAGCCATTGAGAAAGCAAGCGAGAGGAAGAAAAAGAACAAACAAAATATACAAATAGCTTTTTTTTTTTAAAAGAAAAACTTTTCTAAGGGGAATAACTCAATAGCTACAGCTATATCTCTCCATAATATGTTCCTTTTTTTTATATCAAACAAAATAATTAATTACCTATTATTAATTGAATAATTGGTTGTTTTTTTTTATTGATTTATATTTTGTTAGGTACAATAAATAATTGGGGAAAGTTTCAACTTGATCCGACAATGGGTGTGGGAGAAATAACGTGTACAATTATCTAAGGGAACAAACTCCCACATATTAAGCCATATCTTATAATATCGAAGTATTAATTTCCTTTGTTGGTATCAAACAAAGTAATTAATTACCCGTAATTAATGTACTAGTTAGTTGTTGTTTTTTTATTTATGTATTGTCTTTTCCAACGAATAATTGTGCAAAGTTTCAACTTGATCTGAAAATGGGTGTGAAAAAAAATAACGTGTTCAAACTTTTGACTAGACAGATTGCTAAAGTGAGTTGATCTAAGCTTTGTTAAAAACGGAAAAACAAACGAAGAGATAAGACAGAACAATGGAGAAATAGAATTTAAATGTTTACAAAACGATTATCCGAAGCTATGTGCGGGTCGACAGTGTTGCTAATATGATTTTATTATTAGGCAGGTTGACATGATACTATATTAATGTTATTTTTATTATGGCCCAATACAATTTTAATATTTATATGTATTTATTGAAGTGATTATATGAAAATATGGTTCATTGTGAGCCTGGCCTAACGATGTTATTAAACGATCCTTTAATTGATAGATGGTGAAGAGTGAAGAGACAATGTTTTTCATGGCCTGCGTCTGTTATCGTTTCATACAATAAATGTCTAGAGGAGCCTTGGGTAGACTATGTAGTAGATATCTATGGTATCTATTCGTATGACTCAATCAATCTCGAAAGACATTGGATGCGCCTAGATATTGAATAACACTAAACACTGTATACATACAAAATGCATTCTTTCTTGTTATAACAGAAATAATCTTGTTTCGTAAATTGCTTATAACGTGTATAACAGAAAACACAAAATTTAATGATATAAATATTTTTTGAACATTATTTTAGAAAATAACAAAAACGGTTTCGTAACTGCTATAATATTTTATGCAATAAATGCTAACCTCCTATGATTTTCTATTAAAAGAATATTTCACATGTAATGTTCACACTTTGACTTTGACGTATATCTAGTGTGCTATCGTATAAATGTTTGCTCTAATAATGCATATTTATGTGCAGTATAAAAAGTAAATTTCCCCTTTCAGACCTTGCAATCTATGGGGCAGATAATATAAAGGTCAACTGTTTCTGTGGCTTAGGATTAACGAGGGTATCATGTGGCCCGCACAAAGACCAACCGTATTTATTTTTCCTCAATAAATATCATGTTACCCATTAGAAATGGGGTGGACTCAGAGGCGCCATAAAGATCCCGAAATTAAAAATTTACACTATACAATTGTAAAACGAATTTCTTCACGGATAATAAATATTTTATTATTATTATTACTATTATTATTATTATGTTAGAAATGAACGAATATTCATTCTCTGGCGCTGCCAGAGTTTCGTTAAATAGAAACAAAATTCATTGTAATCCCTTTATCACTTTTCACTGAGGAATTTTGTGGTGATATTGTTGTTATTATTATTTTAATGAAAATGAATTCATTTTCATGCCATTTCTGTTTTCCTTATTTGTAAGATAATGGTACAGTGATGTCAATGATGGTTGCGGATTTTTTGCAGATTGAAATCCACCATCTTGTCAGAAGGTAAAAGTTGTAGTTGCACTAGGACTTTGCAATCAACAAAATATCTTGAAATCAGATTTTCAATATCTTTTTAGAGATCAAAATGTGACAGACGGACGGACAGACAGACCACGCAAATTTAATTTTAAATTTTTCCCTTTCGAAAGCCTCTAAAAAAAGGAAAACCACTCTAGAAGAACAATGGAAACAAAGACACTTTTTCTCAGTATGAACGCACATATCTATCAGTGTAAATATTAATATTCTATTGATCCAGTTAGAAGCAAGAATGTCGCTTTGGCAAGTCGCATTCTCCCCAATCCAGAGTTAATCATAATATCCTATTCATGTGTCGATAGTTCAAAAAAATTTCAAACACGCACACTTTCAGGGAGATAAAGCAAAAATGACATAGGCGAAAACCTTAACATAGTTCAGTGTTGATCTGTTAGTGTCAGGCCTCTGCACATGACAGAGCGATCATTGTTACACTCGTACCCGGGGCTCAATATTGGAGCCATTAAGCCACGAGTTGTCGATCAATAAATCAACGAAGTCAGATATTTTCTCTTTCACTGAGTCTAGACCAGTTCAACATGTGTTCTGCATGACAGTTAATATGTCTGTGTGTTTGTTTGTTTTGTGGTTTTAACTTTACTAACCCAATAAAATGTCTAAAGTAAGCGAACATTGGCAGTGGTTCTAAATCTGCTAAAAGGCAACTAACTACTTTGCAGAGCCTCACAAAAAGTATCTTCTCATTTAAGTTGCGACTATTTCTGGCCTGTTATACTCAATTTATTTTTTAAAAAAACAACATTTAATTTAACTAATATTCATTTTATGTCGCCCCTTCCTCTGTCGGATTCTGGTGGAGGGGGGAGCTATTGGATCTTCCGCCCCCTCCCAGACGGCAGACCCTAACCCCTTGAGTGTGTGGGGGGGGGGGGGGGTTAATTTGTGTGCAGACATAAGTTTATGAGCAAATTGTATCATATATATACATGCAGGGCTTTTTTGTGAGGGTACGCACCGGTACGGCGTACCGGCACCTTTCTCAATGTGGGGGAAAAAAAGTATTACTTTTCTTGTATTTTAACGTTTATTATTAATTTATTAGTATTTAAAAGTTAGGCAATCCATCACTGAGTACGGCCACCTAATCACTGAGTACCGGCACCTATTATATATATATATATATGTAGGCCTATATATATATATATATATATATATATATATATATATATATATATATATATATATATATATAATGTAATTAAATTAAATTTGAAATAGATCTAGACAAACAACAATAAATCTGTGAGATTAGAAATATTTTTATTAATTGCTTATATTTAGGGCTATTTCATGCGGCATTCGTGTGGCAAATGAGCTAGTAATTCTTTTCTCATCGATAGGCCTATACATCAGCTGTTAAATTTCTAGAAAAAAAAAGGAAACATTTTAACATTAGAGCTGTTTTTTTAGAACCGTGTCCAGGTTCCACCCTCCACCCTCCAGGTTCAATAAAGTTATGACTTGAATAGAGGTATTGTAAAAAAAAAAGTTGTTTTTTTTTTAAGATATTAAATCCTTTATACAACTTATAAAGCGATTTTTTTCTTAATAACTGATGAGTTTTAGATTTTTAATAATGGAACATTTGTTTGCCCCGCCCCATTCCTTCTAATGAAAAGCCTTTAGAGCTTGGAAAATCGCTAGAGCCGTTTTTGAGAATAGAGTCCACTCACAAAGGTTTTGCCCACCCAGAGGTTCCACTCCAAAAGTGAATAAAAGTATTGTAAACAAGAAAACATAATAAAAATACTTTTTTTTAGAAAAAAGATGATATGTGGTTTGCCTTCTTTGACAAGCGGATCTATAGGCTTTTATTAAGAATTTATATTTATATATATATATATATATATATATATATATATATATATATATATATGCCTAGTTATATAGTCTACCTTGAGAGATTTAAACATTCGCTTAACCATTTTGATTAGGCCTAAATCTATCATTCAATAGTTATTAAGAGTTAATTAAATAATCACTCTCGCAAAATTTTTTTTTTATTTTACTTGTTTTTACTTTAAACAATAGACTCTAGATCTCTATTTCATAACTTTAATTAGGTGTGGCTCAACAGAGATGGCTGAGACGGATTTTGGGAATCAGTTACACAGATCGGGTCTCAAACAAGGAAATCCTATGCCGAACTGGGAGTCGAACACTTGGTGAGATTGTGACTGTGACGTCGCATGAGGTTTGCGGGACATGTTCTACGTCAAAATGAATTACGCACACCAAGAGTTGCGATAACATGGAAGCCAAAACGAGGAAAGCGCAAACAGGGACGTCCTCGTATTACTTGGCGACACACCTTCATGGAGGACCTCAGAACAGTGGACACCAGGTGGATGGAGGCTTCAGACATTGCCAGTGACAGGTCTTTATGGAGACAGCTTGCCGCCCAATGCGCCGAACGGCGTGGGAGGACCTAAGTCTAAGTAGGTAAGATCAACTTTAGCAAAAGCGTATAATGTCACATAGACTTCGAAATATATAGGTCTGTGGAAGACATATTTTGCGTTTTTAGTGATTTCCGTCAAGGGAAGTCACTCTTTTAGTATTATGATGTGTTGCCAATGTCATCATTTTATTTTCATCAAACTCATAGAATTTTATTTTTAGGTATATACCAGTCCATAATTGTGGCTAGATATTAGTCTCTATGTGTAGAGATATCTAAATGTATATTTAAAACCAATATATCGAGACATTCTCTTTTATCTAGACTCCAGAACTATTCTCTACCACTGTACCATTTATAAGTCCTAAGCGTAAGACTTAGACTTAGTTTTAGTACTAGTTAGTGACTAAGTTAGTCTGAGTTTACTGGGTAAAGTAACTCTAACTAGTCTAAAAGTAAAGAGTTAAAACTATTTAAAGAGACTAATAATAGTAATAAAGTAAAAGTTAAAAATTAAAGTATAATTAATAATAAATTAAATTTTCTGCCGCAACAAGTCACACAGAAACTCAGAAATGCATATTGATGAAGAATACAAATATTTAATGTCTTTTTATTTGTGATCTCATGTAAACTATTATTAAATTTTTAATTCACTTCAGCTTTCTTTTTCTGCATTCTCATTATCATTCTGATGAGCTCAGATTACTAGGGTCATATCTAAGATGAACTGCTCAGCAGTTATCAGATCAGGTAGCTCTCCAAGCAGGATTTCTTTAACAGGGGTATTTTGAGGCCAGAATCAGGTTTGGCCCTCTCATTAAAGTACCATTGTACAGCTTTGGAGGACATGGTCGGCATTTACTGGTGACACTCCACAAAGGCATATTTCACTGGTCCCAATTTTGAGCTCACATACTTGTGTCTCATTCTGTTTTGCCAGCTTGGATACAGTACCATTTATTGTACATGGATCACAACAGGATAGCTGTTGATATGCATCTTTTTTCTCTTCATCTTTTAATCATAGCTTTTAAACAAACTTTGTTCATTTGATATGTGACTTCAATATCATCACAGCTGAGCTATCTTCCTGCAGCTTGTTAAGTTCCTAATATTTTACTTTTCTAAAAGAACATCTATTATAATTTATAAAGCAGATTTTCAAATATTCATTTCTGATTTTATGTGCCATTAGCTTATTCAAATAGTGATTTGTAAATTTCTTAGTGGGAGGTACGGTGACTGAGGGGTAAACCCTTGGCTTTCAAACTGGAAAGTCTTGGGCTTTAATCCTGGTGAAGATTGGGATTTTTAATTTCTGGATTGTTAGGATGCCTCTGAATCCATCCAACTCTAATGGGTACCTGACAAGTAAAGTCAGTTGGTCGTTACGCTGGCCACACGACACCCTTGTTAACTGTCAGAAACAGATAACTTTTACATCATCTGCCCCATAAACTGCATGGTCTGAAAGGGAAACTTTTTTTTTTTAATCGTCTTAGTGGGAACTACACCATATTATAGATGCAGTGTTGTATCATTAATGTTAATCACTTTTTACTTTTTCTTTGTACAGGGCTCATCTGTAACAAATTTTATAAACACCCAAAAGCAGCCACCATAGTATTTAAAGAGACCCCTGGAAAGCAAATCTTATTGATAAAACTTTTAGTTTTGTCCTGTGTTTTCTTACTGCTGCAGAATGTAAGTCCTTTTTTTTTCCCAACATACAGAATTGTTTTTGTTTATTTATGAAGGGATAGTGTCCAAAAGTAAATTGTTAAATCAAGGTTGGATATTTTATATCTCAATTTTAGGGTGTCCAAGAGTCTGTCCTGAGTCTTAGTGGACACCTTAGCTTTGTTGGGGAAAGGTGATTAGTGTTTGTTTTGACCTTTTTCTTGGTTATTAATTGCCATAGAAACAAATTAACTTTATATCATTTGCTTTATTTTAAAGACAAATTGCTCCCATATTCTCTTTCAAAATACCACATTAATAGAAATGTATTTAGTATTATATATTCAGTTTTACCCACCCGTTGTTGTTAAGCTTTTGAATTGAATGCCTTATCTTTTCAATCCTGTTGGGCTTTCAAGCTACATTAGAGACCACCCTAAAATCAGTAAGATAAAGCTGGATAAGTGACTGTGGTTTGACTTTTTACTCACCACATATATGTAATACATAATATATATATGTAGCTCTTTCTTTGTGATTGAAGATGAGCACAATCTCATTTCCCATGAACTCATTGATGGCTATGGAGTCCTATCTTCAAATCGAAAAGCCGGCCGCATACTAAGTTTGGGACGGTTGGGTCTGTTGCAGAGTATCACACTTTGATCCTCAGCTTTTTTTGTGATCAGCATGCTTATCTCACGATATAACAGTCTTTTAAAGTACCAACCACAGAAACAGGTTGCCAGTTCATCATCTGCCCAGTAGACTGGTCTTGAGAAGAAACTTTTTATTATTATTATTAATCTTGGGTTCTTGCAATCATTATTTAAAGAATGTTTTCTTTATAATGTTTTTTTAAAAGATGTAATAGTTTCCTTTGTTTATTTTTTTTTATCAGATTACATTTAACTACTTTGAATCCATGGCATCCACATCTGAAAGAGAAAAGCCTCACATTACATTTGGCATCATCGCTGATGTACAGTATGCAGATTGTGATGATGGCACAGATTTCTCTAAAACCAGAGAACGTTTTTACCGAAATGCTTTGAACTTGCTCAAAAATGCCATCAACGATTGGAAACGTTCGGATGACCCTGTTGCATTTGTTCTCCAACTGGGAGATCTCATTGATGGGAAGAACAATATTGGTGGTGAAACCAGCAGTAAAAAAGCCTTGTCCACCGCTCTGAACCCATTTAACTCTTTGCATATACCCGTGTATCATGTTATAGGCAACCACGAGCTATACAATCTCAACCGTTCTTTTTATTTGACTTCAGCCCTTAACAGTTCTCTCTCCCTCAGCATTGAAACCAGCAAGAGTAATTTGTACTACACATTTCTTCCACACCCTAAGCTTAGAATAGTAGCTCTAGACACCTATGAAGTGAGTTTGCTCGGGTACCGGGACAATCCAGAGGATGAGAACTACAAGACTGCTCAGTTGTGGTTCCAGCAAAACAATAAGAATGAAGACATAAATGATGTGAGTGGGCTTGATGGGCTGAGTAAACGATGGGCAGCTTACAATGGAGGAGTGAGTGAGAGGCAATTACTGTGGCTGTCTCAGGTCTTACAGAAGGCTCAATCTAAGGAGGAGAATGTGATCATTATAAGTAAGTGTGATTTTTTGGTTCACATAGTTAACTCTGGCCAGAGTTTTAAAGCCTACTGCATTCTTCTTCTACTTTAAATTTATGCGTAAAAAAACAACTTAATTTGCCTTTTTTTAAATTTTGTTTTTTATTAAATTTATGAATGAATTGATTAGCTTAATTTGTTACATTTGTTGTCCCCAGCAGTACACCACATTACATACAAAAATTTTTCTATGGTAGTTGAGGATTAAAAGAAAGGGGTGAAAATTTTTAACCAGGTAGATTCTTAGTGGTCAAGGATTTTGAATCCTGGTGATGACTGGTATTTTAAACTTCAGGGTTTCTAGGACATCCCTGAGTCCACTCAAATGTAATGGGTGCTTTAAGTATGTTTGGGAAGTAAAGGCAGTTGGTCTTTGAACTGGCCACAAGGCACCCTAGTTAACTGTTGGTCTTATAAACAGATGAGCTTTACATCATCTGCCCCCATAGATCATGAGGACTGAAAGGGGAAGCATTACCATTACATTATATACGTCTCGAGAGACAATCTTTTCTTTTTGCAACTTCTCATGTGACTAAAGAAGCCAATCCTTGATGATACTCAGCTGCAGATGGCATACACTCCAGAAGCAGAAAGAAGGGTTAAAATGCTGCAAGTCTGGTGATTACAGTTGCCCAACCATTACATTAAGTAGCTACTTATAGGAAAGAAAGCAGTCAACCAACAATGTAATATATTATTTTAAAATGTTTAAGCACATTTCTCCCTCCCTTTTAATAAAACAACAATGTAATATATAGTTGATTTAAATATTTAAATAAGAAAAACATTTTTAAAAATTAAAAAAAAAAACAGCTAATATTAAGTGTAATTGTATCAATCAGTTAGGAACAGTCATGTAATTAAATGTATGATTGACCTAGACTTAATAAATCTGCGCGCTTAGAAATATTTTACAATTGTTTTTGTTTAGCATTTAGCTTTCTCAATGCACTATGATCCTATCACTTGTCTGGACCAGTTGTGAAAGGGGGAGGGAAGAAGGGGGTAACTTTGTGAATATTTAAATGATGTTTTTTTTAAAAAACATTTTTTAAAAATTGTTTACTCGGGGCTCAAAAGACCTCAAGGGGACTGATTCAACTTATACCACCACATCTGTCATGTACAATTTCTTTTCCTTTTTCAAGATACCAAACAAAATAATTAATTATCAGTAATTACCAACTAATTGGTTAAATTTTTTTTATTGATTCTTGTGTTGTCAGATAAAAGAAATAATTGTGCAAAATTTCAGTCAATTATGAGATTGGATGTGGGAGAAAAATGTGTACACATTTTTTACCAGGCAGATAGATATAGTGAGTTGATATAATCTTTGTAAAAAAAAACAACACATTCTTGTTTTGTTAAATTGTAAGAAAAAATTGTAAATTCAAAACCAACTTTCTTTTTAAAGAATCTTATGAAAATCTGTAATCATCCACTTTATATAGAATTCATTAAGAGAGCTAGAATAGACTAATACTAATACCTACAATCTATCCAGAATTTTATAACTTTTTTTTAACTTAAAAAGGTCCTAGTTTTCAAGTTTGAAGATTAAGGAATATTGAGGACTTTTTATAAAACTGTGAAAACTAATTTGTTATCTACTTATGTTAACCTCTGAGTTGTTGATTGCTACTGTGGGATTCAAAGCATCATTCCATCTTATGCCCTTGGACAGAAAATAACACTTTGGTCTCCAAGGCAGATGTCATGGTCTTATTTTAAAATACTTTTCTTCCCTTCTGGAAACTTTTTACATGGTGTAAGAGTTTGTCTTTACAAACGCACTTCCTGGGAATACCTGACATGTTCAGTAGTAAACTTCATCATGATCTAAAGCATAAGTATAAGTAAACTAGGCCTAATTATTATAACTAAAATATGCATTCATAAGTTTCTTATGCTTTGAATGATCTTTACAAAGATTTCCATCTCTCTTGACTAGCTCATATTGCTATCCAGTGTGAAGACAGGGATTACGCCATTTGTCTGGCTTGGAACTATGATGAAATCATGAACATTATTCGGCAATATCCCTGTGTCATAGGAGTCTTTGCAGGCCATGAACATGCGGGTTGGGATTTCCTTGATGAGCATGGCATTCAGCACATCACATTTCAAGGTGTGATAGAGACACGCCCAGGAGGAAATGCCTACGCTACTGCCAGACTATGGGATGAAAGATTAACTGTGACTGGACTGGGGCGAGTCCCAAGTTGTAACATACGCCTTCGTTTTCCTATTTAATATTCTATTCTTTATGTTTTGATTTGATTTTTGACTTATTGTATCAGGTCATCCAGAGCAGTTTTTAACTTTTTTTGTTTAAATAAAATGAAACAGGCAACTAAGAAATGTAGCAGTGAGTTCATTGTTTTTTAATTATTTTCTCTGTTATGTTTGTTACTAAGGATTATTACCATATAAGTGTTCTAGTTTTCTATTTTTTCTTTTTATTATGAGTTGTACATTGAATTAATATATTTAAATGCAAGTCTTGCTATAAGACCTACCTGTTAAAAACTTATTTCTGTTGGGTGCAGTTTCACTCTCGTGTTGGTATCTGTTATGTTCTCATAGCACCTTCAACATTATGTTTGTTAACAGCGCTATTTAAATTAAATTATTATTATAAATCTTTATAATATTTTTGGTTGTAGTTCTTAGGGCTCGGTCGTATAAACTGCTGGACTATCAATCTGAGAGGCTCAAATGAAGAGTGATGAAAACTCTTTTATTTAAACTAAACTTGAGCTTAGCTGTGTTAGTGGAGTAGAACAGAAACATTTTCTCTGATACATTTAATCAACTGAAAAGAAGATTAAAAGAGCAAACCAATCATACAGAATTGCTATAAAAATATGAATGAGAATAGAGATTTAAAAAATGTGAGCTATCCAAATGAATAATAAAATTTATCAATTAAATAAAAGAAAAAAAAATTAGTTTATAACCCTCTTGAAAACATTCAGATAAACATGTTGACAAGTTCTGATTTATATTTTTTCTTTTTTAATTTTGATTTTTTTTCTATACAAGAAATTTTGAGGAATGGAGAAACTTCATTCTAGCAGCCTTCTGTTTATTTTTGTTTTCTTTCAAAGACACTATAAGATAATATATTAAGATTAGATAATTTTATTGGTCAAATCAATTGGAAATTCATTTTGAATACAATTAATTAATTATGATTAGTTCAGACAAAACAGTTAAAATATTTTTTATAGCAACATTTGTGTACTGACTGAATGTTTCCCATGATCGACATCAATTACAATTTGTTTGCATGATCATTATCAAAAAAAAATATTCTTTCATAACACAATAAGAAAATTAAGCTACAATCCATTTTTTTTTTTAAAGATAAAAACATTTCAACCTTTTGTCTGTTTGTCATTAATTTGTATTCAACTAACTCTCTTTTTTCTTCATACTTATCATGCTGATGTTGTCCTGATTTGTGTTTTACTTATGAAGTTGTTTTGTTATTCCTTGCAAACATCTAATAATTTTAATCTGTTTGTTATTCATTTTATTTATTTCTAAGGGGTACCTAGAAGTTTTTTTTCATTTACATTTCTTAATCATGTTTTACCAAATTCATTGAAAAATTCCTTGTTGTGGTGAATTGATTAATAAATCCATGACATTTACTGTTCACTGCCAACTAAAAACACCTTTAGCAAATTTAAATGTCTGCAGTAACAAGCAATAAAGGCAGTAACAATGTTGAAAAGACCACAGATATCAAAGCAAAGCAGTTGTGAATTGTTTTGTTAAATTCGGATGTGTGGGTGAGTGACATGCACTGCTTGGACACCTTTCAATGAGGCTGAAGTTTGAATCGAAACTGCTGAGTTCTTAAAAGCAGCATGGCAAACTTACCTACATAACTCCTTCCCATGTCTACAAAATACAGACTAGAGCGCACTGAGCATGCAATAGCATTACCAGACAAAAGCAATTTAAAAAAAGGTTTCCCCCTCAAGACCAAGTGGTCCCAATGATAAACTATTTAAGTTCACTTGTTTCTATGTCCAAAGTGGCCAGCACAACATTCAATAACCTAACCCAAACACACATTTTTTTATATTGATTAGACCTTGGGGAACTCAGCTTTCACTAGGATTTGAACCAGTACTTTAGAAGCTAATTACTTTTACACTATGCTGTCATGTCCCATAAAACAAAATATTCAAGGAACATTGATGACACACCCATACTTTTGGAAGTTGAGCATGTTGTGTTGAGTTGTATACTAAACAAATCAAAGGTTTGTTACGCAGAAAATTAAAGAAAAACCTGATCCCTTTTGCTTTTTACTGTTTTAATTTCTCTCTCTAAATGTTTCATCTCTTTGTGTGAAGATATTTATGTTTTTATCAATGACACAAAATGTATTTAACAAGAAAACTAAAACGTAATTATATTGACATTAAGTGTTTTCTTACTTTTGTACCTGAACTTGACATTTTATTTTGTATCAATCTGAAAGCACAAAATAACAAAGTTGTACATTTAGAAAAAATAAAAATAAAAATTGTTGTGTTTTGGATCACTGACCTATAAATCAGTTGGTTGTACAGTTTGTTAACCTTTCATTTGCCAGGGCTTTCATAAGATTGTGTGATGGATGTTTATCTTCATTTTTGTTTGCCAGCTTGTTGCATGCAACATTAAAAGTTTTGTTGTTGTTGTTTCTTTCGTATTTAGACCTATATGTATTTTAAATCAAGTTAAGAGAGAATGACCAAGAGTTGTCTGTACATGTTGCCAATGAAAGACTCAGTGGTGCTTCGATGACTTTTTTTCACAATGTTAATTTAAAGTTAAACATAATAAATTTATCTTTGTAGTTCTACTTCATTGGCACATTTTAAGTTTTTTTTTGTATTTCAAATCTGAAACAATAATTCAATTTTCACTCAAATCACTAAGCATTAAACTCAGTGTTGTTCTCTCAAAATGAAATGTTAGAAAAAAAGAATTAAAAATATAAAAAGTTCACAATTACAAACAAAATTACATTAAATTAGAAAAAAAAAAAAAACAAATGTACCAATTACTTCAAAGAAAACATTTTTCCCAGCATTCTTATTACACTTAACATTGTACTGTATGTAAAATAAATCTAAACTTCAAGTATATAGCTTGATATTGACAGAATAAAATATACTTGAAGTGTGAATACAATTGTTTTGTAAGTAGTTTTCATTCAATACATTTGTTATTTATTTTAAATGACATGGCCTTCAGAGGGAGCCAGAATATGGTTGAATAGTAAAAGTTGTTGATTTTGCTAATATGTTGTAGAGCAGTGTTTCTCAAACTGTTCTGCGGAATCCTAGTGTTCCATGAGCAACTGGAGTAATGAACTAGTTAGCCACCATGAGAATTAATCTCTCTAAGAAGTAAGCAAAGAGTTCCACTAAATACTCAGAATGTGGGAAGTGTTCCATTAGAGAAATACTTTGGGAAACACTGTTATGTGCATACATATACTATTGAATTGTGTAATATAAATAAATGCAAGTAATTTGCCAAAAAATGCTAGTAAAATACATTTTTCTTAATAAACGTAAACAATAAAAGAATTTTGTTTTATTATTTTTATTACACACTGCATTTTAGTAGACAGTGAGAGAAGAAAACAGCCTACATTGGGGTCTTACTTCACAGCTGTCTTATTTCACAGCCGTCTTGCTTCACAACTGTCTTGCTTCACAAATGTATAATGAAAACTTTATATTTGTGCCCTCACTATCTCTCTATCCTGGCTTGACTGCTCAGCCTGTAAGGGCATGTACAGCTAGGAAACCTTACTGGAACTAGTTACTCAAACCTTTAACTTTATTCTTCAAAATGTTTGCAGTTCATGAATTTATTTTAGGTTGAATACTCTTAATTAGATAATAACTCAATAAAAAAATTAGTCATTTTCAGGAGTTATAGACCTTGACACACTAATTCACTTAGATAAGCGTTTTCTTTCTAATTGAATGCATGACTCCTAAAGTATATAATTTGCATCTCTAACTATAGCCATAAAGTAATGGAGCACTGGGAGGTATGTCAGGTTAGGGTAAAAAATTTTCTAAACACACACAACATTACAGGATCCTCCTTGTAGGCCACATGACATCCATAGTTAGCTTCTTGTAACATATTGGTGTTTATGTACTTTTGGATACTGGCGCGTCATTGCAATTTCGCTTCTAGTTATGTAATAAAAGGAGTTATTAATGTCTTCCCTATCAACAATAGTTTGTTATTTTGTGTAACACAAATATTCTACATGGTGTCAGAGTAAAAATAAAAAGCTGTCCAGACATAGGTTTTTGTTAATCTAATAATGGCGTCTTTTTATTTCGAGTAAGCAATCTTGAATTGGAATGTTTTTAAGATCTCAATAGCCTTGAATTTAACTGAATAGCAGGTGAGCTTTTGTTTCACTGCCACTAGACTAATTTCATAGCCAGGACCATTAACTGGTGCAGATAGTAAACATAAAGCCGGACGGCTGGGAATGTGGATAGGTCAACAAAGACGTGATGTTTACAAAACTCTAAATATTATTGATAGTGAAAAGGGAAATCTGCAATTGCTATTAAAGAAAATAGAAGACTACATAAGCCCAAGACAGAATAAAAGAGTAGGCCTATATCTTATATCTAGATTTAGAGCACATCAGAGAAAGCAGGGTAGAAGGAGAAAGTGTGGATAACTTTGTTTAAGACCTAGCAAGGCTATAAACATTGGACAACAATATGAAATGTCACAAAGACAAGTAAAAATGTTTAGGGAACAAGAATTTCTAGCAATCAAGAAACACACAATGCCCTTAAGTTAACTCAGATAAATTATATAGTAAATGTGGTAAAAACTTCTAAGAGGGAAAACAAACAAAATCAACCGAATGGAATTGGACCTATCTACAAAGGTCTAAGAATGGTCATGCCGCCAAGCTTACGTTCATACATGCTAAATTTGATACAAAAGTCGTGGAACGATGATAATTAACATTTTGTGGATGATGTGAGTATACTATGTTGTAGAAAGAATATTTGCTTAATTAAAATTTGTATGTTACTTGTTTAAAGTTTTCAATCAACATTTATGCTTAACAGCCTAAGGTAGTCTCCCTTTATTTAGCCTTTTATTTTTTTCTTCCCTTTCTTTTTCTATTTGTTGTGCACAAAGTCTGGTTGTTATTGAGTAGTGGAACCTTGTTTACGCATGAATGGATAGTTTGGTGTTTTATGAATCGCGTGCCAGAATCCATCCTTTGGTTGTTTTACGTCTACGTGTATCAGTCATTCATATTTGTTATTTAGCACTATTTCAATCTCATAGTATCCGGCACTGTTATGTTGTGGGTGCAGGCCACTGCAGGGTCTTTTTGTCCATGTGCTTCGTTTTAATTGTAAATGAAGTTAGGCAATATGCTATATTTCCATCTAACCTACCAAACTTACTAAGGGGAATAACTCCTCTTTTTTACAATTATATCTCTCAATAATGTAGAATTTGTTGACTAATTGTTTTTTTTTTCTTATTGATTCTTTTTTTTTTTTTTAGGTACAATAAATAATTTTATTAAAGTTTCAACTTGATCCGAGAATGGGTGTTGGAGAAATTAAAAGAGAATGGACGGGCCTTGCTGTCATCTAAAAGAGATTCATCCATGGAAAAAGACACAGAGGAATGGAGAAAAAAACATTTAGAAAATAGCCTACCTATTTATAAAACGCAAAGTGTATACGAATTGTAATTGATTTGATTAATTTGGACCCAAACTAATTAATACAACTTAATTACAATAAATAGACTGAAGTACGTACATCTTGTCACTGGATTAATATAGATCTAGTAAAGAGATAAGAGACTCGTGATGTGACATTGTCAAGTAGGCCTAATGTTAGTCGATACTAAAACTGAAGTGCACTCTTGAAGACGACGACAATTAAGTGTTAATGATTGCTAAAGATCATGGTGTGGCATTGGTCTGCGTCAGAAGCATGTTACGATCGAGTTTCTATGTCTATAGTCAATGAAGACCTACATTTACTGTGTCTCTGAGCAAATTTGGTATTCCGATTTCTTGAAATAATTCGTATAAAGTGTTTCTTCTTCCCTAGTTAGTAAAGTTTAACTCTAATTAACATGCTGGATACGCGTAGGACAAATATGAGTTCTCTTCTAGGCGAACGTCTGTAAGCCTAATTGATATGAAATATTGTAGGCTAAGGAATATAGGAGGGCTTACATTTATTAATGTTAGGCATTCAGTGTGTGTGTGTGACGTACTGAATTCAGTGCAGTTTTGACACATGTTAATTAGGAATGTCAGAATGTATCTGTGTTTGCGCGCCCAATCTGTGCAATGTTGAATAAATTAGGCATGTAGGCCTACTTGTAAACATTGACGGCATAGGCAATGTCCTAATGATTTTTTCAAGCTTACTTTAGACTGAATGGGCTTTTGTCTAAGACATAGGCATATAATAGGGATTTCAACTTTGTTAACACATGTGGTATTTTAATCCCTTTTGATCAACATATATAATAATAGCACTGCTATTGTTAGTCCTTTGACTTTAAAAAAATAAATTTAAATAGTCTAGCATAAAGCGATCATTCGGGGAAAAAAAAAGCAACAACTGTTTCAGTGACTAACAGCATAGTGGAATTAGGACGGAGAGGTTGTGTCTTTTTTTTAATTTTTTTAATCAATTTACAATGTACTCGATATTTGAAGCAAACATTAATATAGACTCAAATTTTTCATGAAATTTTGAGCACATGAAGGCGGACATTTCAATGGTTATTTTATGAATTTTAGATATTATAAAAGGCAATATTTATAATGACAGGAACAGATAGTGTTAATATCCTGCCCGTTCGTTTGATCTATGGGTCTAAACACGTAGAAAATGCAGGACCGGTCTTAGGCCGATTTGAAAGGAGGGGCGTAGCTAGGAATTTTCCATCGTTTGGGGGCCTGGGGGACTTGACCTCTTTGGGGGCCCTGCATTTTTGCGTAATTTTTAATTTTTAATGTAAAAAACACTCATTTGATTTTCAAATTCTCCCCCCCCCCCCCCTTGCTACGCCACTGTTTGAAAGATTACTCCAATACTAGGCCAAGCTGGCATGGGTCCCTCAAATTACATTTAGCATAAGCTCTCACTTTCATTCATGGCTCATTTCACGGGCTTTTAAATGTGAAGAAATTAAAGGGTTAACATAGTTAGCATGTATCATACGACTGAATGCATTTGATTTGTTTCCTATGCATTTGTAAAATAAATGTTGATTAATTAATAATAATAATAGTTGCTATTGTCCAAAAAAAATATATAGATGCCGGCCCTGCTTTTACATATTCAGCTCCGCCCTTGGAATGGAGACTGGTCTGTAGCGACACCTTCGACACGGAGGTCACACGGAGGTCACGTCTGGGGGGTAGATGGGAACCCTATGTACAAAGCACTCAAGATAAATTAAACAAGATTACAAAGACAGTTTGTGTGGAAACACAAACTCAAAATCGGCCCCCTAAGTGGTCAGGCAGGCTTCAATATTTTCAGAATAAACATCCAAATGAAATTATATCAAAGACAAATGAGAGATAAGAATGAAGAAAGAAGGTTGACAGATCTTGTGTAGTGCCCCAACGGTCCAAGGTGCAAGTGAATGCAAAGTTAGATGTGAACCTGGCCTAACTAGTTCCCCGTTCAGACCTTGTGGTCTATAGGGCAGATGATGTAAAGCTCATCTGTTTTTGTGGCCTACGGTTAACTCGTGGGCGCCTAAGGATTCCGAAGTTGAAAATCCCAGTCTTCGCCAGGATTCGAACCCGGGGCCCCCGGTTCGGAAGCCAAGCGCTTTACCGCTCAGCCACCGCGCCTCTCCTGGCCTAACTGAAGTCTTATAATTGATGTAATTGTTTTGAAAAGGCTCAATCTCTTATTCGAATGCAAAAAATTTGTCTTATAATGAATAGAAAGTTCTCAAAAATGAACTTTACAAGATAACTATTCGTTTCAAATTAGGTCTACCTTATAATGCATACTAAATAGCTTTTTCTCTTTAAAAAACTGCTTGCATAACTGATTTTAAAAGTAGCCGTTGTATCAGAACTTTGAATGGTCTAAAATATTGTGATGTCGGATTTTCAATATCTTTTCTAGTTTACGAGATCTAAACGGGACGGACGGACAGACATTTCGCACAAAACTAATAGCGTCTTTTCCCCTATCGGGGGCCGCTAATAAAACGAATGGAATCGACTCTAAATCTATATGGTACTTGGAATCGTACAGTATAGACGCTTTACGTCACGTGACGATCATGTGATGAAAATGTTTAGATATGCTTAATTTTATTTGATTGCTAATTTTAGTAGAGATGCTGAACTTAATTGTCTTTTACCATAGATTAGCGTTGATTAGATATCATCTAGACCAACTCTATAGATATATATATATAGTCCCAATAGTATTTAAAATCGATGAATCAGTGACCATCTAATAGAGTAAATTAATAAAATAGTAGATCATAGATCTATATAGTATCATATAGACTTTATAGTCCAATATAGACTAATAACTAATACTAATAGTAATAATACTAAGTCTAATACTAATTAGTCTTTTTTATAAGACAAATATAGTCTAATAGTATATAATATGCTGTCCTATATATTAGTAGATATATATCACCTTTACGAATAAGGTTAGCTATTATATATTATCTTCTTATATAATACAGACGTTACCTCAAAAAAGAAGATGATTACGTCCTACGCGTCATGCATTTAGTCATGCATATTAACCAATGACTTAAATTCTGCCAAGTCACTGGTTTTCCTGGCTAGCTCAGGCAACCCATTCCATGCACTAATAGCACTAGGGAAGAAGGAGTATTTGTACAAATTTGTCCTAGCATATGTAACGAGGAATGTGCCTTTATCTTTGTGTCTTTCAGAGTATTTTATTAAATTTTGTTTTTGTATTTGAAGATTATGGTTCAGTGTTTTATGTATAATTGCTACTTTACTTTTGAGTTTTCTGTCCTGAAGGCTTTCTACATTTAGTGATTATTCATTGTGAATATTCATTTGTTATAAATCTCACTGCTCTATTTTGTGTCTGTTCCAGTTTCTTAATGTTTTCTTGAGTTGAGGGGTCCCAAACGGAGGATGCATATTCTATTATTGGCCTAACCAAGGTTAAATAACATTTTAGTTTTATGTTCTTATTTGATTTATAGAAATTTCTTTTAATAAATCCTAATGCTTTGTTTGATTTTTTTTATAGTTTCATCAATATGTGGATTCCATGACAGTTTTTCATTTATTATAACACCTACGTATTTTGCGTTTTTTATCTGTGTTACTGGTTTGCCATGAATAAGATAAGTGGAATTAATTTGTTTTAGTTTTTTTGTTACTCTTAACAACTGACATTTTTCTGGGTGGAAATTTGATTCCCATTTCTGTAATTCATCTAATTCTCTTTGTAAAATATCTGTGTCTTGTGTTGTTTTTATTGTTCTATATATTATGCAATCATCTGCAAATAATCTGACTTTTGTTCCTGAAGTAATGCAATTTGGTAAATCATTTATGTAAATTAAAAATAGTAGTGGACCCAAGACTGTTCCTTGAGGTACACCTGAGTTTACTGTTATTGGTGTTGATTTAGAGCCATTTATTAGTACAGTTTGTTCTCTCCCTATCAGAAAATCTTTAATCCACTGATGCAGTGGACCATTAATGCCGAAATATTTTAATTTTTTAAGCAAACTATGGTGGTGAACTTTGTCAAAAGCCTTAGAAAAATCTAGTAAGATAGCATCTATTTGTTCACTATTATCTAAACCTTTAGAAAAATCATCAATTAGTCCTATTAGTTGTGTTTCACATGATCTATGTTTCCTAAAGCCATGTTGGTATGGTGCGAGGACATTTTGTTTGTCTAAGTGGTTTATGATGTTGCTACATATTATGTGTTCTAGGATTTTACAAGTGATGCTGGTAAGTGATACTGGTCTGTAGTTTCCTGGGTCAGATTTTTCTCCTTTTTTAAATAGGGGGGTGACATTAGCTTTTTTCCAGTCCTTTGGTACTCTGCCCTGGTTAAGTGAAGCCTGAAAGAGTATTTTGAACACTGGGGCTAGCTCATTGCGTAGTTCTTTGAGTAATCTAGCTAGAATACCATCAGGTCCAGATGCTTTATTTGGTTTGGTGTTGGCTAATAGTTTTTGAATTCCATTTTCTTGTACTACTATATCTTCTATGTTGTCTACTTGGTTCAAATTCAGTAATATGTCTTTGTCTCCTGGGGCTGAGAATGCTGATGCAAAGTATTTGTTTAGGATGTTTGCTTTAGTTTCATTATCATTATGTATTATGTTATGTTCATCTTTTAATGGCGCTATGCCTGTTGTTTCCATTTTCTTAGACTTAATGTATGACCATAGGTTTTTGTTGTTATCTTTAGATATTACATTGTTTATGTATTCACTCTGCAGCTGTCTGCTTACTTTTTGGGTTAAGTGTTTAATTTTTATATACTTTTTGTAAACTCTTTCTGCCTTAGTTTCTTTAAATTTTCTATATAGGTTTTCCTTCTGTTTACAAAGCTTTTTTAGTCTATTATTAAACCAGCATTTATTTATTTTGTTTGATGTGTATTTAGTTGGTATATGATTTTCTATAATGCTTTTAAGATGGTTTTTAATGAAATTCCAGAGGTCATTGACTGGTTGGTTAATGTCTTTTTCTAATAAGAATGTTTGTTGAAAGTTTATTGCAGCTTGGTGTAGTTGTGTTAGGTTACATTTATTCCAGAGTAAGATTTTTCTTTTGGGTTTTGAATTGGCTACTGCTTTTATCTGACTGTGTATTTTTATGATCTCATGGTCTGATAGACCAGGGATAATATCATAATCAACTACTAATCCAGGTCTGTTGGTTAAGAAGAGATCTAATGTGTTGTTTAATCTAATTGACTTTTTCATGATTTGATCTAAACTTAGGTTGTGTAAAGTTTCTATGAAAAGCTCATTTATGTCCTTAAGGTTTTGGTGTTTATCTATGGTTAGTGTTTTCCAATTATACTTATAGTAATCTATAATAGTAAAGTATAAGTATATAGTTATGTAACTAGTACACTTATGACTACTATATAGTAGCTATTCAACACTTATTGCTATTACTAGACCTATTAGTAAATTTAATAGTATAATTGTATTGATCTAATATATACTTATCAATTTATAAATTATAACTATCACCATTAATAACTACTAATATTAGGACATGCATTCATTGATTGATTCGATTGAATCATTGGAATTACAAATTTGTAATCATCTCTTGTAATATACTTTACATACTACAGTAACTATAGTCTATATATATATATTATCTAGATCTATAATATTTTTAGTTCTAAACTATAAAATATATTCTTATCTTATCAAATACAGACGTTACTTAAAAAAATGTTATTATATCCTATATAATATAAATATGTATTTATCTATACAATTTAATTTATTTTTATTTCTTAATTAGTATTGTTTTTAATCTATGAAATTAGAGAAAGACATCCATACCTAGAATCTGTTGATTTACATCATGATGTAATAATAATTTTAAAATAAGAAGTAGACATAAGAGAATAACATAAAAGAGAAGTTAATTTTTTGTTTTGTTTACTAACTCTACTCTGGGATGGATAAATAAAGTTGTGCAGTAAATGATAGGCCTATGTGTACACATTTGATAAATAGGTCTATATATATATATAGCAGATCTATCTATTAATCCACTAAACATTGTAGACATTATAATCAAATCATATGAGTATATATAAGGACATTTAGTGTGATTCAGTCTTGTTTATATGCTTATATATATATATATATATATATATATATATATATATATATATATATATATATATATATATATATAATATATAATTAAATTAGCCTTATATATTCACTTTAATTATTCTTATAGATGGATACAAATTAGTAAAAATTACTATAATATTCACTCAAAAATAAATAGGTCCTTATTTATAGTACCAGTAGGCCAGCACAATTTTTTTATTTTAAGTTCATACTTTTTTTTTTCATTTTAGCCAAACTAATGCTAGTTCATTAGGCTAGTCTGGGGATAAAATTTTAGACAACTCCACAACTGTCAGACAAGTTATTTTTCAAGAAAGCCATTATAATAAAATGAAAGGCTTGTATGTTACATTCATCTGTTACTCATGGATACACATTTCTGAACAGGGGATAGACAATGTCAGTAAGTTAAATTACAAAAGTTTGTTTTGTTTTGTTTTTTAGCCAGGTAGAAAAATGGGAATTAGAAGATCCATTACTTAATTTTAAATGAAAAATTTAATCGCCCTATGATGGTTAAGATTATGGTGCCACTCTGAAGATATCTCAAATAAAATAAATCAACATGTATTTGTCAAGTGATATATGACTAGCCATGATTATTAAGTTGGGATTAATATAAGGAGAATATCAGCTTAGAAATGTTGTCATATCCTGCTTTGGTAAATTTAAACTACTGATATTTTGTTTTTCTAGATGGAAGTTTCAAGTCTGTAAGTGTATACTGTGATGATCAAAACTGCACTTTTAAAGACAATGTGATAGACTGGCACAAGGCAGACGCAGTAGCAACATTCAATGACACACTGCTCTCAACTGGTTGGGGAATTCTTGATGTTGCTGCTGGTTTAAGTTCTAAGAACCTGAAAGATGAACAAATTATGTTTGCAGCAGGTTTCGCTGAAGGTGTATTAACTGCGGAGTAAGTATTTACAATATTATATTTACTGGTTTGATAGCTAGGTTATGCTCTACAATGTGTCTATATACATACACATCAATTAAACTCACAACTTTGATCTCTTGTCATCAACTAAAGATAAAAATTATAGTTGGCACACAAAAAAAAGCATTTGTTTTGTTGAAATTAAGATAATAAACATCCAGGAAAGGTTGAAAATAATCTCAAGAGATACTAATACTAAGGTTTGTCTTTGATGGTAAAGAATAAGAAAGGGTGAAGTATGGTAAAGGCCTTGAAAGAAAGAATTTTACAATAAAATAAGACATTTACTTGAAAATATATACCTTTTTTCACATTTCCTTACATCCTTACATAAATACAATAATAAATCATTTTTGTTTATTGATTTTGACAGACATATGGAGAATCAGTTCACAAATTTATATGACTGGTTCTCTCCTTCACATGACGAAAAACTTAGAGTCAAACTTGAGCAGTGGTTCATTAAACAGAGAGAGTGGGCAAACAATATGATAAAGAATAATCCTAATGATTCTTTGTGGCGCCATGCTTCATACATATTTTCACAATTAGGTGGTCTCTTGGCTGGATATAAAAGTGTACGAGGCAATAAAAAGGTATTAAATGTAAATACTTTGTTAGGCTGGGTTTATATTTTGTGATGACCTTGATATATTTTTATTGTTGGCTTTATTTTTTAAAAAAAAGAATTTGTCTTTTAAAATTCAGTTTATTGTTTCACAAAAGTAATCTTTTTAGCAAGGACTATAATAATCTTGATGGCCCACTAGTAAAATGCTTGGCTTCCATACAAAAAGTCTTGAATTTGAATCAGTTTTTTTTTAAATCTCTTTTTTTCACAGCATTTTTTTTTTATTTATGATAATTGAATTCCTACCTTGTGTTTTGTAGGACTCTTTGGACATTTTTGCTGTCAATTTTTTGAATGCCATTGGAGATGTGCTGGATTTAAGATACGTTCTAAATCCTAGCTCTCTGAAAGATTGGAGGAAATTTTCTCCTGAGGAGGCACAACATTTTTTTTTCTTGTCTGGCCATTGTTCAGTGCTTATAAAGGTAATACTGTTATAGATAAAACCTAAAATTTGTTTGAAAACAAATTGATATACTTATATCTCAAACTACACTGTCACGTTGAAAATGAAAGAAATCTTTTTTATTTTGTTTTTGGTATTAATATTTATTGGGGATTTTTTTAGTAAAGTTTAATTATAGTATTGCACTTTGATCAAATGTTGCTTGTTTAAAATCAAGTTGATGTTCTTTAAGCAATAAAACACAGTCAGAGAGACAAGGAATAAAACAAAACAATATGGAGAAATAGAAGATCAGTTTGAATGGAAACCAAAGAACAATGTAAAGATGAAGATTGAGAAAGATTTTGAAATAAACATATCAAGCAGGCTATTTTGAAATGTCACTGTTACTTCACCTTCACCTATCCCTTAGTCTAATGGGGCACCACACAAGATCTGTCAAACTTATTTCTCCATTCCTCTATGTCTTTGGCCTTGGATAGAACCTCTTTCAATTGCAGGCCCATCCATTCTTTTATGTTGTCTTGCCTTTGCTTTCTCTGTCTGCCTCTTTTTCTTTTTCCTGGTAATGTTCCCTGTGGATAGGTCTTTGTAAGCCATGAAGACCTTGTAATATGGCCATCGATTTTAAGTTTCTGTTTTTTACAATAGTTAGCAGGTCATTGTGGGGGTCCAATCGCTCTAGTAACCTGTCTCTAATCTCTTCATTTGTGATGCAGTCTTTAAATGTGATACCTATAGCATCTCAATTTCATTGCTAGAATCCTCCTCTAGCTCTGCAGTCACTGTCCTAGACTTGCAAGCATATGAGTATGTGGCCATGACCAGGGAGTGCATCAGTTTGTCTTTAGTGTCGAGGGCTATGCCTTTGTCTTTCCAAATGTTTTTGAGTAATGCCAGTGCTGCTGTGGACTGTCCCAAATAAATAGTAAATAGTACTTTGTTCTACAAGCAAAATTACACAATTATTATTTAGTTTTAAAATCTATCAATGCTACTGTATTTTAGATTTATATATATATACATACACATAAAATACAGTAATTATAAGTCACTTAGAATTGCCCTGGGCTTGTGAGCTAAGTTACTTTTCAGATTGGGAGCTGTCTATAGATGTATGTACTGCTTAGTATCTATTGAGGTATTTTTAATGGCCAGTGAAAATTACAGTTGATTAGAAACTTTCATTTAGAGTGATCCCCAATGGTAAGTAGGACTGTGATCCAAATCCAAAATAATACTGTAAGCTAGACTGAAGCAACTGATCGTATTCTACTCTGTTTAATAAACAAAAACATTCTGAAGCCTACCACAAGTTCTGTTATTCAAGGACTTATTACTGGAAACATTTTATTAACTACCCTCCCCCACAGATACACACTCACATACACACTTTCACTATGAAAAAAAGTTGTACTGAGTGATGATTGTATATTGTTAGTTGTTTTTTTTATGTATATATACTTATACACACCTCTCACCATGTTTACATGTAATGTTATCTCTAGATGCTTCCTGGGTTTGAAAATATGTTTATGTCCCATAGTAGTTGGTTTGATTATGCTGCAACAAATAGAATATATAAACACTATAACTTGAATGTTGCTGATCCTTCTACTAGTTCAAAGAGAATCTCATTTTCCAGCTATCCAGGTAGGTTCTCTGTGCTTCTTTTGTTGTTTCTTTTACTAAACTTTTGGTGTTTGTTTTTTTACTTAACTGTTGTTTTTTACATTCCAAAATAAGTTAACCCTTTTTTTTTTACCTCTTTTGATTGTGTTTAAATTGTTAGTTGGAAATCTAGTCATTAGATAAGATTATAGCATTCTAAAATTTATTTTTAAAAAAACAACACATTTTGATAGAAATCTTTTACCAACCATCCTACAATTATTTCTCTTGATTATAATCCTGCCCCTTATATACTTTAAATTCACTTAATATATATTTCATATTCAGAACAGATAAAGCTAAATGGTATACACATTCAATGATAGAAAACATCAGTGTTTAGGTTCTCTTTTCTCTAAACCAACCACTGGCAGGCAATAGTTATGTCTGCATTGGATGTGGCAAAATATGTAGATCAGAGGTAGGGCTGCTTAGTTACAAGAAATACTGCACTTCTCCTTAATCTTCAAACTCGAAGACAACCCTTATTAACATCAGTGTGGAATAAATGTTTTTAAAATCAACTTTTAAAAAAAAAATATGATTTCCATTCCACTTTAACATCCTCTGGCAGGGTGCAGGGTTATTTCAAGGGATAGATTACTTTTACTCTAACATTCCATTGGCGTAGAAAGAAATGACTGAATGGCTAATGAAAAGAATAATAGTTTAATGATACATCTTAAAATTATGGTTATTATAGAAATGTTCCATTTTGTTACATCAAGCCCAGAAAATAAGAGTAGAAAAAGTCTTTTCCAGGGAGACAACAATTCTGGGTTCAGGAGGAGAGACTATTCAGTATTATATATTTAGTACAGCATTTTTAACTTATAATATTTAGCTTTCATAGTGTTATTTCATTCCAATTTTTTTATAGTCGAAATCAGAAATGGAGGTCATAGTTTTAGATGATATTGTAAAGGTGTTTTCTTGCATTTTTTGTAAAATTGTATCCATTGGGTTCTAGTGAGTTGTCTCCCTAATTAAATAGTCATTAGGTTTGTCTAAGTTAGTGTTTCCCAAAGTGGGGTACGCGCACACCAGGGGTATAGGAAGAGTTTGGAGGTCGTACCCGTTGCACTTCATTAACTATGCTATGTTCATTTAATACATTAAAATAAATTATGAGTACTTAATTGTAAGAGATGTTTTTAATGTACCAATAAAAATGGCATTAAAAAAGAAGTTTTAAAACTTCGCCATATGGAGTAGAAGGTTAATTGTTAGGTGTCCTAAAATATATGTTTCATTACCATATGTGTGGATTAAAAAGGTCAGGATTGCCATGTATTGCCACTCTCTAATATTGTTGAGCATTGAGTGGGGGGAACTAAATTACAGTGGGTTTAAATTCTGGATTACATGTTGCCTTTTCCAGCTTCCTACTTATGTGAAGCTGTTTTTTCAGCATTTGTAGACAGGTAGAAATTAAGTCGAAAAAAAGAAATAGACTGTTAGACATGGAACAGCATCTCAGATTAAAATTAACAACCAGGAAACCAAATTCTATGATCTGTCATCTCAGCACAAACAATTCATTTTTCTCATGCAAGTACATTTTTTGTGTGTGGGCAAGGGGGGAGGCAGGGGTACTCAGCATTACAAAAATCATAAAAGGGGTACAATAATGTCAAAAGTTTGGGAAACACTGATCTAAGTAGGCCTATATGTTTGAAAATGGAAATGAAAAGACTTTTGCTATTGTACTTGACAGGCTTCTTAGAATCCTTAGATGACTTTTACCTTCTGGGCAGTGGCATGGCCATGCTACAGACCACAAACTCAATATTTAATTACACACTCTACCAATATGTAACTCCACAATCACTGATGGCTTGGCAGCGTGTGCGCATAGCAAACATGATGGCTAACAGTGGGGAGGAATGGTCAAATATTATTTCTAAGTACAATTCAGGTCTGTAACTATTTTAATATTTACATATTTTATATGGTAAACACTTTTTTTGTACAAAGCTTAAATCAACTCACTTTGTCTAGGTGAAATCTTGTGCACGTTATTTCTCCGAGATCAGGTTGAAACTTTGCACAATTGTTGATGACAACAAATAAATCAATCAAAGAATTAACCAATTAGTTAATAAATTAGGCATGATTTATGATTTAGTGAGATAAGCCCTGTGTAGAGGATTTGAAACTAACATTAGAAAACTACAAAACCTTCTATTTTTATAAGTACTTGAATAGCTCAGTGGCTAACACATCGCCCTCCCATTGTGTAAGCTCAAGACCTTGAGTTTGAATTTTTTTTTGTTTAAATAGATTTTGAAAAGGCAGCACAGAAACCTTCTCCCAGATATCCCCCCCCCCCCCCCCCAAACTGGTCCACAAAAGTGATTGGACCATCTGAGCATGTTATAAGAATAAAAGTTTGGTTAAACAAAAACTATTAATAAAAATATTTCCAATTGCACAAATTTAATAGTAGTCTAGAAAAGTTATTTACATGATTAATTCAAAATAATTGATGCAATTTCACTCATTGTAAGCGTTTGTTTATAAAAATGTATTTTTTACATTTTACTTAAATTGTGTTTAGAAACTTGAACAGAACTACAGTTTATGAGAGAATCAAAGTGCATTTGCCACCAAAACATTCCCTGATAATTGTAAAGATGTACTTCTTAGAAATATATAAACCCTAAATCTATAGTGCTTACATGTGTGCCTTCATTTGTCTGCCAAATCTTGAATAGCAGTTGTCATTACTCTCATGTATAGTGTCTGTGAATGTATTTGTGATTCAAATCTAGTTTCTAAAGATTGATTAATGTGTTTTCTTTATGTCAAGTTTGCCGTTTCTGTAGATTGATTTAGGGCATTTAATTAATAAACATTCTGATACAAAAAGATACACTTATTGTATTTTTTAAGGTGCTTAAAAATAAATGATTGTCAGTTGAATAAATTGTTCATTTATTTCCAGGGACTTATAACAATCAGTATATGGTTATTGACTTGAAACTTATAAAGCTTGGTCAAGTTTTACCTGACAACACTTTATGGGTATCTGAACAAATACCTGGACTAGTGATAGCAAAAGATCTCACTGCTTTACTTCGATCAGGTGAACGATTACTGTCACTGTAGTGAGTCATTCAGTCACTGTAGTGAGTCCATATACTTTACCCATGCTGACCTTCCTGACTTTTACTATTGTTAATGTCATTTATTATCTCTTTACACCATAAGCAGATAGTTTTTTTTTTGTTAAGTAGCCTAACCTCTACACAATACTTTTTTTAAAGGCTTATCCCTTGAGCTCTTAGTGTAGATTGCAGCTTCTAAGGATAACTCCTAATGTGGTTTTGCATACATTTTTAACTAAATATTGTTTTCTAATTTTTAATTTCAATTTTTTTAAATTAATGACTTATTGACTAAATCATTTTCTATAGCAATATTTTTTTTTCCCCATATTTTATTTCTAGGTTATTTCTCATCTTATAATGTGCCATATTTTGAAGAAATTTATAATATAAGTGGTTATCCAGACTACGTCAAAAAATTTGGTTTAGACTACACTTATCAGCTTGCACCAAGAGCTAAAATATTTCGCAGAGACCACTCCAAAGTCTTTGATTTGAACAGTATGAAAAGTGTAATGAGAAGCAATGGTAACAATTTCACTTGTTTTAATATTTATGTCTATTATATTTAGAGCTTTCCAACCGTAATATTTTGACCAAACACTTTTCAAATCTACTTTTAAAATAGTCATTATTACCTTTATAGAAATCTTAGTAGAGAAATGTTTTTGTTCAACTTTGCCAAACTTTTGTAAAAATGTGGTCTGTATCCACCACCTAGCATGAAATATCTAGATTATTCCCCTTGGCACTATAGCTACTGGGTAATCATATAGCAAAAGTGAATATTTTTACTCACACAAAAAGCACACCCCAAATCAGTTTGATTTATCTTGACATTTTTTTGTTTGCCTTTGGGTGCACCGCTATGAGGAAAGAGAGTGCAGTTGATGTAGCAAGATTATTCCTTGCTTTAAACAATGTTCATGGCTCATGGCACATCATCTTCCAAAAAGCTTTTAACCCATTTATGTCAAAGGTTGCTATTTTTTTAGTTGTTTTTTTTAACATGAAATTCACTGATGTTATGTAGAAAAATATAAGATATTGAGAAAAAAAATGTTTTACGTTCCATTGCTGAGTTTTGAGATTTTCTGAAATTGGAACACTAGACAAACCAGTACCACAACAAATAAAATTATTACCTGCTACTCAGTTTGATTTGCTCCAGAATAAAGCAAAATATTTTTCATATCAAATTATGGTGTTCTTACGACATTAAGAACACCATTTGCTTTTCCTGTTTGACTATCCCATGATTCAGGCTGCATCAGGTCATCATAATGTGAATCAATGTTGCTCTGCTGAGAAGGTCTTCTTTTTAAGCCAGTGTCCACAGGATGACTGTAGCTCTTCAAACAATGATATGCGATACATCACAAAAACTCCAGAAGCTCTATTTGCTTCTTATAATGTGTTTTATGCAGTTGCCATGCATTTTGTAAAGCCAATGCAAAAGAGAACAACAGATGACTTGAATACCATTTCTTTCTAGGATTGGATGTCAAAAATATTTTCATCAGCTTTCTACACCTTTCATGAAATAGTTGTAGATATGTTTGGCTGCTTTGCTTCTGTTCTTCGGTCCTAAAGCATTTTCAGAGATTCTACAGGTGTAAATGAAGTATCTGCTATTTGTGGCACTGGTAATGGATTTTTAGTGTTCCAAAAATGGATTATATATTTAAAGAATATATATATATTAAACATTACCAATTTTGCATGTTCCATATTTAATATATATAGTGAATTGCTAATATATATTGATACATTTTTTAAAGATTACACACGTGATCCATACAGTGAGAATAGTCCAATAGATGCTATTTGTGCAAGATTTGACTTGAGTAGCTCACCTAGAACTGTTGGATGTTATGATACAAAGGTTAGATTCTTATATTTCTTTGTTTGGTTTCTAGATATGCCACTCCAAAAAATTATTTTAAGTTATTGTCAAGTCACTAGCAGATCCAGAACATTTGAGTGGAAGGGTGGGATTTTTTTTCCAAACCCTAAACCTAAGTATAAATGCAAACACACAACTTATAATATATATAAATATTTATCAAAAAAAAAGCAAGTGGTCTATGTTACTATTAGTTACAGTGTTTCTTAATCTTTGGCAAAAAGAAAATCAGAAAAAAAATTACGTTGGTGGCCATTCTCTTGACAGCTTGGGGAGCGCTGTAAGCTTAATTACAGAAATGCATTCTCCTGACATCTACAGCTCATTATTCATCCTATTTAAAAAAGGCTGATAAAATTATGTAAAATAAAGTAACATGGGGTGCAAGGACTAATACTGAAGTGTGATTGACATTCAAGGCACAAGTAGCGTTTCCCAATATATCTTTATTTGGCATATTTAGCAAGACCTCTTGCAGTCGGCCTGTTTTGGTCAGCATAAGACCTCAACAGATGGATGGTTAAACACTCTTTGGATATTAGACCATTTTAAAGTGCGCAAATGTCTAATTTTTTTTAAAATTTTGAATAATGTTTTTACTTGAAAAATATTCTAAATGAATATTGGTCTGTCTGTCTAGGGAGGGGGGTGCAATTGCCCCTCCCATGATCCCACCTGGTACCAATTACCCTCTTTAAATTTATATTTACTAATGATTTAATTTGAGATTAGAGTGTGATGTGACCATATATACCATGGGTTAAAATGTATCAATAAGTAGCTTATATTATATAGATATTGAACTAATTTTTTTCACAAACTATGATTTCTTAAAAAGTTAGGGTAGGGAGGGCAATAAATACAATCGCACCCCACCCCAACATACCAGAAGGGGAGCGGCATAATATAAAAATTATATTATATAGATATTCAACTAATGTTGTTCACAAACTATATTTTCTGCAATGTATCCTCACCCACTCAAAGAGTTTGGGTGGGGAAGCCGTAGATGTAATCCCCTGAATCATAGTGACAAAATAAATTTAAAAAATGGTTCAAATACAAATAGTATATATTATTAACACAAGTAAGGAATTTGTATACAATTGTGGATTTCTCTACTAAAATCCCCCTTTCCCCCCCCCCCCCCCCCCCCCCCCCGATTCATCAGTGTTTCAAGTTGATAAACCCATACTGGTAATTTAAACTTAACTTTCTCTTGTTCTAGGTCTCTGATTTCAATATGGCTCAGAAATTTCAAGCAGACATCATTAGTGGGCCAACAACTCAGTCTGGTTTGCCAGTGTTTACTTGGAAAGGAAAATTTGCTAACATTTCTCATGTGGGTCTGCCTGAAGTCTACAACTTCTCTTTCATTACAACTCAGCCAAGTTTGTAATGGTCACAAACACACTACAAATCACCATTTTGTCATCACTGATATATTTTATACAGGGTATGTGACGTTTTGGCACAATGGTCATTTTGGCTCTGGAGGTTTTGACAATTATTCATAAAATAAAAATCTTTATAAAAAACATTAGTTTTTCACTTCACTATGCTATAGTATATAGAGTATACATTCTCCTCACCCCAAACAAAAGTTTTAATAATTCTGGCTATTTCATGAACACATTTTGCAAACATCTGGTATGAGCTCAGAACATGATATCTCAATGGTCCCGAGTTTTAAAAAAAACGCGTGCCTCACCACACAGACATTATAATGTTAATCAGGCCTCCTACAGTCATAGAGGGACTATGATTCATCTTGAACAGCACTATTTTGGGCCCTCTTCAAAATAGGGCTGCACAGTATAATGTTAGTGTTATAACAATAACTACATAACAAACTTAAATCTCAATACTAAAGAACAAAAATAAACTTGTTCTGTATATATAAAATCTGTTTGAACACAAACACACACAAAACAGAGATATGTTTCATTCTTTTTAAGGACTTATTAAAAAATTTTGTACCAAAATGTCCAGCGTCATAACAATTATCTTGCCATAACGTCCTGCTTGGTTTTATACAAGTTCTATTTTTACAGATTCCACTACATATTCTACTTTCTATAAATGCCATATTGTTATACTTATTTAAGTTTGAATAAAATATTTTTTTTAAATTGAACCTTGTTATTGACTTGCTATATGTTTTGTAAGTTGTATTCATTACAGGGACCTTAATGAATAAAAAAAAAAACACTCTTAAGGAAGTTTACATTGAACTTTGAGCCCATTCAAGCTACACTTAATGTTTATAACATTATTTAATTCATAATCTCGTTTTAGTGTAAGCTTAAAAAGAATGAGTTTCTATAAATCAAAGTCTGATACTTGTTAGAATTACCATGAATGTGCCAGAAAACTAACAGTTGAGATGATTCAGACTTTCTTAAAGAGTTTACCTAAACCCAGACCTATGAGACCTTACATAATCAAAGAGCTTAACTAAACCCAGACCTTTAAGGTCTTGCATGAATAATTCTATTTAAGATGTTTTTAACTAATTATAACCCTTCTTTAAAGCACATGAAGCCCTCTATCTATTGAAACTGTGTTTGCACAATTCATACTGAACATAGTTGAAATCAGGAAATGTATCAGCTACATAGAAATTCTTAATAACTTTATCAATAATGCCAGTTCTTTGTTAGATAAAAAAGTGGTAGAATATGTGATGCATAAACATAAATGAAATGATGCAGCTGTTTTTGAAGATAAATTTAATATACATGAATGTATCACTTAAATTAGAATCTTAAAATGAAATGGAACTAAATTATGAAAGATTTAATGACAACAAATGTCACTGTTATATAAAAGTGTATAAAAATGCATATATATTAATAATAAATAATTTTAAACATCTTTTGATTCTTATGATGAAGAGACTAAAGAAACATGGCCTATTCATGTCATTCAAAAAATTATAAGTAAAGAAAGATTATTCTAATAAGTTGAAGCATTCAAAGACATTAATTCATTCAGTAATTATTCAATGCTATGAAGAACTTTGTTGAAAGTGCAGAGTTGGTTTGGAACAAGATAGCAAGTGTAACGACTGATGAAGCCCATGCTTTGACTGAGAAAAAGTTTTTTGTTTTTCTTATAAAATTAAAGAACCCAATGTTCCAACCCTAAACTCTTACCTCTACACAAGAAAGTTTGTGCAAAGCTGCTGGCATTGAATATCAAACATGTTATGAACCAATTATCTCAGTTATCAAACTTATCTTTAGGAAATATAGATCATGTGAAATACAACTAATAGGACTAACTGATGATTTTTCAAAAGGTTTAGATAAAAATGAGCAAATAGATGTCATCTTAGATTATTCTAAGGCATTTGACAAAGTTCAACACCACAGCTTGCTTAAAAAATTAAAATATTTTGGCATTGATGGTTCATTACATCAATGGATTCAGAATTTTCTGATAGGGAGAGAACAAATTGTAATAATAGCCTCTAAATCAACACAACAGTAAACTCAGATGTACCTCAAGGAACAGTCTTAGGTCCACAAATATTTTTAATTTACAAAATGATTTACCAAAGTGCATTAGTTCAGGAAATTCTTAGGAAAATCTATGGTGCTATACAGGATGAAACAGGGTAGAGGACACGTACTAACCATGAGATAAATAAAATGTATGAAGACCCACCGATAGTGACTGAAATAAAAAAGAACAGACTACGTTAAGCAGGTCACCTTGAAAGAATGTCAGATAACAGGATTGAAAACTGTACACAGGCAAAATCCAAAAGGCAGGCGACCCAAAGGTAGACTGAATGTGATGGATTGATGATGTGGAGGCAGATCTGCAACAGCTTGGGGTTAGGGCGTGGAGAGGAAAGGCCCGGGAGAGATCTGAATGGAGGGATTTGTTGAAGCAGGCCAGAGAACTCCATGGGCTGTAGTGCCACTGGGATGGCTGGATGAGTTAGTTCAGGAAAAAAAAGTCAGATTATTTGCAGATGATTGCTTAATATATAGAACAATAAAAACAACACAAGATACAGAAATTTTACAAAAGAAGCAGCTTTTTAAAGAGAAAAAGCTAATTAGTATGCATTATAAGTTAGACCTAATTTAAAACGAATAGTAATCTTGTAAACTTCATTTTCCTCAATATTTTTTATAGCGGAATTTTTTTAAAATTTTGTTGCGGATTTGAATAAGAGATTTAGCCTTTTCAAAATAATTACATCAATTTTAAGAGTTCAGTTAGGCCAGAAGAGGCGCGGCAGCTGAGCGGTAATGTGCTTGGCTTACGAACCGGCTTCCCTGGTTCGAAGACTGGGATTTTCAACTTCGGAATCCTTGGGCGCCTCCGAGTCCACCCAGCTCTAATGGGTACCTGACATTAGTTGGGGAAAAGTAAAGGCGGTTGGTCGTTGTGCTGGCTACATGACACCCTCGTTAACCGTAGGCCACAAAAACAGATGAACTTTACATCATCTGCCCTATTGACCACAAGGTCTGAAAGGGGAACTAGTTAGGCCAGGTTCACATCTAACTTTGCATTCACTTGCACCTATCCTTTGATCTGCTGGACCATTGGGGCACTACACAAGATCTGTCAACCTTCTTTCTCCATTCTTATCTCTCATTTGTCTTTGATATAATTTCATTTGGATGTTCTTTCTGAAAATATTGAAGCCTGCCTGGGTGGACCACTTCAGGGGCCGATTTTAAGTTTGTTTCCACACAAACTGTCTTTGTAACCTTGTTTTTTTCTAATACATAGTTAGCTATCATTTTTTTTCTAAGTTGTAAGTAAATATTTTATTTTATTATATAAGTCCCCCACCCCACCTCAGCAGACCTAAATATTTTTAATGCCACCCTCAATAGAAAAAGGTTGCCAACACCTGGCTTAGCACACTGTTAACTCTTCTCTCCGTAATTATTTACCACATTCTGCACATTCTGGTATAATCAACATTGGTATCGTCAGTTAGGAGAGAAAGGGTTAAAATGTCTGTTACTATTAAAATTTAAGTCACCACCCGTCAATAAAATGTCCTCTTACATTTAAACTTATGTTGCAGCAGAACAGAAATATAATTTAAAACAAAAAACAATTCATTGGTTAGAATCAAGGCTGTAATTATGAATAAAATAATATGCATTTCAAATGTACATTAATAGAGAAGAAAAACAAAAGGAGGGAGGTGGGCAGGTCAACTGAAGAGTCAATTCAATGATATCATTTCACATACTTCACATATACGCCAATCTACTTTCATTGATGACAATGTAACAATAAGGACACAAACAGTACAATGAGATTCAGTAAAAGTTAGGGACTCAGCATAATAAGGGGAGAACAATCATTTCATCTCAACCAAAATGCCAACTATATTACAGTTTTACACATGTATGAGGCACATAAAAGCATAACATGTTCTAGCAAAATAAGTTTACTGTAATACACTCACTTGAGATAGCCGATTAACAAACACTGAATATTATTGATAAATAACAGAAAGATGACATTTCATGTACTGTTTACATTGGTTTTCCACTTATTTCTGAAATTGTGTTGTTTTTCCATTGTCAATTTTTTACTTAAATTCATGCGTGATTTTGTTAGAACAGGTTGTCTTATTAAATATCTAAATGTGTATAGTTCGGGTGTAAAATATTTTCACAACCTCTCATCCATATAATGCAAAGTGCATACACTTGTTTCTCATTTACATATAACATGTTCAATTCTATTGTATTGACATCCTTGGTTGATGTTTATTATCGCAGTCTTTGAGTTTATTGCGCTATTTAAATAAAGGTGGCATAAAACAATAATTTCTATAATTACATACAAACTGCATAATTATATGGCCAAATGAAGCAAAAAAAAATGAAAAGGTCAATGTCAAGACAAAGTGCATGCAATTAGTTTTAGTTGTTTCTCAGTAACAAAGTAAAGTTTTTGTCAAGTCAGTTCAAACAACAAGTTATTGAGGGAAGAAGAGAAGACTCTTTCACTATTTAGTTCAAAGAGTTTAAGCTAGGGGCTAGGGTGTCATTCTTTTTAACATTCATTTCATTGGAAACAAATTGGTTTAAAAATCTCTACACTTCTGACTTTCACTTAAAAAAAAAAAGATGAGCTAAGTGTATCATCTCTTTCTGTGTGAGAGGAAAAACTCTTCAAATAGAAACATTTAAAAAAAACTGCTGGTAACTTCCTTTCAGACATTACTGCATTAGGAGTTCAACTCAACCACAGCAGTCTATTGCTATAAGAGTTAATGTATGGAAAAAAAACAGTTTCTCAAATGGCATTATTTATACATAATACTACTTAGTTTAGACCATGTACAGTAGCACCATTAAAAATTTACGTAAAATTTAATATGTGTACTTAAGCTAAAAAGCTTAATCTATAATAAATACAATAACATTCTTTATCTAAAACTATAAATTAGCAAAGAATTTATTCCATAAATGTTATAGAGAGCATTACATTTTCTTCATCCATTACATTAACATAGAAAATATATGTCAGGTTCTTATTATTGCAATATAGTCAACAGATCAAGGACAATTTAAAGATAAAATGAGATGGACAAAAATGACCATTAAAGGAACCCAGAAGAACGCAGGATATCTTCACACAGTCTTTTGTAGTACCAAATGTCTCCCTTCACACGCTTGCGATGAACGCCCATGAATGAATTCTTGGGGTGTGCACACACTTCTAGGTCAAAGGCCAGTTTAGTGCGGCCCCAGTCATCCGTAACTGTACACCTCAATGAATAGCTGTGAAATATATATTGAAATAATTAAACTTTACTATACAATAAGTAATTCATTTGAAACATAGGTAATTCATTTGATACATGATTTCAAAGTATTTCACAGAATTGATTTTAAGTAAATGAAAGTTCAACCCAACTTTGATTATCAGTTTACAAAGGTAATAAGTCCTAGCCATCGTCATAGATAAAAAGCTGGATGGAAGACAATTGCACCCCGAAATTCATTCTCTACTGACAACTCGCGACTGGCTCAAGAAAAACTGGTTGCCCCCACCTCCATTATATGGATGTAATAAAATGGGATCTCAAATCAGTGAACATCAATACTGACCTTTGGGAAGACATAGCTCTAGACCACACTAGATGGAGAGAGACTGACCAAGAAAGCTATGGACAGCGAAAAAACATGGGCCTCAGCTCTGGAAGAAAAGCGTACCATGGGTAAAAAAGCCAGCTCCTCTATCCCCAAAGAGAAAGGGATATTTGTTGACGGGAGTGTCTCTCCAAAATAGGGCTCCACAGCCACATGAAAAAGTGTTTGAGATGAACCATAGTCACTCTAAGACTGAATAAGGCCAACTAAGTCCTAGCCAATAGATTGTACCCATCTAAATTGGGTTAACTCAGAGACTTTAGTCCTGACCTTCAATCCTGAGCACAAGAATAATTTTCTTACATAAAGACAAAGTAATGTTATACTGTGGAAGGCTTTATAAAAAAAAAATGAGTTATGCAGGCATTTATGTTAATTCATAATCTTTCTTGAGGTTTCAAAGTACTTTTGCCATTTAGATATTTACCTAACTAGGCCTACTGCTCACAAAGTGCTTGAAAATTAGGTTGACATATCCAATATATTGATAAAGTACTAAATACTATGTACTTGCCAATTAGGTTAACATAAATGCTACAAAGTAATAGACAACTACCTTGAATTTTTCCTACTTAAAAGTGCCTGACAATTAGATTAGACATGACCAAATAGTTGACAAATAATGTTTTACTTACTCGCTTTGTTTAAAAGAAATACATTTCATCTGTAATGTTTTCTTGAGTGTGGTCAAAACATGATCTGGGCTAAGCTCACTAGTCAGACACACATTGTGCAGCGCCTACATAAGAGATGATTTGTAAAGAAGAAAGTATTTTTCAAGCATTATTTAAAGCACCAGTACATAATTTGAATGAAACTAGAACTAGATATTGTCATGAACTAAGCAGCTGCTAATAATCTCAAAAGTTCTGGGCTTTGTGTGGAGAACAATATTCAAACCTGCTTTTTTACTATTTGAATATCTTCAAGAAGATAAAAATGGTGAGTATTGTATAAAAGGGATAGAACAAAGTTAAAAATCAGGAAATTTTACATTACTTTTTATATTTTAAAATTTTATTCTGTGGGTCTCATTCTAACAATCAAGTTAATTCAATTCCATTATTAAGGTTTCAGTTTGGAATTGTGCTTTGCAATCTGTTATCACGGGCATGCCAAGTGTTAATCACAAGATCTAGAATCATAGCAACATAATAAGACCCAACAAACAACCTAAAAGATATTTAACAAATTCTAAATATGTAAAAACAAATCAGCCAGACTCCCTGAAATAGGTTGATAAGCACTGCAAAGCAAGCACTTTAAAATTCAGACTATGTGCTTTTTTTCCAAAAAAAAAAAAGTCTACTTTGAAAAAAGATTCTCCGGTCATATAAGATTGTGACAACCAGTTCTGCAAATACCAATAAACTAATGGTTGATTAAGCTAAAAAAATTTAAATTAATTTCTTCTTCAAGAATACATTTTGTTGTAAAGAAAAAACAAATATCTGTTCCAGATTACCACAGAAATTATTGGCTGGACTCTGATGAGGCAATAATGGAAGATTTGGATTAATCAAAACTGTGAAACAGTTTCATGTAGATGAGAACAGTGTCCTTTATTGACCATTTTTTATCCACTACTTCTTAAAGCTAACACATAGAGAAAAAAAATGTTAATGACTGCGTCATTTTGCCTCAAAATTTTATCAAATTATTTTGCTATATTTTTTTCTGAGAAAGTTACTAGACTAGCTAAAACGTACTGATATCATATAAGCTATTTTGATAGCTAATTTTTCCACACACAATAAAATCAAATAGGGTCAATGTCACAGTCACTGGCATCTTAAAAGTAAAAACAAACTTGCACACCATTTATAGAACTACAATATAAAAAAATGTGTTTTTACATTTGTATTAAATTAAATGATGTGCTGCACCAGTAATGTAGTTATTAAATAAATTTTGTTTTTAAATTACAGACTTTTTCCAAATTGCATTTAAACTCTTTCCCTTTCAGCCCACTTAAAATTCAAATGTGTATGTACCCAAGATACTAACTGTAAAATTGTTTTGTCTATGAGGGAGGTAACATTGTCTCTTTAATACCCATCTTTCTGTATATACTGAATTGTTTCCATTGATTTATGTCTTCAAGCCATAAATCACTATATAAAAATTACTTTTTTTTTTCCTACTTCAAATGAGTGACAAGGTGCCACTCTTCAAGAATGCATCATGTTTTAGTTTCAATGCTGTCAATGTAATCAACATACCCTTGCTTTTCTGGGACCCTCTATTAACGAGCCTTTCTTTTTTGGAGTTAGCATGTTAAGCATTCGCTCTATACTGCCAAACACTGCCCCTTTCCGTGCAGACTTCTGACCACTAGATGGTGTTGACATGTGCATTTTGTAAAGTTCATCATCTACTGAACGGGAAGCAGCCCTGTTAATAATGAAAAAGAACATACACAAAATGAAATCTGAAATGCTCAGCATATTATAAAAAAATAATTATCTGAAATGCAAAGCTCAGCATATCTTTAAAAAAAAGATAATTCATAATGTTCACAACTACGTAGGCAGTCTACAACAAATACCTTTTTTTTTCCAAAGTCTGTTATAAAATCTAATTTGTAGTGTGTCAATTATCTTTATAATATATATTGTAATATAGACATAATTAAGATATAAATAAAATTGACTGGGTGGCATAATTGAGACTGAAATGACTTAAATGGAAGGTTTCATAAAGCTTTTCTTGTACTGTGTAAAAAAAAAATAGATAATTTTTAAAAATTTAAACAACACATGCTAAAAGGTTCACTGAGTAAGGATATATTGGTTAGCATTATTGTAAAAGTTACTTTGCTTATTAATGTTTTATTATTGCAAAGCTAAGTTAGAACACACCATACTGTTGTGACAACTTAATAGCTGTGTATTAATATTGCTTAAGGTTTTAGAAATGTAACAATGGCTGTCAGTCTGTGTCACAGTCTCAGTTGACATTGCCTGATTTAATGTTCACGTCATGTTAAAAGGTTAAAAGACACATGGAATTCCTGATGTAGAAAACAGGAAGTAGAATGAATAAAGTTGACTTTGAGTTCAGTCAAGTCAGTCAAGTGGTATACTTTGGACCGGGTGGTCAAGTAATATATATTGGTCCGGGACGGACAGTAGCGACTTAGAAAAGTCGAGTAGTAATTTCAGTTACATAGTAACTCTTAGGCAGTTGATGCCAGTGGTCTATTTGAGACATGTATTTCTAGTATTATTCTGGATTATTTTGTACAGTGTTACCCGCTGAGATTCGGACGTGATTTGTAACAAACTCTGGAGAGTTTAACGTATTGGATATTTTGATACCGCTGTTATGCGGATAGGATTGTTTATTATTTCTTGACTTGTACCACTAACGAGTACAGTATTATTATTGTTGTAGTCAAATAAACTTTATATTTGTCTGCTGAAACGGACTTAAGTCAATTTGTGGTATATATGTTTGTCACGTGTCAAGAGCACTCCAGGAAGCACGAACCCAGCATTCCACGGCATTCGCATTCTTCAACATTACACCATTTAACCTTTTTACAGTCTGGAACCACTAGCTAATGGCTAAAGACAGAACATTGATAGAACTAGAAAAGCTGCATGCATGGTCTTGTAATACATGTTGATGGTTGCCAGCTATGAGCTATAAAAATAAAGGCTTATGGCAGAATCTTGATAGAACTACAAATGTTGCATATATTCTTAAAATGTGTAGCTTGCAAGGGCTATATGACTGGAAAATATTTTCCAACTTCTTACTTGGCTCCTTGTGTAGGTGACTGCTTGTCCTCAACTCCCAATGTATTCAGTTGGGAATCATAAGAACGTGAGGGGGAAAATGTGTTGTTGTTAGCAAAAGCAGACTTCTCACAGACATCTGAAACAAACAAACAAATTTGAAAGACAAATAGATTAACTATACTGATAAAACATAAATGGAGTCTCACTCAAGTGTAGAAAAGAAGCTATAGAGAAACATGATTGGTTGAAGCTATTTGTACAACCTATGAACTCTGTCAAAGGAAGAAATCTTCCAAACACTTTGCATTACTTCTTTCAGACACACTAGTTAGCCAACACTTACATTACTTATTAGACACAATGGAATGGCAATAGTATAATAGCATTTTGCTGTTGACAAGAAGATCCTAGAGTTTAATGTGAACAGTCCCCAGAAAAAAAAATCTAGCTGACATAAATATGTTAGTTGATTTTAGTTATGGCTATCAAAAGAACTATTTATTAAAAAAAAAAAAACAGGTTTTATAGGTGCTTTAAGCCATAACTTATTAAATTATTAAAAGATGAAATTAGATATAAAAAAATGTTAAAAATGTTTCTAAAACATACATGAGTCATCCATTGAAGTAAGCTGAACTGGTTTTGTGTTCGTGGGTGACTGGAGTTTCATTTTCGGACACCTGGAAGGTGTGGCCCAAGATATGGGAGTCTGCGGGATGGCAAACTCATTGTTGACTGTTCTCTGTCTGGCAGAAAGCTCGCCAGGATTTCGCTTCACTTGCTCTGTAGTTCTAGTAGCTTTGTTTTTGTCTGATGCTGCCTCTCGTTGTTTCTCTAGCATAATTTCTCTCCTTCCTGGCGTCCTTATGCTCTGTCGTTGGCTTGGCGTTTGAGAATTGCCATTTTTGCTATGAACAGGTATCTGCCTCACTGGAGGCTTTCTGGGGGTGTTCTCTGCTTTATTTGCAAGTTCAGATCTTTTCACTACATATACACTCCCTCTAGAAACAGTGTCCTTCTGTTGTGCACTATACACACTATAGATTTCTTTTCTAGCAACAGAGTTACTAGTTTTACCATCAGCCTTCCTCCTATATTCTACATCTTTAGTATGTTTGTCTATTCCTTGCAATGCATCTGAAATTATTGTTATGGGTCTATTTTCTTTGTTGTTAACCATTGGAGATCGAAGATCATAAGCCTCAGTTTTTTTCACAGATTCCATTTCTTTGGGGGATTTCTTTGAGTCATCAGAAGACTTAGTAGGAGAAACAACTTGTTTCTTGGGTGAAATAATTTGTTGATCATGGCTAGGTTTTTCAGCATCCTTGGCCATTGCTCGCTTCTGAGCAAGCTCTTCTGGATTGTCAAAGTCAAGTTTTTCTCGAACTCTCCCCCTTTTTTCTGAATGCCTCACCGATTTAACATCTCTGTTCTGAGGCGTTAACACGTAGGGTGAACTGTTGAAATCAACTCCAACCAAGTCTTCTTCAGAACTGTAGTGCCGCGACTGAAATGACAATTTATTATTCTTTATTAAACATGAAACATTAATATTTCTTTAAAAAAGCAATTTCATTAATATATTTGAAACTATTTTTTCAGATAATTACATAAATTAAAATTAAGTCTTTTTCAGACCTGCCTACCTAAAAAAGTCAAATTGTGTAAATGTGTATTTTGGCACCAGAATGTGTAACATTTGCGCGATCGACTATTATGTCAAATGCAATACTGGGTGTATATCTATATCTATATATATATATATATATTATATATATATATATACACACATAGACATAATTTAAATCATACATGTCATATGTGTTAAACTGTCACTAAATTTAGAATCTAAAATTCCTAAATATAGATCTAGAATCTAGATCTAGTAGTTGCAGAGCTCTACTACATTAATTATATTAATTTCTTCTAATAGACAGTATAGAATCCAGTAATAGTAATAGTAGAGTAATAAAGATCGAGACTCGAATCTAGAGATCGAGATACCAGACCAGAAAAGACAAGCAGATCTAGAATCTAGATCTAGTTCTAGACCTAGTCATTGCACTTCTTTCTAGATCTACATTGATTAGATCTAGTCTTGAGTCAAGATAGATTTAGAACCTAAATCTAAAATAAGATCAATAAGCTAAATCTAGACTCAAGATCTATCTAAATCTAGAATTTAGTTCTGAAGTGAGTGTTACCAATCCAGAGGATCCGCTACAACAGAAAATCTAGCTTAGACAGTAGCTAGATCTAGAAATCTAGATCTACTGTATAAGTATAATAAGTAGACTAGAATTACTAGATTTAGATCCATATATATCTAGATCTAAATCTAGATCCATATAGAAAATATAGATCCAGATCCATCTAGTCATTCTAGTTCTAGAGGTCTATATTCTATATATATAAGTCTAGCTAAAATACGGTGTTTTGAATCAAAAGCGCTACGATGTTTTTTATTATAATGAATACGGGAATTTGGAATTCTTTTTTTGCATTCGACTTTTTTTTTAAAGCTCCAAAATAATTAATTACTAATGAAAAAAAGGTAATGTTGGTGTAGTAGCTAACTGAATGGTACCAACCCGCCACTCCCACCACTCTTGTTCTTCATTTCTAGACTACATCTAGTTGCTATTAAGAACCAATCAATGCATAGATCTGGGCGCAATGTGTTTCCCCCACCTTTTCTGTTGTTTTTCCCCCCCATAGAACATCTTAGCATGACCTCCGTGACTGCTCATAAACTAGTTTAGAGAGGGGAAAAAAAAAGATACGAAATGCATAACACGACAGGTAAATTCGTATTTGTGTACTGGCTGTCATTTTTGGGAGATTTTGCGTAACGAATAAGCATTTTGTGTAACAGTAGGCAGGTCTGCTTTTTAGTTAAGTTAAAGTTAAGCAAGCGAGAATAGGTGTTTTTTTTATGACTCAGAAGATATACTTTGCTAAAATTTATTATCGATTGTGACAACTAACAAATGTATATATTGAGTCCAATTACATTGGATGTATATATTGTTTTAGAACCCACTTACCCTGGATCTATCATTCCTTGCAGGGTGTCTACATAGTAATCTGACTGGCTTGCCTTTCATTTTTTTCTCAAGCAGCAGAAAGTAGGTTGCTGTTTGGTAATCATATTTCCACTGAAAGCCAACACAAATAGATTCTTCAAGCATTTGGACAAAAAGGCAAAGTAAATCAAATGTAATTACTTCATATATTCAACTTGATTTGTCTTAGATAATGCCATGAGAATAAAATACAAGGAAGGGACAAGAAGAAAAACCTGTGAAATTTCCTCTTCCATTTGCAATCTAGTTTTCCCATAATGCACAGCTAATTCTGTGATACAATCATCATCTAAGCTTTTCTGAGGACAGAAAAAATAATAACACAATTTATTTTACATAAATCAAAAACTTGGTCCAACAATTGTTTTAAGCTAAATAGTTCAAATACCTTATATTTGCTTTTCCATTCTATTGGGACATTGACATTTTTGGTTAACCATGGATGCCTGAGTAGCTCTGCAATGGGAATCCTTTTCTTGGGATCAATTTGGAGTAACTGAGAAATTAATTCCTTGCTCCCATCACTCAGCCATTCAGGAAACTTATAAGAGCCAGTCTTCAAGAGAAATATAATGATTCATTATCACAAAGTTTAAAAACTAATGCAAATTTGTCAAAGTAGTTTTCATAAAGAGTATTATACTGTAGATCTCTGAAGAGATGATGCAAACCTATTTTACAATTCTTTACACTTTAGATTTATGTTAAACTGACTGAAGGGCATTAAGTGGGAAAAGTCTAAATTTAACTCTGTTTTAAATAATGTGTGCATACCTTAATTTTTTTATACAACTGTGTTATACTCTCATCATCAAAAGGTAAAAATCCACACAGCAAGGCATACAACAACACACCCATACTCCACTGGTCAACCTTTAATACATTAGGAAAGTAGCAGAGAAATAAATTCACAATTTACCACATTTTTTCATACAAATCTAAAATTTATAATCTATGTTGTTTTTTTAAACAGTTCTCAAAAAGTTATATAAAAATAATCACAATTTATCACAAAATTTGTCATGCTAAGCTGAAAATTTATAAGCTAAGTTGTTTTTTTTTAACAATTCTCAAAAAGTTATATTTAACAGGAATATACTTAAACCAATTATGTATATGTTTTAAAGATGTAGGTCACTGGCTTTAAAAACAAAGCACTGTACAGTAGACATGATTTCAAAATAATTCCCAAGTTACATGCTTGAAATGTTTAGGAAATAGTGAGATCATTTCAAAAGTTTGTTTAAAACAAATGTTCCCACAGTAAATCAGTTTGATATATTTAACTGTGTACTATTGTCAAAATAAACAGCAAAAACTAACATAACCAACTATCTATTTACCTCTGAGCCCAAATACTGCTTTCCTGAGATCAACTCAGGGGCAGCATATGCTGGACTGCCACATAAGGTCGTCAATAAACTTTCCATACCACCCTGCAAGGAAACCAAAGAAAAAAAATACAAATGAAACAGGTTTCAAGCTGAAATGACATGACTGATGACAATTTTAATTCCTTTTACAAAATTGTCTGTAAATTTATTTCCATAATAAAACTGCCTGCATTTCAAGACCCCCCCCCCTCTATTTGGCCAGTGTATTATGCAAAAATACTATTTAAAAAAAATTAATTAAATTTTTTTTTTAATTATTGAGTCCTCATAGATTTGAACCACTGACATTCTGATGTAGTCTAACACTTAACCAACTGAGATATTCAAATAACAAAAACTAAATAAAAGTATACATATGTAATTTTTAAAGGTGGTGGACTATTTACAAGGTTGGCTCAAATTGCGAATAAAGAATCATTTTCAGTAAATTTAACCGCTCTGGTTTTGATAAGGAAAGGTGATTAATTGTTATAGGCACACAGAAAGTAGTAACTGGTTAAATTAGAATCTAATTTTTTCATCCACAAGATATGATATTTGATATTTTGTTTTTTTGGCACATCTGCAAAATTTAGGCCACGTCATGCCCATAATCCCTCAAGGTTTATTCTCGCTTCCTATCACAAGAGCTATTTTTTTTTACAGTTAAGTCATTACAAACAGGTAATGAGTAAAAGGATGCTTAAAACTTGTAGCAACTAGGTAAACTATATCTTAAAAGAAAAACTTAGCAGACAAAATGTTTAAGAAATGAAATGAGAACCTGACTTAGTCTTAATAATCTAAACTGATTTTTTCAAAATATCTTTCAGAAGTAGAATATAAATTGAAACAATATTTTAAAACAAATTAGGAGCACAACTTAATATTTTAATTATGGCATCTCACAATGTTAAGAATTAAAACATTTATATTTGACATGGAATTCTTAATAACATTTGAATCATAAAAGATATGGACATGTTGAGGGCAAAGGTTTGGGAACTCAAAGATACAAACCTTGGGTTTGGCACAAAGACCAAAATCAATCAGCTTAATGTTTTGATCTTCATCAAGAAGTAAATTTTCCTAAGCAGAAAAAAGGTAAATCAATCAAATGGTAGCTGCATATTTAAATTTTAGATTTTATGTAGAGGAGTGTCAATGTTGTTTACATAAAATTTAAAAAAATAAAGAATTTCATTTTTTTAATGACTAGATTAAGTAGTTTTTTTAAAATAATTAATTTAATAACATTTAAGAATGATTGTGTGTGTGATGTAACTTACAGGTTTTAAGTCTCTGTGAGCAAAGCCACAATCATGTATGTATGCTACAGCTGCAACTATTTGCCTAAAGAAGATCTGAGCCTCAGACTCATCCAGCCGATCTTTAGAAACTATATAGTCGAAGAGTTCTCCTTCAGGACAATACTGGGAGTGGAGAAGAATGTAAGTTAACTTTTGACCACAAGCACAAAAAGAAAAATATTACGCAAATGAAAGTAACTGATCATAACATCATCTACTTTTTAATTAAACCATTTTTCACAACCAAATATCTTAAAAACATTGTTTGTTATATATTTTAACATTTAAATTAAATTATTAAGGATTTCAATCACACGACAAAAAAGAGATATATTTTAAAAGACACTCTGAAACTAACAGTCTAGGTTCTCACCTCCTGTTTGGTATATTCCTAAAATAAATAACGCATAGAGGTCTTAAGTACAACACACTAGAAGACATATGACTATCTAAGGCTGTCACACCAATGCCCACCTCTAGAACTAGGAAAAACTTTGTGTCTGTTTCAATGACCTGAAAGAGCTTGCAGATGTGTTGATGGCAAAGTTCTTTCATGGCAGCTATTTCTGTTGTGACCCTGGGCAACTCAGCCTGTGGAAATCACCAATATTAGCACATAAGACAATCTTATCTTTAAAAAAAATAATAATTTTAGAATCATTTATAATCACCTTGCAAAAGAGTATCTTTTAAAGTACAGACTATAATCACCATGCACGAGACAATATCTTTTAATTTAAATTATAGACTATAGAACAACAATTCATTTAACATCCTTACATAGCTATATTTTAAATTACAGACAGAAAAATTACTGTTACATAAACCATCAAGTAAATGTCTCATCTGAACACCCTGATCCCAAACAATAAAATCTTTCCAATTAATATGATAACCAGTGGCTCAGTTGCTGTAATAATGCTCTAATGTATCATAACTATCATTAATCAAGATTGTTTTGGTTAAAATCTTCAATAGAGTTAAGAGATCCCAACATATTTCAATCTCGTGCTGATGTGCTGTCAGAACCAATCAACTAATCCTGTTTGATTATGATCTGCTAACATCTCATCATTAATTTTTATTAACAAAACAAGAGTCACAGCTTACCCCAAGAGTTTTTTTATCCATTATTTTTATTGCTACTTTTTCACCTGACAATGCATGATAGGCTAATTTCACTTTGGCAAATCCACCTGGAATGTAAATTAGCTTTTTCTTTCTAATTTATAAAAATGTGTATTCATAATGCTAAAACATTAGGATTGGGATAGACGAGCTCCTAATTTAGCTATAAATAGGAGCTACTATTGTGTATGTATCCTGTAATGTTCCTAGCATTGCATAAACTAAAAAATACACATTTCAAATCCTAATTATATATTACCCCACCCATCACGCACTAAACACCAAGTCCACAATTCTGGACTAAAGACCTACAATAAGCATCTTTTTTTTTTATTTAGATATCTATTGATGTGAATGCAAACAATATCTCAATGATAGAATTTAAGATGACCCAACTCATGTAAGTTCCCTTAGGTTTGGAAAGCTTCCCCCATGAAATTTATTTCCTGACACACAAAAAAAGTCAAGACATTTAATAAATACCCTAGAAGCATTTATATTTAGAAAAGCTTTCCAATTAATTTAAAAGGAAAATGCACACAAACCAATACCAATATTTTCTTTCAAAATGGTCAGTTTAAAAAAAATGTAAAAGGTTTGGATGATTATTACACATACAGAGTAATAAAATGGTATTAGTAAACTACAGACCTGAACCAATAGTCTCTCTGAGATGATAAAATCCTTTTAGCTCTGGATAGAGAGACATCTTCACACAATTATTTGATAGGCTGCAACACATTAGATTCTTTTATTAGAATTTACAAGTGTCCCTTTAAGAAAAGTGCCATTATTAAAAATGGTACTGTAAAAAAAAATGTTAATATATATATATATTTTGTAAATCCCATCCTTATAGGCATTTTCCCCTTAAAAAAACAATTAAGGAGGAAATTAAAGGTGCACCGGATAGCATTTATTGATATTCGAGCGGAGCTGGATATGGCCAGAGTCATATTCCATACCTACATGTCTAGTAAATAGCTATATGCTGACCATTTTGCAAAACTTCAGAATAGCATACCTTAGATGTTATATTTGTTTTTTCACCTTATTGTTTTAAACTCTACTACTCATTGATGAATTAAAGTTAATCAGCATTTCTTAACAGGTACTAAAAACTAATCTCTGTAACTTGTTTGTCAATGTAAAATATATGCATGTATATTGTACTAATTTTTAAGCTCTTAAAAGTTAAGTGCAATCTGGGTTGTATAAAGGGTAGATGCATGTCTTCATGTATTTTAGATCATCAATTAGTCACCATAAACCGTTTCCTGTCCTGGCATCTAGGGCCTGATACATAGTGGCTAAGTACATGTCATAAGTAATTACAGTAATAACGCAAAGTTACTTGACACTCCCAAATTATTAAAAATATCGTTATGAAATCAAGACACAATTCTGTATTACGAATGGAATTTAACACATTAGGAAAAGTAATTTAACAGTATTATTTACAGTGTCAGTATGCTGTCTTAGCATGTTGTGTTTATCCATTCTGGCTTAAAAATGGTATCAATAAATTCAGTGTCAAGGACTAAACAAATAAGGCGTAGGAGGTGTTTAGCTCTCCCTTTAAAGAGGGCCCTGGTCAGTGTCTTTTACGCTAATATACACAAATCTGAGCCTTGTACTTTTAACGCTAATAATATAAAAAAATCAGAACCTTGTACTTTTATCAGCACATATCTAACCCAAAATTAGTTGTATTTACTGGCTTACTCAGATATAAGATACAGTAATATACTTGTGGTCTGTGTAGCAAAAGGTCACTGAGTAGGTGTGCTTTATAGTCCAGCCTCCTAATTGCAATTTATCTCCAAGTAAGCAAACTCAGTACCCGTGTAGAGGTGCGGCTTGTAGCCCAGCCTCATAATTGAGATTGAACTCCAAGTAAACAAACTCATACCTGATTATCCATCTAGAGGTGTGGCTTGAAGTCCAGCCGCCTAATTAAGATTTACTACTAAATAAACAAACTCAGTTCCCTCAGTGTCAACATGCTGACATAACATCTATCCTGACTTAACGTGGTCACTAATGTTATAGACTAAATAAATTGTTGTTCATCTCTACTTCTGGAGATATACCTGCACAGCTAGACAGATGTATTGTTCGTGTGATGTAGTTAATTAACCCACTAAAAAGGTGAAGACAAAGTAGAAAATGTGCCAGCCATTGCTGCTGTGTATGTGCATTTATAATGTAGAGTTTCATTTATTAACAGCCTTGTTTTTGTAATAAGATGTATTTGGTGTATATTCATATATTTTTAAGCACATTATTTTGTTTGAAATATAAACTTTGAATACATTCCACAACAGACATTAATGGAATCACATCCACTTTATACATATTAATAGGAATGTGGGCCAGAGCTACTATCTGGTACATCCCTAAATAAAGACACCAAATCAATATCTAACTTACTTCTTTACCTTTTTTTTTTTAATTTGTGGTCTTGTTAGATCTTTATCTTCAAAATTACTTTCTGGTCATCATTCTAATAAATATAAAGAATATTAATCAAACTTCATTTTTTAAATCATTTTTTTATGTACCAGTATTAAATCTAAGATTTATTATATTAATAATTATATTAAGGGGACTAATGGGTTAAACCAGATCAATAATGAAACCAAGGTATATATATTGACAATGAACCAGTGGGGTGTTACAAACATGGTAGTATTCACTTATATATAATATATATATACACATATATATATATATATATATATATATATATATATATATATATACACACACATATGAAAGTTATATATGTCGTATCTGAAATATGACATGATGTAGTCAAACATGTAAGTGAACAAGTATTTTGTAAGCAAAATTAGCAATGAAAGTGAATGCTTGATCTTATAGAGAGAAATGAAATTTTACAATGCAAGCTAATTTGACTAATACTGAAATGAAATACAATTTAAAAAATTCATGACATTTTCTGAACTGAACCCCTTGTCAGCACATAGTGTTCAAGTCACACATAGTTTAAGAACCAAGAGACTAACTGATCTATGGAATCAGAGAGCCAAATTAATGAGATTGGGATGAATAGAACTAGACTCTATAAACTCAAGATCTAGATTTGTGAGGTAGTAGAGAATTAAGTTGTATTTAATTAGCTTTTATATACTTTTCAACTCTGCCATCTGCTAGTCCCAAGCTTGGGTGAGAAAGGAAAAGGGTTTGGCATGGGGCTACCAACCCTACCCTGTAAAACCTCAATTCAATTGCCACAGAAAAAGCAAACTTTAAATATAATGATAATTTTACTTGCGGTGAGGGCAGCCAACCCACCGATATACTTTTACTAAAAGTAGATCTCTTCAGAATCAATTCTGTAGGAGACTGAAAGTAAAAAGATGGATCTAATATCATATTATCATGGATGCTCTCACACTGTCAGTCTTAACTACTAAGTTCTAGAATATGTCTACTTAAGAATTGATGGTCATTTCACATTTGAAAATTATATGAGGTTAGTTTTGATCCTAATGTATTAAAAAAATTTTAATAGAACTAGACCTAGAATCTAGATTGGATCTGATTCTAAAATCTAAACATTGTGTACAATCTAACTGGTGTTTAGTCTAGTCAAACTTTATATTGTCATTTGATCTATGTTACAACTTTGTTCTAGAGGCATTCTAGGTCTACTACATTCTAGATTCTATATAATATGTTTGAACCATAAAAGTCCATACCATGGCATATGACGATATGATTTGCCATCTAATTACATTACGGCAATTACGGTTACCAGCATATAGTATACATTTAATACATTATACATCTAGAAAAGTACTAAATCTTAGTCCTGTCTTAGTCACTTTTGTGTTACTGTCAATACTGTTAGTAGTTTTTAGGTAATTAATATGTCTTTATTATATAACTGTTACAAGTAATCTAATCTAGAAGTAGATCTAGATTTAGATCTAAATTTACTTTCTAGTCTAGTTTCAGTATGTTCTTGTAAGAAAACAAGTTTACGTTATTAAAACTTATAACTAAAGACAAAGTAAAGACACTAGAAGTTAAAAACGTTTTCTAAATTTTACCAAAGTTAAAGTCATTGTAAAGTCACTTAAACTTTACTTAATGTGTCTAAAGTTAAAACTCAAATAAATAGTAACAGTTTAAATACTCAATGTTACTAAGAGTAAAGAGTCTAGTCTAGAAATGTAGATCTAAAGTTTAAGTTTACACTGTCTTTCTTTATTTAGTTAATTAAGAGTTTAGACTTTCATTCACTTTTAGAGTTAGATCTAGTTAAGACTAGTGAGTCTAGATCCATGATATTGATAGAGAATCTGCATGTATCACTGTTTAAGTTTAGACTTTACTGACTTTAGTGTTTTAACTGTTTAATAAAATAAAAATTAATATTATTAATAAAATTTAATTAAACACTAAACTACTACTATTATATTTATAGTGACACTATTATACTAACTAAACTAGTCTAGACTAAACTCAAACTGTCTAAACATAAAACAGTGACAAGTCCAGTCCCAGTGATACGTGCAGATTCTAGATATGGATCTAGTCTAGTCTACTGTCTAAATTTAGAATATACAGCCTATGATTTTAATCTAGATCTAGTATCTTACAAGATATCTTCATTAAAATTTAAGAGAAATCCAATAAATTAATAATAAATCAGTAAGGCTTGTTTTGAAAATTGAAATTACCTCTTCCTCAAAGGCAGATTTTTCTATTGTGTGACTAAAATAAGCCAAAATAAGAATTATTTTTTTTTAATAATATATTTTATTTTAAACAAAATATTAATAAATTTGGCAATTTTATTTTACATCATTTTCATCAAAATGCATACTTTGTTGATACGATATTGACACAAAATCCACATTTTTTTTTTGCAATCTTATCTATTTGACTTTCAAAAAGATAAAATTGAAACAAACATGCCAAGAACATAAATCTAATTATAATTACGTATGATAAGATAAATGTTTGTCCCTTTTTAAAGGGGCTGACGAGCTATATAAAGACCATAGAAGACAAGGACATACTTTTTAGACCCATAGAAAAACACAATGAACACAGGCCTACCCGTAAAAGTCTAATTACTTTCTTTTTGAAGATACGTCTGTAATTAATATGATGAACTGCTTCATTTGTCAAAGTTGGGTCTTGAGTCTTGATAGTCATGACTTATAGCAATGGCTTTATTTTTAATGAGACACGGCAACACGTGAAAATGCATGCAATTTTGAGAGTATGGTAACAAAAAATAATAAACAAGATTACCAAGAGAGATTGTGCTTTCATACAAGTTCAGAGGAGGCCCCGACGAGTTTACCTTTCAGACCATACGATCTGTAGAGCACATGAAGTAAAGGACATTTGTTTCTGTAAGGAGGCTGGTTTCATAAACCGTAAACCATATCCTCTTTGAATGACACTTCCTAACCTACCATAGGCAGACCCTACTTCCACTACAGCCCAACATAACCAACACCCTGTACGGCAGTGCTGAACAACTGAAGAAAACAGCACACTGTTTTTCCTTGGCACAGTCTGCAAAAGAACTCACAGCTCTTATCTTATCTTATATAATACAGACGTTACTTCAAAAAAGAAGATGATTACGTCCTACGCGTCATGCATTTAGTCATGCATATTAACCAATGACTTAAATTCTGCCAAGTCACTGCTTTTTCTGGCTAGCTCAGGCAACCCATTCCATGCTCTAATAGCACTAGGGAAGAAGGAGTATTTGTACAAATTTGTCCTAGCATATGGGACGAGGAATGTGCCTTTATTTTTGTGTCTTTCAGAGTATTTTATTAAATTTTGTTTTTGTATTTGAAGATTATGGTTCAGTGTTTTATGTATAATTGCTACTTTACTTTTGAGTCTTCTGTCCTGAAGGCTTTCTAAATTTAGTGATTTTACTAATGGTGTTACCCTAGTCAAATGTGAATATTCGTTTGTTATGAATCTCACTGCTCTATTTTGTGTTTGTTCCAGTTTCTTAATGTTTTCTTGAGTTGAGGGGTCCCACACGGTGGATGCATATTCTATTATTGGCCTAACCAAGGTTAAATAACATTTTAGTTTTATGTTCTTATTTGATTTATAGAAATTTCTTTTAATAAACCCTAATGCTTTGTTGGATTTTTTTATAGTTTCATCAATATGTGGATTCCATGACAGTTTTTCATTTATTATAACACCTAGGTATTTTGAGTTTTTAGTCTGTGTTACTGGTTTGCCATGAATAAGATAAGTGGAATTAATTTGTTTTAGTTTTTTTGTTACTCTTAACAACTGACATTTTTCTGGGTGGAAAGACATGCTCCAATTTGATTCCCATTTCTGTAATTCATCTAATTCTCTTTGTAAAATATCTGTGTCTTGTTTTGTTTTTATTGTTCTATATATTATGCAATCGTCTGCAAATAATCTGACTTTTGTTCCTGAACTAATGCAATTTGGTAAATCATTTATGTAAATTAAAAATAGTAGTGGACCCAAAACTGTTCCTTGAGGTACACCTGAGTTTACTGTTATTGGTGTTGATTTAGAGCCATTTATTATTACAGTTTGTTCTCTCCCTATCAGAAAATCTTTAATCCACTGATGCAGTGGACCGTTAATGCCGAAATATTTTAATTTTTTAAGCAAACTATGGTGGTGAACTTTGTCAAAAGCCTTGGAAAAATCTAGTAAGATAGCATCTATTTGTTCACTATTATCTAAACCTTTTGAAAAATCATCAATTAGTCCTATTAGTTGTGTTTCACATGATCTATATTTCCTAAAGCCATGTTGGTATGGGGTGAGGACATTATGTTTGTCTAAGTGGTTTATGATATTGCTACATATTATGTGTTCTAGTATTTTACATGTGATGCTGGTAAGTGATACTGGTCTGTAGTTTCCTGGATCAGATTTTTCTCCTTTTTTAAATAAAAACTGCAGCAATAAAGCTGGCTAGAAGAAGAAGAAGTAGTAAGGAGGCTGGCTAATGTATTCGTAAAGAAACAAAACACTGATATTTTTTTAGCTATACATCCATTTTTTTTAAAATAATATATTATTACGAGTACGAGACATCAAGCATCTTTTAAGTTAGAAACATGAAATGTAGGCCTATACCGTTTTCGCGATTAACGTTTGCAACAATCTCAACTCTAAACTGTTTGAACAAGACATTTCAAGAATTCTCCGTTGAAACTATTTGCCTCGACTTTCGGTAAGTTAGAACGTACTTTTTTGTCTCGACACCAATACGTCGTAGGCTATTTAACACGAAGATCACACTCATTACACATAGTTACGTGCACCCATTACATAGGACTTATATAGGCCTACACTGGCGGATCCC